>SJYQ01002856.1:47267-89506 GCA_006410935.1 Redunca redunca
TCCTTTTTTCTTGCATGGAAGAATATTTCTAATCTGTTCTTAGTACATATAATGATTAATTCTATAATTTCCAACAAGTTATATAGCATTTTCTAAGCTCAACTAATATTATAAAGTTAATTTTCATATGAGCTATTTGCCATATAAATATTTATTGAAAGCCCCTGATAAAGATGTTTCTTAATAAGGCACATTTCTTGGTTTTAGGCAGCCTCCCCCACCTAACACAGGGCTTGTTGAGTGAACTCAAGAGCAGAAAGTCTACATTCTCCAAGACATGGAGGCCATGCCTGGGCTCAGAAGCATGAATTAACCATACCAAGTATGACTTGGTCTGCAACCACTGCTGTCAGACTATTTTGCCAGTAAATTTAACATACTTTGAGTGACCATGTTTTAGGCACTAGCTAGACATTTTGGCGACATATGGGTTACATATGTAGCTGCGCAGCACTGGAGCGACTGTGAGAGATACCCCAAGTCCAAGGGCAGAGAAGCCCCAGCAAGACGTTAGGCATTTGAGTGGCAGCTTCACGGCACTGGAGTGGCTGTGTGGAGATACCCCACACCCAAAGGCAAAGGAGAAGTCCCAGCAAGATGGTAGAGGGGCGAATTTGCATTTAGAATTAAACCCCATTCCTGCTAGAAATGCTCAGAGAGCTCAAACTTACCTTATGTGCACCACGACCCAGAGACCCCAAAGCACTGAGACATAACTGTGTTTGAGTGTCTCCTGTGGAGGTATGGGTCTGCAGTGGACTGCTGCATGGGGCAGGAGCTCTGGGTGCAACAGACTTGGGTTTGGCATAAGGCCTCTTGGAGGAAGTTGCCATTAACCCCACCATCGAGCTGCCAGACTTACACAGGACTGGGAAACAGACTTTTGTTGAGCACAAACAGAAGATTCTGTGCACCAGAACCCAGGAGAAAGGAGCAGTGACCTCATAAGAGACTGACACGGGAGTATCCAGGAGTCTCTGATGGAGGCATGGGTCAGTGGTGGCCTATTGCAGGGTTAGGAGCAGTGAGTGTAGCAGTACATGCATGGGACATTTTGAAGGAGGTCACCATTATCTTCATTACCTCCAGGATAGTTTGGCCCCAGGTAAATAATAGGGAGGGAACACCCAGGTAAATAATAGGGAGGGGACAAAGATCCACCCATCAACAGAAAACTGGATTAAAGATTCATTGAGCATGGCCTTGCCCATCAGAACAAGACCCAGTTACCCCTCAATCAGTCTCTCCCATCAGGAAGCTTCCATAAGCCTCACATCCTTCTCCATCAGAGGGCAGACAGACTGAAAAACAGAATCACAGAAAACTAACCAATCTGATAACATGGACCACAGCCTTGTCTAACTCAATGAAACCATGAGCCATGCCCTGTAGGGCAACCCAAAATGGGTGATTCATGGTAGAGAGTTCTGATAAAAAGTGGTCCACTGGAGAATGGAATGGCAAACCATTTCAGTATTCTTGCCTTGAGAACCCTATGAACACTATGAAAAAGGAAAAAGATAGGACACCGAAAGATGAACTCCCCAGTCGGTAGGTGCCCAGTATGCTACTGGAGATTAGTGGAGAACGAACTCCAGAAACAATGAAGAGATGGAGCCAAAGCAAAGACAACACCCAGTTTTGGATATGACTAGTGATAGAAGGAAAGTCTAATGCTGTAAAGAGCAATATTGCATAGGAACCTGGAATGTTAGGTTGATGAATCAAGACAAATTGGAAATAGTCAAACAAGAGATGGTAAGAGTGAACATCAACATTTTAGGAATCAGCAAACTAAAATGGACTGGAATGGGTGAATTTAACTCAGATGACCATTATATCTACTACTGTGGGCAGGAATCCCTTTGAAAAAATGGAGTAGCCATCATAGTCAACAAAAGAGTCTGAAAAGCAGTACTTGGATGGAATCTCAAAAACGACAGAATGAAATCTGTTCATTTCCAAGGCAAACCATTCAATATCACAGTAATCCAAGTATGTGCCCCAACGAGTAATGCTGAGGAAGCTGAAGTTGAACGGTTCTATAAAGACCTACAAGGGCTTCTAGAACTAACACCCAAAAGAGATGTCCTTTTAATGATAGGGGACTGGAATGCAAAAGTAGCAAGTCAAGAGATGCCTTGAGTAACAGACAAATTTGGCCTAGGAGTACAGAATGAAGCAGGGCAAAAGCTAACAGAGTTTTGCCAAGAGAATGCACTGGTCATAGCAAACACCCTCTTCCAACAACACAAGAGAAGACTCTACACATGAACATCACCAGCTGGTCAATACCGAAATCAGATTGATTATATTCTTTGCAGTCAAAGACAGAGAAGCTCTATACAGTCAGCAAAAGGAAGACTGGGATCTGACTGTGGCTCAGACCATGAACTCCTTACTGCCAAATTCACACTTAAATGGAAGCATGTAGGGAAAACAACTAGGTCATTCAAGTATGACCTAAGTCAAATCCCTTATGATTATACAAGGAAGTGAGAAATAGATTCAAGGGATTAGATCTGACAGAGTACCTGAAGAACTATGGATGGAGGTTCATGTACAGAGACAGGGATCAAGACCATCCCCAAGAAAAAGAGATGCAAAAAAGCAAAACTATCTGAAGAGGCCTTACAAATAGCTGTGAATAGAAGAGAAGTGAAAAGCAAAGGAGAAAAGGAAAGATATGCCCATTTGAATGCAGAGTTCCAAAGAATAGAAGGAGAGATAAGAAAGCCTTCCTCAGTGAACAGTGCAAAGAAATAGAGTGAAAGAATAGAATGGGAAAGACTAGAGATCTCTTCAAGAAAATTTTGGATACCAAGGCAACATTTCATGCAAAGATGGGCACAGTAAAGGAGAGAAATGATACGGACCTAACAGAAGCAGAAGATATTAAGAAGAGATGGCAAGAATACACAGAAGAATTATACAAAAATGATCTTCATGACCCAGGTAATCATTATGGTATGACCACTCACCTAGAGCCAGAAATCCTGGAAGGTGAAGTCAAGTGGGCCTTAGAAAGCATCACTACAAACAAAGCTAGTGGAAGTGATGGGATTCCAGTAGAGCTATTTCAAATCCTTAGATGATGCTGTGAAAGTGCTGCACTCAATATGCCAGCAAATTTGGAACACTCAGCAGTGGCCACAAGACTAGAAAAGGTCAGTTTTCATTCCAATCCCAAAGAAAGGCAGTGCCAAAGAATGCTCAAACTACTGCACAATTGCACTCATCTCACACGCTAGTAAAGTAATGCTCAAAATTCTCCAAGCTATGCTTCAACAGTACATGAACTGTGGGCTTCCAGATATTCAAGCTGGATTTAGAAAAGGCAGAGGAACCAGAAATCAAATTGCCAACATCTGCTGGATCATAGAAAAAGCAAGGGAGTTCCAGAAAAACATCTATTTCTGCTTTATAGACTATGCCAAAGCCTCTGACTTGTGTGGATCACAACAACCTGTGGAAAATTCAAGAGATGGGAATACTAGCCCACCTGACTTGCCTCTTGAGAAATCTATATGTAGGTCAGGAAGCAACAGTTACAACTGGACATGGTACAACCAACTGGTTCCAAATAGGGAAAGGAGTACATCAAGACTATATTGTCACCCTGCTTCTTTAACTTACATGCAGAATACATCATGAGAACTGCTGGCTATATGAAGCACAAGCTGGAATCAAGATTGCTGGGAGAAATATCAATAACCTCAGATATGCAGATGACACCACCCTTCTGGCAGAAAGTGAAGAAGAACTAAAGAGCCTCTTGATGAAAGTGAAAGAGGAGAGCAAGAAAGTTGGCTTAAAGCTCAACATTCAAAAAACGAAGATCATGGCATCCTATCCTATCACTTCATTGCAAATAGTTGGGGAAACAGTGGAAACAGTGACAGGCTTTATTTTGGGGGTTTCCAAGATCACTGCAGATGGTGACTGCAGCCATGAAATTAAAAGATGCTTGCTCCTTGGAAGAAAAGATATGACCAACTTCTATAGCATATTCAAAAGCAGAGACACTACTTCACCAACAAAGGTCCATCTAGTCAAAGCTATGGTTTTCCAGTAGTCATATATGAAAGTGAGAGCTTGACTATAAAGAAAGCTGAGCACCAAAGAATTGATGCTTTTGAACTGTGGTGTTAGAGAAGTCTCTTGAGAGTCCCTCAGACTGAAAGGAGATCCAACTAGTTCTTCCTAAAGGAGATCAGTCATGAATATTCATTGGGAGGACTGATGCTGAAGCTGAAACTCCAATACTTTGACCACCTGATGGGAAGAACTGATTCAGGTAAAAAGCCCCTGATGCTGGGAAAGATTGAAATCAGGAGCTAAAGGGGATGACAGAGGATGAGATGGTTGGATGGCATCACCAACTCAATGGACATGAATTTGTGTGAACTGGAGGCCTGGCATGCTTCAGTCCATTGGATCTCAAAGAGTCGGACACAACTGAGGGACCGTACTGAACTGATGGGTTATATGTCATCCCTCTCAAGGCAAATATATATATATATATTTTTTTTTTCCCCTCATTGGAATATAGACTTAACCAGGATTTGGATTTGCTGCCCTTACTCATTATGCACCTATACACAATATCCTCTCTCAACTCACTAGTGCTATGTTATCATGCAGAGTACTGCTTCTTTCTTTGACAGTCCATTTACAGAGACATACAACAGTTTATAAGCTGATGAAAATCAGTTACAAAGACAAGTACTGATACCATGCGACATATAATCCGAGAATACAACTTATACATTGTACTGTTTTTTTCACAAAAATGGAAGCCCTAAACTCATGAATCAAGAGTTTTTTCCATCTCATTATGCAAATCCAATGATTCATTCAATTAAAAAATGCTTTTCCCTATGCAGACCTAGTGATTGCAGTACACGAGAGTGAAAAATTCTCTAAGAAAGTGAAAAATGGTGTGCATATGACATACAGTTAATTAATATTTTTCCTTTTTCTTCTAATAGTGCTAGTAGTAGTTAACTCTGCAATGTAATTAATACATGGCTGAAAAGTACTGTTAGTGGGACAAACTTAAACTAGAACATAAATGGACATTACTCAGACATTCTAAACTTAGAGATATTTGTTTCCCATTAGAAATGGTTTCAGCAAATTTGGATTATATAAAGAAAAGTTGCAGTATGTTATATAGAAGTTTTTCTGTTTTGTTTTTTTAAGTAAAAATATAGGGCAAGTATATATACACACACACATATGTGCATATTTTTAGAACATATTGGGCAAGGCAGAAGGTGTAAATGCAATAGAATCTTGTTGTTATGTGTTCACCCAGCATCCAAACAACCTTCCAACTATTTGAACCTCCATCCCTTTGTATGATTGATGACAGGCAGGAATTCAAGAAAGCAAATGGTTTCTCCATGCCCTCCAGGTTTCCAAGATATGGAAACACGATCTAGAATCTTACCTTAAGGATGCAATGTACACCCTGATATTAATCATGATGACAACTAAAAAATCCACAGTATAGCAACAAGAAAGCTTTATTCCTGTAATGAAAGTAAGGGGTAACAAGTGTCCTGTAGTAGAGGCAGCAACAATAGCATCATAACAGTTTTTTCTTGGCTGCAAAGACTGTTCTGGCTCATGTTCATTATCTGCACTAGGTACCCCTGCATTACCACAGATTGGTTAAGTTACCCACTTCTTTCCAGCCAATTTTATTACTTGTGACCAAGATGTTGAGTTAAAAATAGTAAGTGTTGTGGGTGTTACATTCATTATGGCCCACAGCTGGGAGAGCGAGAGAGTTAAGAGATAGAAATAGAGGTACAGATACAGAAAGAAAGGGAGGGAGAAGACAAGAGAAAAAGGAGAAAGAAGGAGGAGAACAAAATCTATTCAATACATGCTTCTACCTCTAAATCCAAAGAAAATATTCCTGCAGTGCTAAAAACACATTGGTTGAGAAGTATTAATAGTAGCCTTTCCTTTGTACTTTTTTAAGATCAAGGAAGAACAATATAGAAAGAAAACAACATTTATGCATTTCTGTAACACAACTGAAAAATAATCAGTTATCACAAGACCTAAAGGGGTTAAACCCCTCTATTAAAATACAATTATATCTTTACTGGGTCAAAAAGGGAGACACCATTAAAGATTACAAGAACATCAGGGAAATGAAACATCCAAAATAAACAGATACTTTTACTGACTACATTCTTGGGTTTATAACCAATAAATTTTTAATACTTAGAAATCCATATGTTCCTAAATAATTCCTGCATCAAAATTAAAATTTACAACCATACACAAAATAATTAAAAGCAGATTCATACCAAAATCTATGTTATGTAATATAAGCTACAAGGAAAATCTATAGGCATAAATGATATCATTATTGAAAGTTAAAAAAGATGAAAAGAAGAGAGAAAGGGAAGGAGGAAGGGAGGAAGAAATTTAGATTCATTTAATGTAAAGAAGTAGGATAAGAAAAAAATTACACCTCAAAAAAGACTGGAATAACAATTTTAAATCGTGAGGTGTTTTTTTTTTTTTTTTTTTTAGAAAAAGAAAAAAATAACAAAAAGGGGAAAATGCTACTAAAACCTAAGGTTGAAAGTGTGAAAGTGTTGGTTGCTCAGTGGAGAAACCAGGCTCAGGGAACCTGGTAGGCTCCCCTATCCAAGGAATCCTCCAGGCAAAATTACTGAAGTGGGTAGCCATTCCTTTTTCCAGGGGATCTTCTCAACCCAGTGATTGAACCCAAGTCTCCCGCATTGCAGGCAGATTCTTTACCACCTGAGCCACCCCTCTAAGGTGTGTGTGTGTCTGTGTGCTTTTCTTAAATGAATAAAATGGATACTTTCTGAAAAGAGTGATTAATGGTAAAAGAATAAAAGTTGTACATTAAAATAATATTATGAGAAAATTCGATATACAACTCAGAAAAAATAATGTTGAAATATGAAAAGAAATGGCTCATCTTCTAACAAAATATTTTGTATGGAAATTATGGTTTTTTCAAGGTGAAAGAAAGAACCCCAACAGATACATGACCACACATGCTGCTGCAGAATACATTCCTGGGGAGTAGACCTTGTGCAACTGTGTGCATGGTAGAAGAAGTGCAGGGTGGCCAAAGCTCTGCCTCACCTATAATGGAATCAACACCAAGGACAATGGAGACACTTCTGTGGACCCCATGGTTCATAAGAATATTGTATGTAATCACTGCTGGGGATGATGAGAAATCAGAGGAATTCTGAGTAGGAAAGCATCATGACAACAGGCGTGCTTAATCTCTTCAAGGTGATGACAACAGCAATGCAGGGTGGAGAGGTAAAGGCTCCAGCTACAAAGGGGGAGCACTGTTGCTGGGGAGGGCAAATGTGAAAATAGCGATGGGGAGTCAGGGACACAAAGGACTCATGCTTTGCAGGTAGAATTGATAGCAGTGGATTACATATAGGAAGGTGTAATTAAGGGATATGAAGATTTCTAGAATAGGCTCCAGGTTTAGGTCATGTGCAGCTGGGGGGCATGCAAAATAGGGAGAATAGAATGAAAAGAATAGAGTTACAGCAGATTGAGGGAAGGGCCTATGAAATGAACAAAGGGACAAAGCCCACTTTTCTTGTGCTCTGTTGCTGGAAATTAAAGGAGGCCTTTCTGAGATGTTACCTACTCTAATATTTTCACAGTGATGTGTCTCACAGCACAGGAATACAAAGACAAACTGAAGAAGTGGAACTTCTGTTCAGTTCAGTTGCTCAGCAGTGTCTGACTCTTTGTGACTCCATGGACTGCAGCATGTCAGGCTTTTCTGTCCATCACCAACTCCTGGAGCTTACTCTAATTCATGTCCATCGAGTTGGTGATGCCATCCAACCATCTCATCCTCTGTTGACCCCTTCTCCTCCTGCCTTCAATCTTTCCCAGCATCAGGGTCTTTTCAAATGAGTCAGTTCTTCCCATCAGGTGGCCAAAGCATTGGAATTTCAGCTTAAGCATCAGACCTTCTAATGACTATTCATGACTGATTTCCTTTAGGATTGACTGGTTGGATCTCCTTGCAGTCCAAGGGACTCTCAAGAGTCTTCACCAACACTACAGTTCAAAAGCATCAATTCTTTGGTGCTCAGCTTTCTTCACAGTCCAACTCTCACATGCATACATGACTACAGGAAAATCCATAGCTTTCACTGGAAAAGGGAATGGCAAACCACTTCAGTATTCTTGCCTTGGGAACCCCATGAACAGCATGAAAAGTGGAAATTACCTACTCAAAATATTCCAAAGCAAAATAGTTTAAAAAATGCCAGCTTTTACTGTGAAAAGTAACAGCTTATATTTATTAGAATTAAGCTTACCTGAAAGCTACATAAAACTAAAAATGAGGAATAACTTAAACAATGTAGAAATGTATTTACTTCCTGTATAACCAGAACAGTCTTCTCCTGCTTTAGCAATTCCACAGTCACCCAGGATCACAGCTTCTTCTGTCTTGTACCATTAACCTTGATGACTTTCACTATATGGTCCAAACTAACTGTTCCATAGCCAGGCAACAGGAAGACACATCTCTGTAAGTACACCTTTCAAAAGTTACCTAAACCAGTTTCCCTTAAATTTCATTTTATGTCATGGAGGGACACTTGACTCTGCTTCCCTAAAAGCGATAATATTGTTTGTATTTGGGGCAGTCATGTGCCTGTCTAAAGCTGGAGGTTTCTGTTATGAAGAAATGAATATTGGATTTTGGGGTCCAATCAGTTCATTGAAATAAAAAAGTTTTATATTTTAATATGTGCATAAATAATACTATGCTTTGTTAATGCAATAGAAACTCCTCTGTAATGCTCTCTTTGCATGGAAGTGTTTAGATCTAGGTTTCTTGAGTTGACAGACTCACCTTATTCCTGTAACATCTGTTATTGGTTTTTAACATTCATGACTCCTTACTTGATACAAACTGCCACAGAAGCTCATGATTTTGGGTTTCCTTAGCATCTTTTAGTTTTTATCTATTAATAATAAATGCATCAAAGTCTTTTATTGCCTGTTGTGCTATATTGCAAATCTGAACAAAGAAATTGAACGACACTCACACAAGTTCTTAGAGCATAAGCAGAAAATCTGTAATCAAAGATGTGCCAATGAAAAAAAGAGGACTTTGAAGAACAAGAGCATAAACCCAAGAAAGAGAAAAGAATAAATCAAGTGAAAAAGAAAAGGAAAAAAAAAGGATTTTTTTCTGAAAGGAAGAAAAAACACGGGAAATAACATATTGAAGAATTCAGAAAACATAAGAATGAGCTCATAAATCTAAGTGATATAATTAGAGTTTTAATGGTATCAAAGCCTTTCTAATCACAACAGTATTAATAGTAGTATATACTATAAAACATATGTCTAGAAATATTGCTAGAAATTAGGCTATATCTAAAAATATGATGGTTGAATATTCTGTCAATCACTTAGGTTAACTGATCTGTTTTATTGTCCTAGACAATTTAGTCAAAACAGTTCAAGCAGATTGATCACTTACAAAAATTTGAATGCTTTCAATTGATACCTTCCTTCAACTGGAGGTGAAATAAGAAGGAAAGATAGTAAGAGTAGCTCTGTTATTCTTGGTTCTCCTAAACTGTCTTGCTTTTAAATACATTTTTTTCCTAAGTGCATGAAATTTAAAACAAACATTACCCAATGCATCCTGGCTTCTTATGGAACTGAGTAAACGAATGATGAACTGTCACCTATGTTTATTTCAAGGCAATAGTGATATAAGTTTAATTAGATTTTCCTCATGTAAGAATGAGTGAAATATTACACATGAAATAGTTATGTCCAGAAAAACATACCACATCTGAATTTTTTTCAACATATAAAATTCACAATTAAGGAAGAAGTTCCTTGCACAGACAAAATAATTGCAATTCCTTCCTTTGAAAAGAAAATTATAAGTAAGACTAGAAACAACATTTAATTAAAATCAGAGATTTTCTGCAATAAAATTTCCAGGAAGAAAACATGTAATTCAGACACTCATTTTTAAAAACAGCTGCAGAAATTGCTTTCAACAGTAAAGTTTCTTGGCTGGAGAGAAAGAGAGAGAGAGAGAGAGTGGGTGTGTGTGTCTCTGTGTGTCTGTGTGTATACATGCATTCATGTGTGCATGCTGTCACTTCAATCATGTCCGACTCTTGTGAACATATGGACTGTAGCCTGCCAGGCTCCTCTATCCATGGAATTCTCTAGGCAAGAATACTGGAGTGGGTTGCCATGCTTTCCTCCAGGAGATCTTTCCGACTCAGGGATCAAGCCCACATTTCCTATGGCTCCTGCACTGCAGGTGAATTCTTTACTGCTGAGCCACCAGGGAAGCCCACATATATGTATATGTGTATATATATGTGTATGTATGTACATATATACATACACAGAGAGAGAGAGAATCCAAAATGAAATAATAAAGAGACAAGGGGAAGGACAGGAAAATAATTATTAGGGTCAAGAGACCCTGTTTTCTATTTTGTATAGCACTCTCTCTGCTAAGTCACTTCAGTCATGTCCAACTCTGTGTGGCCCCATAGACGGCAGCCCACCTGGCTCCGCCGTCCCTGGGATTCTCCAGGCAAGAACACTGGAGTGGGTTGCCATTTCCTTCTCCAATGCATGAAAGTGAAAAGTGAAAGGGAAGTCGCTCAGTCGTGTCCGACTCTTCGCGACCCCATGGACCGCAGCCCTCAGGCTCCTCTGTCCATCGGATTTTCCAGGCAAGAGAACTGGGGTGCCATCGCCTTCTCCGTTTGTATAGCACAGAGTACCTAAAATCAATATCTCCACACTTGGCTCATATATTTGTTACTCATGAGAATTGTTTTGACTTTTGAGAAGTCTTGCATTTTGTACATTGACACTGTGAAAAATGTTTACAGAAAGGCAGATGCCAATAGTTCCAACACTAAGAGCTAAACAGCTCCTAAAGTAGTATTTTATAAATAACATATTTCATAGTTATAAAAAATAGAAAGTCAGAAAAAGATGTACATGCTAGATGATGAATAGGACAGAGAAACAGAATATAATGCAAACTATACATTTTAAAAGCTGAGATTAAGATGAAGATAAAGAACAAAACTAGGTCATTTGTAGTGTTATCGATGAGCCTAGAATCTGTCATATAGAGTGAAGGAAGTCAGAAGGAGAAATAAATATTGTATATTGCCAGAGTCCAGCTCCAGCAACCAGGGATTCAGCCTGAAGGGGTGGGCGGTGTTGGTGACAGAAAGTGAGGCAGCCTCTCAGTTTTCTTGGACTGCCTGTTTATTTCAAGCTTATGATTCTCTTTTATACTTTTACAAAAGCATTAGGTCAGAGGTTTGATATTTTTAGTTCCCAGAGACCCAGATTTATTTTTCTCCAAAAATCACTGTTGCCCCTCAAAAGGAGTTCCTTCCTCAGTGATTCTCTTATCTACTTTTTCTCATGTGTCCTTGAGAATACACTGTAAATCATGCTAATACCTGGGCTGCATACCACATTCTTCAGTTTAATTCTTATCTAAGTCCTCTTTGCCCCTAGTATCCTAAGCTCACTATTTCTTAGAAAGGGCTTCTAGCTAATAATATCTCTAAAGTCCCTGATTTCTATAAGCTATAGTAGGTGTTGCAAGAGGGAATCAGAGGGCAGACACACTGAAACCATATCCACAGAAAACTAGTCAACCTAATCACACTAGTACCATAGCCTTGTCTAACTCAGTGAAACTAGCCATGCCTGGATCTGATAGATAGAGTGCCTGATGAACTATGGAATGAGGTTCATGACATTGTACAGGAGACAGGGATCAAGACCATCCCCATGGAAAAGAAATCCAAAAAAGCAAAATGGCTGTCTGGGGAGGCCTTAGAAATAGCTGTGAAAAGAAGAGAAGTGAAAAGCAAAGTAGAAAAGGAAAGATATAAGCATCTGAATGCAGAGTTCCAAAGAATAGCAAGAAGAGATAAGAAAGCCTTCTTCAGTGATCAATGCAAAGAAATAGAGGAAAACAACAGAATGGGAAAGACTAGAGATCTCTTCAAGAAAATTAGAGATACCGAGGGAATATTTCATGCAAAGATGGGCTCAATAAAGGACAGAAATGGTATGGACCTAACAGAAGCAGAAGATATTAAGAAGAGGTGGCAAGAATACACAGAAGAACTGTATAAAAAATATCATCATGACCTAGATAATCACAATGGTGTGATCACTCATCTAGAGCCAGACATCCTGGAATGTGAAGTCAAGTGGGCCTTAGAAAGCATCACTACAAACAAAGCTAGTGGAGGTGATGGAATTCCAGTTGAGCTGTTTCAAATCCTGAAAGATGATGCTGTAAAGTGCGGCACTCAATATGCCAGCACATTTGGGAGACTCAGCAGTGGCCACAGGATTGCAAAAGGTCAGTTTTCATTCCAATCCCAAAGAAAGGCAATGCCAAAGAATGCTCAAACTACCGCACAATTGCACTCATCTCACATGCTGGTAAAGTAATGCTCAACATTCTCCAAGCCAGGCTTCAGCAATACGTGAACCATGAAATTCCTGATGTTCAAGCTGGTTTTAGAAAAGGCAGAGGAACCAGAAATCAAATTGCCAACATCCGCTGGATCATGGAAAAAGCAAGAGAGTTCCAGAAAAACATTTATTTCTGCTTTATTGATCATGCCAAAGCCTTTGACTGTGTGTGGATCACAATAAACTGTGGAAAATTCTGAGAGAGATGGGAATACCAGCCCACATGACCTGACTCTTGAGAAATCTGTATGCAGGTGAGGAAGCAACAGTTAGAACTGGACATGGAAAAACAGACTGGTTCCAAATAGGAAAAGGAGTGAGTCAAGGCTGTATATTGTCAGCCTGCTTATATAACTTATATGCAGAGCATATCATGAGAAACGCTGGACTGGAAGAAACACAAGCTGGAATCAAGATTGCCGGGGGAAATATCAATAACCTCAGATATGCAGATGACACCACCCTTATGGCAGAAAGTGAAGAGGGACTAAAAAGCCTCTTGATGAAAGTAAAAGAGGAGAGTGAACAAGTTGGTTTAAAGCTTAACATTCAGAAAACAAAGATCATGGCATCTGGTCCCATCATTTCATGGGAAGTAGATGGGGAAACAGTGGAAAGAATGTCAGACTTTAATTTTCTGGGCTCCAAAATCACTGCAGATGGTGATTGCAGCCATGAAATTAAAAGACGCTTACTCCTTGGAAGGAACGTTATGACCAACCTAGTAAGCATATTCAAAAGCAGAGACATTATTTTGCTGACTAAGATCCATCTAGTCATGGCTACAGTTTTTCCAGTAGTCATGTATGGATGTGAGAGTTGGACTGTGAAGAAGGCTGAGTGCTGAAGAATTGATGCTTTTGAACTGTGGTGTTGGAGAAGACTCTTGAGAGTCCCTTGGACTGCAAGGAGATCCAACCAATCCATTCTGAAGGAGATCAACCCTGGGATTTCTTTGGAAGGAATGATGCTGAAGCTGAAACTCCAGTACTTTGGCCACCTCATGCGAAGTGTTGACTCATTGGAAAAGACTCTGATGCTGGGAGGGATTGGGGGCAGGAGGAGAAGGGGACAACTGAGGATGAGATGGCTGGATGGCATCACTGACTCAATGGACATGAGTCTGAGTGAACTCCGGAATATGGTGATGGACAGGGAGGCCTGGCGTGCTGCGATTCATGGGGTTGCAAAGAGTCAGACACGACTGAGTGACTGAACTGATAGTAGAATATTGTAACATTACAGCAATACTTAAATCTTTAGCTTCTATCTATTTTAATTATTCCTAAGCCCTAAATTGAGCAAACTCCTTTGCCATAAACACTTTTCTTCACAAATAGGCTTCAGATAGGAATCCCTCTCATGGTCTCAAGCTGCGGCCTCTGTGCTCACCCTGGAACACTCTTTTGTAAAAGTCCTTGAACAAGTGTCAGTGATTAACTTTATGAATATTCTTTGAGCACAGCTGCAGAAGTGTTCTTGCCTGGAGAATCCCAGGGATGAGGGAGCCTTGTGGGCTGCCATCTATGAGGTCGCACAGAGTTGGACACGACTGAAGCAACTTAGCAGCAGCAGCAGCAGAAGGCTTTATGCCTTCTCCTGCTCCTCTACAAAATAATAAGCACCTTAACATTCTCTTCAGTCAACTCAGCTGAGGAAAGGAAAACACAGGTCAGAATCACAAAGCCTAACTCTCTTCTGGGTCCATGCCTACGGAACAGAGGGAGGGGGTTTAGGGCAGTGACTATTTTGTTAGTAAGGCCTAACGTGGCTCCTGACAGTATATTATGCATATAAATGGAATCTAGAGAAAATGGTATTAATGAACATATTTGCAGGGCAGGAATAGAGACGCAGATGTAGACAATGAATTTGTGGACAAAGAGAAGGAAGGGGGCAAGATGAATTGAGAGCACCACTGACATATATATACTACTATGTGTAAAATAAATAGCTAGTGGGAAGTTGCTGTATAGATAGGAAGCTCAACTGAGTACTCTGTCATAACCTAGATGGGGGAGATGTGGGTGTGGGAGAAAGGCAATATATGTATACATACAGCTGATTCACTTCATTGTACAGCAGAAACTAACATATTATACCCTTATTTAAAACAATTTTTAAATGATGAAGAAAGTTTATTTTATGTTGAAATTGGCCATAAGAAATAAGTCATTTAAATAACTTTAAACTCTAAATGTCAGTTTTCTTTTCTTTTCAATTGATATATATAAGCATTTACTTGGGAGGGCTTCAGGTGCTACTATCTTCATTTTCTGGATCTTTAAAAAATTCTCTTAATTTATTTTTTTTTGAGTAAGTCCTAAGCTTTGATTAATAGTAATAAATTATTCTAAACAAAACATGTCTATAAGTGATGGATAATAAAAACTTACATTTGGGGGTTAATAAAGAATCATGGCTCAATACTTTAAACAAGTAAGACATAATGAGCTTGTATTCACATTCTGATTAGTTACTAGAAAAGATAATTTACTAATAAGTTCTCATGTCGCAAAATTACTCCCTGATTTTGATGATGTTTGTGGTATAATGGAGATTACTCAAGAACCTTTACATTCATGGATTTAACATTTATAATTTCAGCAATTCCCAAGGGATGCAGTGATTCATAGCCTGTAGCAATTTAAATTCTTGCAGAAGTGCCCATTTGTGTGTGTGTGTTGTGAGCAGACATAGCTCTAAAACTAGAAATGTCCTGAGTTAAAATCATAATAGAGGACCAAAAGAATTTTTCCAGAATCGATTCAACTTTAACTTTTGTTTAACCTTAAAGGAGCAATCTGGCAATAATGTTTGTGATGTTACTTCATTTAACCAATAGATCTATGTAGCTATATCATCTACACTAACATGTATTTATCCTTTTTTGATTCATGACTTAAGTAAACCATTTCACACATGTGACAAGCAAATTGAGTATTGTACATTGTTAATATTTCAGTTTCAACGAATCTATGCTTCAACAAATTCCATCAGTCAGTTCAGTTCAGTCTTTCAGTCTTGTCCAACTCTTTGCAACCCCATGAATCACAGTACACCAGGCCTCCCTGTCCATCATCATCTCCCGGAGTTCACTCAGACTCACGTCCATCGAGTCAGTGATGCCATCCAGCCATCTCATCCTCTGTCATCCCCTTCTCCTCCTGCCCCCAATCCCTCCCAGCATCAGAGTCTTTTCCAATGAGTCAACTCTTCACATGAGGTGGCCAAAGTACTGGAGTTTCAGCTTTAGCATCATTCCTTCCAAAGGGCTGATCTCCTTCAGAATGGATTGGTTGGATCTCCTTGCAGTCCAAGGGACTCTCAAGAGTCTTCTCCAACACCACAGTTCAAAAGCATCAATTCTTCGGCACTCAACCTTCCTCACAGTCCAACTCTCACATCCATACATGACCACAGGAAATACCATAGCCTTGACTAGACAGACCATTGTTGGCAAAGTAATGTCTCTGCTTTTCAATATGTTATCTAGGTTGTTCATAACTTTTCTTCCAAGGAGTAAGCTTCTTTTAATTTCATGGCTGCAATACCATCTGCAGTGATTTTGGATCCCAGAAAAATAAACTCTGACACTGCTTCCATTGTTTCCCCATCTATTCCCCATGAAGTGATGGGATCAGATGCCATGATCTTCGTTTCCTGAATGTTGAGCTTTAAGCCAACTTTTTCACTCTCCACTTTCACTTTCGTCAAGAGGCTTTTGAGTTCCTCTTTACTTTCTGCCATAAGGGTGGTGTCATCTGCATATCTAAGGTTATTGATATTTCTCCCGGCAATCTTGATTCCAGCTGTGTTTCTTCCAGTCCAGTGTTTCTCATGATGTACTCTGCATATAAATTAAATAAGCAGGGTGACAATATACAGCCTTGACATACTCCTTTTCCTATTTGGAACCATTTTGCTGTTCCATGTCCAGTTCTAACTGCTGCTTCCTGACCTGCATACAGATTTCTCAAGAGGCAGGTCAGGTGGGCTGGTATACCCATCTCTCTCAGAATTTTCCAGTTTATTGTGATCCACACAGTCAAAGGCTTTGGCATAGTCAATGAAGCAGAAATAGATGTTTTTCTGGAACTCTCTTGCTTTTTCCATGATCCAGCGGATGGTGGCAATTGGATCTATGGTTCCTCTACCTTTTCTAAAACCAGCATGAACATCAGAAAGTTCACGGTTCACATATTGTTGAAGCCTGGCTTGGAGATTGTTGAGCATTACTTTACTTTCATGTGAGATGAGTGCAATTGTGCGGTAGTTTGAGCATTCTTTGGCATTGCCTTTCTTTGGGATTGGAATGAAAACTGACCTTTTTGCAGTCCTGTGGCCACTGCTGAGTTTCCCAAATGTGCTGGCATATTGAGTGTAGCACTTTCACAGCGTCATCTTTCAGGATTTAAAATAGCTCAACTGGAATTCCATCACCTCCACTGGTTTGTTTGTAGTGATGCTTTCTAAAGCCCACTTGACTTCATATTCCAGGATGTCTGGCTCTAGATGAGTGATCACACCATCATGATTATCTGCATCATGAAGATCTTTTTTGTACAGTTCTTTTGTTTATAGATGCATACAAATTGTGTATCCTTTATAAGTTAGGGCAAAAAAAAATTTACTTGCATATTTTACTTAAATTACATGTGTAAATAAATAAAACATTCCATTAAACTAGAAAAACAGCTACTGAGGCCAAACATGATATTTCCCATACTCCAGAGACTAAGCGGCCTCCAAATTTAATAAGATGCAATGACCCTGGAATCAGATTATCTGGGTTTGAATTCTGGCTCTTCCACTTACCCTTCTGACTTCAGGCAAGTTATTTACCCTTTCTGTCTTTGCACCTTCTAGACTGTAACAGTAACGACCTCATAACTTTGTACTGTGAGAATTAAATCTGATTAAACCTAGCAGAGTACTTGGCACATTCTAAGGGCTCAGTAAATTTTAACTTTGCTGATGCTGACTCTTGGGCTGGGGGTCTAATTTGAGAGAGTGGGTAAATTAGGTTCTTAAGAGACTTAATTAACTTCCCAGACTATATCTCAACACAGTATGAGGTTTTTCATTTTCTCAGTTTCAATACAATCTCATTCATTCAACTGATAGGCATTTATTTATTTATTTGCGTTGTTAACTGCTTTTTTAATTTTTATTTTAACTTTAGTTTACTTTACAATACTGTACTGGTTTTGCCAAACATTGACATGAATTCACCACGAGGGTACAAGAGTTCCCAAACATGAATCCCCTCCCACCTCCCACCCCATACCATCTCTCTGGGTCCTCTCCATGCACCAGCCCCAAGCATCCTGCATCCTACATTGGACATAGACTGGCGATTCGCTTCTTACATGGTAGTATACATGTTTCAATGCCATTCTCCCATCTCATCCCACCCTCTCCCTCTCTCTCTCCCCTAGAGTCCAAAAGTTCACTCTATAGATCTGAGTCTCTTTTATTGTCTCGCATACAAGAGCTAACACCTATCCTACTCAAACTATTCCAGAAAATTGCAGAAGAAGGTAAACTTCCAAACTCATTCTATGAGGCCACCATCACCCTAATACCAAAACCAGACAAAGATGCTACAAAAAAAGAAAACTACAGGCCAGTATCACTGATGAACATAGATGCAAAAATCCTCAACAAAATTCTAGCAATCAGAATCCAACAGCACATTAAAAAGATCATACACCATGACCAAGTGGGCTTTATCCCAGGGATGCAAGGATTCTTCAATATCTGCAAATCAATCAATGTAATTCACCACATTAACAAATTGAAAAATAAAAGCCATATGATTATCTCAATAGATGCAGAGAAGGCCTTTGACAAAATTCAACATCCATTTATGATTAAAAACTCTCCAGAAAGCAGGAATAGAAGGAACATACCTCAACATAATAAAAGCTATATATGACAAACCCACAGCAAACATTATCCTCAATGGTGAAAAATTGAAAGCATTTCCCCTAAAGTCAGGAACAAGACAAGGGTGCCCACTCTCACCACTACTATTCAACATAGTTCTGGAAGTTCTGATAGGCATTTATTAAAGTAAGCCAGAAAGAAAAACACCAGTACAGTATACTAACACATATATATGGAATTTAGAAAGATGGTGATGATAACCCTGTATGCAAGACAGCAAAAGAGACACAGATGTATAGAACAGACTTTTGCACTCTGTGAGAGAGTGAGAGGGTGGGATGATTTGGGAGAATGGCATTGAAACATGTATAATATCATAAGAAATGAATCTCAAGTCTAGGTTCGATGCAGGATACAGGATGCTTGGGGCTGGTGCACTGGGATGACCCAGAGAGATAGTATGGGGAGGAAGGTGGGAGGGGGGTTCAGGATTGGGAACTCAGGTACACCCGTGGCGGATTCATGTTGATGTATGGAAAAACCAATACAGTATTGTAAAGTAAAATACGTTAAAAAAAAGAAAAGAAAAGAAAGTGAAAATGAAAGTCGTTAAGTCATGTCCGACTCATTGCAACCCCATGGACTGTATAATCTATGGAATTCTCCAGGCCAGGATACTGGAGTTAGTAGCCTTTCCCTTCTCCAGGGGATCTTCCCAACCCAGGGATCGAACCCAGGTCTCCCACATTGCAGGCAGATTCTTTACCAGCTGAGCCACAAGTGAAGCCCAAGGATACTGGAGTGGGTAGCCTTTCTCTTCTCCAGTGGATTTTCCTGACCCAGGAATCGAAAAGGGATCTCTTGCACTGAAGGCAGATTCTTTACTAACTGAGCTATGAGGGAAGCCCTATAAAAGAGATCAATAAGAAAAATATGTTTTAGAACAGTTATAGCCAGAAAAAGAGGAAAGAAACAGAGATAGATAGAAGAGAGTGAAATAGATAGGTGTATTACTAGATAAGTAAGTATGTAGATAAAATGGATGGATGGATAGATGAGGGGAGAAAGAGAGAGAGAGAGGTGATACACTGATGATATAGTTTATGTTAACATTTAAGTTAAAAGGTGACTGCAAATTTAATGAGAAATGGCTCTGAGATTTTTTTTTAAAGTCCAATCTAGAGATCTCTTCAAGAGAATTAGAGACACCAAGGGAACATTTCATGCAAAGATGGGCTCAATAAAGGACAGAAATGGTCTGGACCTAACAGAAGCAGAAGATATCAAGAAGAGGTGGCAAGAATACACAGAAGAACTATACAAGAAAGATCTTCATGACCCAGATAATCATGATGGTGTGATCATTCATCTAGAGCCAGACATCCTGGAATATGAAGTCAAGTGGGCCTTAGAAAGCATCACTACAAACAAAGCTAGTGGAGGTGATGGAATTCCAGTTGAGCTCTTTCAAAGCCTGAAAGATGATGCTGTAAAAGTGCTGCACTCAATATGCCAGCATATTTGGGAAACTCAGCAGTGGCCACAGGACTGCAAAAAGGTCAGTTTTCATTCCAATCCCAAAGAAAGGCAATGCCAAAGAATGCTCAAACTACTGCACAATTGCACTCATCTCACATGCAAGTAAATTAATGCTCAACATTCTCCAAGCCAGGCTTCAGCAATACATGAACCTTGAACTTCCAGATGTTCAAGCTGGTTTTAGAAAAGGCAGAGGAACCAGAGATCAAATTGCCACCATCCACTGGATCATGGAAAAAGCAAGAGAGTTCTAGAAAAAGATCTATTTCTGCTTTCTTGACTATGCCAAAGCCTTTGACTGTGTGGATCACAATAAACTGTGGAAAATTCTGAAAGAGATGGGAATACCAGCCCACCTGACCTGCCTCTTAAGAAATCTGTATGCAGGTCAGGAAGCAACAGTTAGAATTGGACATGGAATAACAGACTGGTTCCAAATAGGAAAAGGAGTATGTCAAGGCTGTATATTGTCACCCTGCTTACTTAACTTATATGCAGAGTACACCATGAGAAACACTGGACTGGAAGAAACACAAGCTGGAATCAAGTTTGCCGGAAGAAATATCAATAACCTCAGATATGCAGATGACACCACCCTTATGGCAGAAAGTGAAGAGGAGCTAAAAAGCCTCTTGATGAGAGTGAAAGAGGAGAGTGAAAAATTTGACTTAAAGCTCAACATTCAGAAAACGAAGATCATGGCATCTGGTCCCATCACTTCATGGGAAATAGATGGGGAAACAATGGAAACAGTGTCAGACTTTATTTGGAGGTGAGGGGGGGGGCTCCAAAATCACTGCAGATGGTGATTGTAGCCATGAAATTAAAAGACGCTTACTCCTAGGAAGGAATGTTATGACCAACCTAGATAACAGATTCAAAAGCAGAGACATTACTTTGCCGACTAAGGCCCATCTAGTCAAGGCTATGGTTTTTCCTATGGTCACGTATGAATGTGAGAGTTGGACTGTGAAGAAAGCTGAGCACCGAAGAATTGATGCTTTTGAACGGTGGTGTTGGAGAAGACCATTGAGACTCCCTTGGACTGCAAGGAGATCCAATCAGTCCATTCTGAAGGAGATCAGCCCTGAGATTTCTTTGGAAGGAATGATGCTAAAGCTGAAACTCCAGTACTTTGGCCACCTCATTCAAAGAATTGACTGATTGGAAAAGACTCTGATGCTGGGGGGGACTGAGGGCAGGAGGAGAAGGGGACGACAGAGGATGAGATGCCTGGATGGCATCACTGACTCAATGGACGTGAGTCTGAGTGAACTCTAGGAGTTGGTGATGGACAGGGAGGCCTGGCGTGCTGTGATTCATGGGGTCCCAAAGAGTCGGACACGACTGAGTGACTGAACTAAACTGAATAAAAATGATATTTTTATAATTCGCCCCCAAACCTAAATGCTTAATGTGGAAATTTGTCATGTATACCCAAGAGAACAGAACATACAATTTACAAACATATTTCACCTTCCAGTTTGGACAGTATTAACATATGGTATTAACTGCCTAATTATATTGGCTCTGTACTTTGAAATTTACATAGATAAGATTTAATATATTATTCCTTCAACTATAGAAAGTGAAATTCAATGTGGGAAATCTCTCTCTATTTCCCTCTCTCCTTTTCTCATTTCCTTCCTTTATACATTAATTACTTCTGTTACAACCTCCCTTTCGTAGTAGCCGATCACCACCTGAAAAAGTTTAAAGTCATAGTCACTCAAAAAGTGACACTTCTTTATTCATAGGACTCTCGACTCTTTGAGAATATTACAAATAGTATTATTTTTAACTTTAAAAATAGACTTGAACACAGGGAACTTTACTCAATACTCTGTGATGACCCAATTGGGAATAGAATCTGAAAAAAGAGTCGCTATATGTATAACTGATTCACTTTGCTATATAGACGAAACTAACAACATTGTTAGTTAGACTTCCCTAGTGGCTCAGGTGATAAAGAATCCACCTGCAATGTAGGAGATCCGATTCCTGGGTTGGAAAGATCTCCTGGAGAAGGGTATAGCTACCCACTCCAATATTCTTCCCTGGAAATTTCCATGGACAGAGGAACCTCGTGGGCTACAGTCCCTGGGTTGCAAAGAGTTGGATACAACTGAGTGACTAACTCTTTCACTTTTCACTTTCAACAACATTGTAAATCAACTACACTCCAATAAAAATTTTTAAAAAGAAAAAAAAATAGAATTGAAGATAAATATCCCATAGGAATCAAAGTACTAAAGATCAATATAAAAATTAGCCTTGAATAACTGAATAGCAAATTTGTGTACAAAACAAAAACAAAAAATTAACTTCTTCAGAATCTGAAAGATGGTGTCATAAAACATTTGAGGAAGTATTTACCTTCCTAACCCTTTTCTCCAGTTATAATTTCTTTGTAAATTATATAATTGTAAATTAGGGATAACCTAATAATAAAATCTGTTGCTTCAAAGTTTATTCTTAGAACACTCTGTTTGCAATTCTATAATAGCAGTTACTATTAATATGTTCTATAGTTTGTCAGTGTGTCCTTTGAACTCCCTCATAATCAGGCTGTCAAGTCCTTAAAATATATTGACTGTGTCTTATTCATGTTTGAGAATCCTATGCTTGGTCTTTCATTTCCTACATAATATGTGCTCAACACACTGGATGATTATTAGGGCATATGAGTAGACTCCACCAGTATTTGATTATCCAAATACCAATAATCACAAACAATTATAGGATCTTCTTGAGAAATATTCAAAAGAAATGATGCTTTGACTGTAAATATTTCACATTGGAACTACTTTATACAAAATAGCCATACGATGTGATCAACTTACTTTCAAATAATGAAGATAGACAGAAACATTCAACTTGGGTTTATAGTTTCAATGCATATGAAAATTTCAGTCACACAGAATATGTTCTTTGCTAGGACATCTACCAGATCAAGATAAACAATTATTTTGCATCCATTTCACATATTTATTTGATAACTTTTTTCTTGAGTGCTAACTAGTTTGTGAAATACATATAGAGTCCAAGTATGAAAGTCACTCAGTCATATCTGACTCTTTATGACCCCATGCATTATACAGTCCACAGAATTCTCCAGGCAAGTATACTGGAGTGGGTAGCCTTTCCCGTCTCCAGGGAATCTTCCCACACCAGGGATTGAACCCAGGTCTCCTGCACTGCAGGCAGATTCTTTACCAGCTAAGCCACAGGTGAAGCCT
The DNA here is from genome assembly GCA_006410935.1 of Redunca redunca. Classification (NCBI taxonomy): domain Eukaryota; kingdom Metazoa; phylum Chordata; class Mammalia; order Artiodactyla; family Bovidae; genus Redunca; species Redunca redunca. Next base: position 70,496 of record SJYQ01002856.1, read on the forward strand.
AAGCATACTGGAGTGGGTACACTATCCCTTCTCCAGCAGATTTTCCTGACCCAGGAATCGAACTGGGATCTCCTGCATTACAGGTGGATTCTTTACCAACTGAGCTATCAGAGAAGCCCAAAACTCTTCCCAAATGGATTTTATAGCCAACAACATGAAACGGGAAATGAACACCTTCGAAGAAGCAGTTTCATATTCACACAGGACGTAATGAGGACACAATAGAAAGAATCATCAATTTTACCTAGATGTGAAAAAAATGTGTTAGAAAAAGTAGCATTTAAATAATTGTGGTGACTTTTGAAGTATATACTCCAGGCTATGTTGAATGTACAAAGCATGTGCATCACCAGAATGACTAAGTTTCAAGTATAAATGACCACAGTGAAAGTGAGTTTTGCAGGCCAAGAAGTCTAAGCATCATGAGAATCTGAAGGCAAAACAAAAAACCTGCTACCAAAATCCTGGGCCTATACATCAAACTCTGTTTCATTTTGTTCTCCAAGTACCTAGGAGCGCATCTCCTATTTCCTAAATAACTCTAAAAATATCACTAGTTATAAAATCATAGAATCATAGAAATTTATATAATAGTAGAAACAGGTATGTAGTGATGCATTTTCTAGAATATTGTTAAATATCAATCAGTGGTGTGCTGAAGCCACATTATTGTTAAAATGTCAGGAATTTTTTGAGCTTTTGCTAAGTTAAATGAATAAGCAAAGGTATACATATATAAAATTTTCTAATAATTTCACTACATTTTGCTATCATCTATGCTCTTCAGCTTATTCCTGCTATTGTATACATGGGGTGAAAATATTATTTAACACTGGCCACTGTGGAAGTCTAAACACTATGGAAACTATCAAATACTGCAAGTCAGGTTAGGACTCAACTTATTATTTACCTTATGGTCTAGACTTCAGAAAGTGATGAAGAAAATGTTATTTTAATATAGATTAAAATTAAAAGTAGGCATGATTATAGTCACATTGTGAAGAGCACAAACTGATTCAGCAAAGACATTGCTTAAGTCATTGAAGAACTAATGGAGTTCCTACATAAGTTTTATTATTTCACTTTTGACTTAATTGTCAATTTAAATAAAAATATCAACTGATATTTATATTAAAGTTATACTAATTTCTCATTNTAAATTCTGCCTATATTCTCAAGATTACCAAAATTATTGAAAGAATACATTTAAGCCTAAAATTGCATGAACATAGGTTTTGTCCAGGGTTAATTGAAGTGAATGAAATTGATGATAACTAAATTAGTTCTAGTAAAGTAATGTTCGAAATTCTCCAAGCCAGGCTTCAGCAATACATGAACTGTGAACTTCCAGATGTTCAAGCTGGTTTTAGAAAAGGCAGAGGAACCAGAGATCCAATTGCCAACATCCGCTGGATCGTGGAAAAAGCAAAAGAGTTCCAGAACAACATCTATTTCTGCTTTATTGACTATGCCAAAGTCTTTGACTGTGTGGATCACAATAAACTGTGGAAAATTCTGAAAGACATGGGAATACCAGGCCACCTGACCTGACTCTTGAGAAACCTATATGCAGCTCAGAAGGCAACAGTTAGAACTGGACATGGAACAACAGACTGGTTCCAAATAGGAAAAGGAGTAGGTCAACAATGTATACTGTCACCCTGCTTATTTAACTTATATGCAGAGTACATCATGAGCAACACGGGGCTTCAAGAAGCACAAGCTGGAATCAAGATTGCCAGGAGAAACATCAATAACCTCAGATATGCAGATGACACCACCCTATGGCAGAAAGTGAAGAGGAACTAAAGCACCTCTTGATGAGAGTGAAAGAGGAGAGTGAAAAAGTTGGCTTAAAGCTCAACATTCAGAAAACGAAGATTATGGCACCTTGTCCCATCACTTCACAGGAAATAGATGGGGAAACAGTGGAAAGAGTGACAGACTTTATTTTGGGGGGCTCCAAAATCACTGCAGATGGTGATTGCAGCCATGAAATTAAAAGACATTTACTCCTTGGAAGGAAAGTTATGACCAACCTAGATAGCATATTGAAAAGCAGGGACATTACTTTGCCAACAATGGTCTGTCTAGTCAAGGCTATGGTTTTTCCAGTAGTCATGCATGGATGTGAGAGTTGGAAGAAAGTTGTGAAGAAAGCTGAGCATCGAAGAATTGATGCTTTTGAACTGTGGTGTTGGAGACTCTTGAGTCCCTTGGACTGCAAAGAGATCCAATCAGTCCATTCTAGAGGAGATTAGGTCTGGGTGTTCTCTGGAAGGACTGATGCTAAAGCTGAAACTCCAGTACTTTGGCCACCTCATGCGAAGAGTTGACTTATTGGAAAAGACCCTGATGCTGGGAGGGATTGGGGGCAGGAGGAGAAGGGGACGACAGAGGATGAGATGGCTGGATGGCATCACCGACTCTATGGACGTGAGTTTGAGTGAACTCCGGGAGTTGGTGATGGACAGGGAGACCTAGCGTGTTGCAATTCATGGGGTCACAAAGAGTTGGACATGACTGAGTGACTGAACTGAACTGAAATTAGTTCTATATACCTTACCCAAGTCTCCAATTTCAATCTCTAGCCTGCCCCCCTTTTATTTGTTAACTTTGTACTTATTTTTCTGTCCCAATTATAGCAATTGTTATTTGTCTGTATAATTTTTCATTTAATGTTTGTCTTTCAACACATACACATAAGCCATTTGAAGTTGGTCTGTGTCTATCTTGTTCCCTGCCAAATACACAGTGTCTAGTCACAGCACTTGAAATTGGCCATGGCGGGTGTATTTACATCATGACTCACTGAAAATTGCCATTAAATACTTGCCTTATAAACATGTAAGTGAATGACTAGAAGAATGAATACCCCATCAATTACCTTATGTTATTGTCATTGTTATAGACCTTCCCTGGTGGCTCAGAGGTTAAAGCATCTGCTTCCAATGCTGGAGACCCGGGTTCAATCCCTGGGTCAGGAACACCCCCTGAGAAGGAAATGGCAATCCACTCCAGTATTCTTGCCTGGAGAATCCCATGGATGGAGAAGCCTAGTAGGTTACAGTCCACGGGGTCGCAAAGAGTCAGACACGACTGAGCAACTTCACCACCTCACCTCATTGTTATTTGAGCCCTGGACACTGATTAGAGCATTCAGAAAAAGTCTGAATGTGTCAGTAATGTGCAGTAGAAGAATAAATAAGTCCTCTTTTAGTTGAATTCTTCCATAGCATTTAAACACTCAGAACTTCCAGGCAAGGTTTGCTCCCTCTTTCCTCTCCTCACCCCTCCATTAAGCTTTACCTAAATTGAGTAAATGCTAAAAGAATATGTAGAGAGGGGCATTTGGAATGCAGGAAATGTAAAACATTATGCAATTTATAAGTCACCAGTACTTTAAAGGAGGGCATAGCAACCCACTCTAGTCTTCTTGAAGGAGAATCTTATGGACAAGGAGCCTGGTAGGATAAGGTCACAAAGAGTAGGAAACCAACTGAAGTGACTTAAAAAGACCCCCAAAAATCCAACAAAAAATAAATGCTTCTCTCCATTTTTCTTTTCCTAAACACTCACTTCTGCATGTATAAACCAATAGCTTTGTTATGAGGAGAAGAAAAAGTGGGAGAAGGGTGGGTTTTTATGGTTCGTTCAAGTTTTAGAACAATTAGTGTGTTTATTGGAGCTACTCCCTGATGACTTCCTTGGGTCTGAAGGGGGTTCTGGCTTAGACAACAGTTCAGAAACCAGTAAGATTTTCTTTTTTTCTTTCTCAGAGTTATCAGTCAATCAATGATAGGCAGTATTGAATGTAACAACTTCCTTTTTAAGTGAAGATTATAATTTTAAACCACTTGTGTTTTACAAATTGTAGGACATTTAGGAATTGTTTTAAAACACTTGTTATTCAGTTGCTAAGTCATGTCCAATTCTTTGTGACCCCATGAACTGAGCAGTCCAGGCTTCCCTGTCCTTCCCTGTCTCCCAGAGTTTGCCCAAGCTCATGTCCACTTAGTCAGTGATGCTATCTAACCGTCTTATCCACTGCCACCATCTTCTCCCTTAAAGAGGTTTTTAAGTAGATGTAAAGAGATCCAGTAAATAGATTTTTAAATAGATGAATAAAAACCAATTATGTCAAATTACAATTTGACAAACCAATTACATGGTATGATTTTGATATCAGATTTTAAACTGGACCTCTGGGCATTTAATCATGAGACATTTTCATGTTTGTGTAAACTCCTCATTACTCGAAAAACAAAAGAGAGTACATGGCTTTTTTAAAGTAAAGTTTTTCAATGAAAATTGCTAAGCACAATAATAGATACCCAAGGAAAAGTCTTTATGTCATGAAGCAGACTCTAGAAATCAAGATATAAGTATTAAGGTGCATGAATGTGCATGCTCAGTCACATCCGACTTTTTGTGACCCTGTGGACCGTAATCCTCCAGGCTCCACTGTCCATGGAGCTTTCCAGTCAAGAATACTGGAGTGAGTTGCCATTTCGTGCAGCAGGAGAATCTTCCTGACCCAGGGATCAAATTCATATCTCTAGCATTAGCAGGAAGATTGTTGACCACATTGCCACCTGGGAAGCCCAAGTATTAATATACTAGAGTTCTTAAAGAACTGTAAAGTGAAAGTCACTTAATTTACCAAATTCTTTTCTACTTCTTAGACCTTAAGTTTCTTCTTTCCCAGACCTAACACTGTAGAATCACAACATTCCAATTTCTAAATTGATAGAGATGAAAATAAGTGAATTCAAAGCCTCCTGTGTGAGAGTCATCATAGAAGATTCCTGAACAGTGAAAAATCATCTAGAAATATATATATAATAAATGAAGAAAGGGAGAGTTTATCACTGAGCAGTTTTGAGAGGAAAGGTACAGTTTCCTTCTGCAGAGTCTCCAAGCATCCATGTAAGCGCAAGGTCATCACTCCATTAAAAACAAGCAAAAAAATGAGAAAAACTTTGTAATTACATGTCTGTAAGTTCCCAAAGCATTTTTTTTCTTTCCAAAATTTTCCCATGACAATGTCAACTCCCTGTGGAATGACCATTACTCCAACACTTTGTCCCTCAACATCAAATGTGCCCTCCAAAGCTTTGTTAAACTCAGCTTCCCAAGGAACCACAAATAAATGAGCATTGTTGCACCTACTTAAGATTCATGGCTTAAAGCATTCTCTGTTAACAAATTAGAACTGAGAAATTCTAGTCTCTAGACATTAGATGAGATACAAGTAGACAAAGGAAGAACTCATTGAGTGCCAGAATATCATCTACTAGGAACTTCTATAGACCCAATGATTTGACCTACAGCCATCAACCCAGTGGGACACTGGAAGTAACCATCTATCATTGGATGCTCTGTGTGTAAAATCTTCCACTTCATAAATACCTAAAAAACATCATGTTGCTAGGACTAAAATACACATACACTATGGGTGGGGCTCAAGCCTAAGATGTTTTAGGTGGGAATGTCCCATGAATAAAGTCTCCTTGAGCTAGTTTAACTCACAGCTAAAAAAATTTCCTTCAGCTTTTTCAACCTTGGATTTGTAGCTTCATGTTTTGAAACAGCGATTGAACTGAAGGCTATTGGAATTAATGAGGTTATAGGCAGTCAACACATGGCCTTTGTGAAATAAAAAGATGTTTATACTGCAAAAGTAATGGACTGTAGCTGAAGTATCCAGACCACCCAATTCATCTCATTAAGAAGCACACTCTGGAATGCTGTCAGGAAGTATAATTAAAAAAATAAAAAATAAAAAATGATGTGTTCCTCCCTCCAGCTACTCATATGACCAGCCGTACTGCCTTTTAATGGTTCTCAACATTTTAAAGTGGATAGTTTATGTTTTTTAAAATAAATCACTAATCTGTTTCTTAGTTTTTGCTGAAGTAGTCTTATATTATAATGCATATACGTATTTGAAACATAAGGGTAAATACAGTGTTGCTCAGTGAGCTGAGATAAATGGAGTAGTTAATCTTTTCACTGTTTTGTGGTGATACATAGGTGTTTAGGGATAGATGTGAATTCTAGGAAAAGCTGATGTGGCTAAAATGAAAAATAGCATTAGTGAAATACAGAAGCAAATGTGGTCAATAGCCCACTATGGCAGTATTTTTCACACATCTTTTGACTACTTAGTTCAGTTAAATTCATGATCCATAAGCCATAGAGCAATAAAATCAATCCCTTGTTCTTCTGTTGAATAAAAGCATTGCTAATCATGCTTGAAAAGCCATTGCCTTTGTAAAGACACTGTAATTCCAGTTAGAAAACTAAAATAACTACAGATATTTTGACAAGCAGTTGATGAAAATGGCATTGTGAATCTTCTTCTAAAATTCTTCAAATTAACTAATATAAAAGGCCATGTTTTTTCATGATCCTACTTTGATAAAATGCCAAAGGAAACTGCCTGATGCAGGATGCAGGATGCTTGGGACTGGTGCAGGGAGAGGACCCAGAGGGATGGTATGGGGTGGGAGATGGGAGGGGATTCGTGTTTGGGAACGCATATACACTCGTGGTGAATTAATGTCAATGTTTGGCAAAACCAATACAGTAATGTAAAGTAAACTAAAGTAAAAATAAAAATTATAAAAAAAAAAAAAAAAAAAATTCCTCTTTTACCTATTTTATTTTTTATGAATATGATGACCCATAGATGGGACAGGAGAAAATGCCAATTTTGGATTAAGGCTAGGATGTTTCATATTTTTCTCTACAAATTCACATAAAAATAAATGAACTTGAACATAAACTGCTAATATATACTAAAAAAACACTTTAATGCATCATGGTAAGTTACATTTAGAGCTTTATATTTTCTAATTCATCTCCTTCCACACATAATTAAATTCCTGTATGGATCACAAAAACAAATTTGTAAACACATAATTATTTATCATAAATTTGCGGGTTATCATCTTTTAATTAAACATTCTCAGATAGCTTTATCTTATCTTAAAAAGGTATCATTGGAGTGTGACCAAAGAATATGAATGTAAGAAAATGGTAGGGTACATTCCTAAGTACATTTAACACTTACAATAAAATTTTGAATATTCATTTAGGGGAAAATTGGTTTTGGGGATTTAAATGAAAATGTGAAGAGAAAAAAAATTGTTAAATTATTCCCAGCTTAAAGTAACTCCTCCAAAAATTAACATGTAATATTTAAATGATTATTAATATTAGTCACATTTTTCTACAACTGATATTTGCTGTGGCTACTTATTTATATATATGTAATAGATTCTTTTCAACGGAATTTCAAGTGTAAGTCACCACTAGAAATAAGTCAAGGGTTGAAGGGCAGAGGCCAAGTATATGTAGGTGGTTACAGATTTTCCCCTGTCTTTTTTTTTTTCTTTTTCTCCCATCTGATCCCACCCTCTCCCTCTCCCACAGAGTCCAAAAGTCCACTCTACACATCCCTTAAGTATCTCAAGTCACAGTTCACAAAGGTGAAGTTATTCCTCTTTGAGGGCTTTACTGGGAGGTGTTGAGCAAAGAGAAGCATTTCTAACAACAAGCTTGCCTTGATGGTAATAATAATGAAATCTGATATCACTGAGCTAGTGGAGGTGATGGAATTCCAGTTGAGCTGTTTCAAATCCTGAAAGATGATGCTGTGAAATTGCTGCACTCAATATGCCAGCAAATATGGAAAACTCAGCAGTGGCCACAGGACTAGAAAAGGTCAGTTTTCATTCCAATCCCAAAGAAAGGCAATGCCAAAGAATGCTCAAACTACCTCACAATTGCACTCATCTCACATGCTAGTAAAGTAATGCTCAAAATTCTCCAAGCCAGGCTTCAGCAATACATGAACCGTGAACTTTCTGATGTTCAAGCTGGTTTTAGAAAAGATAGAGGAACCAGAGATCAAATTGCCANTCACTTCATGGGAAATAGATGGGGAAACAGTGGAAACAGTGTCAGACTTTACTTTTTTGGGCTCCAAAATCACTGCAGATGGTGACTGCAGCCATGAAATTAAAAGACGTTTACTCCTTGGAAGAAAAGTTATGACCAACCTAGATAGCATATTCAAAAGAAAAGACATTACTCTGCCGACTAAGGTCCGTCTAGTCAAGGCTATGGCTTTTCCTGTGGTCATGCATGGAGGTGAGAATTGGACTCTGAAGAAGGCTGAGCGCTGAAGAATTGATGCGTTTGAACTGTGGTGTTGGAGAAGACCCTTGAGACTCCCTTGGACTGCAAGGAGATCCAACCAGTCCATTCTAAAGGAGATCAACCCTGGGATTTCTTTGGAAGGAATGATGCTAAGGCTGAAACTCCAGTACTTTGGCCACCTCATGCGAAGAGTTGACTCATTGGAAAAGACTCTGATGCTGGGAGGGATTGGAGGCAGGAGGAGAAGGGGACAACAGAGGGTGAGATGGCTGGATGGCATCACTGACTCGATGGACGTGAGTCTGAGTGAACTCCGGGAGTTGGTGATAGACAGGGAGGCCTGGTGTGCTGCAATTCATGGGGTGTCTAGAGTCAGACACTACTGAGTGACTGAACTGAACTGAGCACCAACTATGTGACAGATGCTATTTGAAATGTTTATTGACTCAATCATTCCTCACAGCAACCCTAAGCTCAGTGTTAATATACTTATTTTAGAAATGAGAAAACAGAGATGATCATTTACCTCAGAACTAGTGAACTATTTAGTAAAGTGAAAGAGTCAGGATGTAGTAAGAGGGTGCCCGTTTTTGTCTATGCATGTCACTTAATAGAAGTTGTGTGTCTGAGTTTGTCTGGTGAGCTGATACCTTAGGCCACAAATTCAATTTTCATGAGGAGTGAGTGTCATCTTAGACAGGATTTGACCTAAAGAAGTGGGGACCCAGGTGTACCAGCCTGAGTTGAGAGCACAGCCTTGGTTCTAAGGAGTAAGGAAGAAACAATTCTGAACACCTCAAGAAATCTGTCATTCATATTTACCTCATGATCCAGCCTGAATGAACATTGAAGCCTGTGGATGGAGGATATAGTTTCAGCAAAAAACTGACAGAGTTGTCTCACTAGAAACTCCACATGGCCCTGGGACACTGCAGTAGAGAACAGTGCAACTAAAAGATGTACTACAGAAATCATCTAAGGCAGGAAATTCACTCATTTAACTTTGGTAACAGTGCTTCTCCAAGAACATTCAGTTCAGTTCAGTTCAGTCGCGGAGTTGTGTCCGACTCTTTGCAACCCCATGAATGACAGCACGCCAGGCCTCCATCACCAACTCCTAGAGTTCACTCAGACTCACGTCCATCGATTCAGTGATGCCATCTAGCCATCTCATCCTCTGTCGTCCCCTTCTCCTCCTGCCCTCAATCCCTCCCAGCATCAGAGTCTTTTCCAATGAGTCAACTCTTCGCATGAGGTGGCCAAAGTACTGGAGTTTCAGCTTAAGCATCATTCCTTCCGATGAACAACCAGGACTGATCTCCTTTAGAATGGACTGGTTGGATCTCCTTGCAGTCCAAGGGACTCGCAAGAGTCTTCTCCAACACCACAGCTCAAAAGAATCAATTCCTCGGTGCTCAGCTTTCTTCACAGTCCAACTCTCACATCCATACATGACCACTGGAAAAATCATAGCCTTGACTAGATGGACCTTTGTTTGCAAAGTAATGTCTCAGCTTTTCAATATGCTATCTAAGTTGGTCAATACTTTCTTTCTAAGAAGTAAGTGTCTTTTAATTTTCTGGCTGCAACCACCATTTGCAGTGATTTTGGAGCCCTCCCCCCCCACAAAAAAAATAAAGTCTGTCACTGTTTCCACTGTTTCTCCATCTATTTCCCATGAAGTAATGGGACCAGATGCCATGATCTTCATTTTCTGAATGTTGAGCTTTAAACCAACTTTTTCACTCTCCTCTTTCACTCTCATCAAGAGGCTTTTTAGCTCCTCTTCACTTTCTGCCATAAGGGTGGTGTCATCTGCATATCTGAGGTTATTGATATTTCTCTCAGCAATCTTGATTCCAGCTTGTGCTTCTTCCAGCCCAGCATTTCTCATGATGTACTCTGCATATAAGTTATTTAACTTATTTAAGCAGGGTGACAATATACAGCCTTGACATACTCCTCTTCCTATTTGGAACCAGTCTGTTGTTCCATATCCAGTTCTAACTGTTGCTTCCTGACCTACATACAGGTTTCTCAAGAGGCAGGTCGGGTGGTCTGGTATTCCCATCTCTTTCAGAATTTTCCACAGTTTATTGTGATCCACACAGTCAAAGGCTTTGGCATAGTCAAGAAAGCAGAAATAGATGTTTTTCTGGAACTCTCTTGCTTTTTCCATGATCCAGCAGATAATTGACAATTTGATCTCTGGTTCCTCTGCCTTTTCTAAAACCAGCTTGAACATCAGGGAGTTCACGGTTCACGTATTGCTGAAGCCTGGCTTGGAGAATTTTGAGCATTACTTTACTAGCATGTGAGATGAGTCCAATTGTGCAGTAGTTTGAGCATTCTTTGGCATTGCCTTTCTTTGGGATTGGAATGAGAACTGACCTTTTCCAGCCACTGCTGAGTTTCCCAAATTTGCTGGCATATTGAGTACAGCACTTTCACAGCATCATCTTTCAGGATTTGAAATAGCTCAACTGGAATTCCATCACCTTCACTAGTTTTGTTCATAGTGATGCTTTCTAAGGCCTACTTAACTTCGCATTCCAGGATGTCTGGCTCTAGGTGAGTAGGTCTCTGAATTTCCCGAATTCTAAATTACCTGTGTGTTTCTTATGCCTATTATATCCTAAAAAATGTTGAATACATCATTGCTAAACTTACCCATTCAATCCCCATTTCATTACTATCATCCAAAAGAAACAAGTTAGAAAATCATGTAAAAATAAAATATACAAAAAATTATGAGACTGTTCCTTATACACTTACAAAACCACTGAGCAACCTGATTCCCTAGTGTTTACCTTAGATAAATGAAAAAGTATGTTCATACAGAAATATGTGTATGAATTCTTACAGTAGCTCTATTAATAAACACCACATACTGGAACAACCCACATGTCCTTCATGGGCAAATGAGAGTATACAAATTGGTATAGGCAGTCAATGAAATATTACTCAGAAATAAAAACAAAAGAATGAATTATTGGCTAACACACAATTTCAATGACTCTCAAAGGCATTATGCTGAGTAAAAGAAAGCCGTCTCAAAGGTTACATATTATATATGCTATTAACTGACATCCTCAAATACCAGTATTATGGAGAAGAAGTTAGTGGTTATCAAGGGTTATGAAGAGGAGGAAACAAGTATACGAGAATTTCTTGCAATGACCGAATTGTTCTACATCCTGATTGTGGTTATGTTACTCAAATATCAACTTGTTAAAATTTGTAGAACTGTACATCAACAGAAAAACTATAAATTTTACTAAATGATACCTTTAAAATGATAAATAAGCAAATAAAAATACTAACCAATGACCTCATCATATAGGCTGTATTATCAATAAAATTATTTAGTTTTAGATAAGAATTTTAAACAAAACTGTAAGAGAATTAGAGAAAAATAATTACAAATTACACATCTCAATATCAGTTATCCACTGAGTCAATTTAATGTTAAGAACGGAATAGGAAATAGATGTAATTGCTAAGCCTCTCTTAAGAGCAAACACCTTCTGTTTTAGTTCCAAAAATAACGTATTCAGCTTGTCCTGCACCCTTAACTCCTGAGTAGCAGGACTTCTCCTGTTGCAGAGCATGGGCAATACACCTAGTTTAGTGGAGATTTCACTAAATGAGTCACCTCAGTTGGGTTACTGGGACAACATGTAGTTCAGTAGATTCTATACCTAGAATAACATTTGGCACTATTTGGCTGAATATCCTATTATGAGGCATATAGAACTCATCTGGCATTTTCACCCTTCTTTGGCATGGTAGTTATCTATTTATTTGCCTCTGCACTATAAAACTCTAAACAGCTTCAAAGCCAAAGACTGTACTCAATATAAATCTTCATGCTTGGCCTTGCTCTGTGAATTTCACATAGAAGGTATTCACACAGAAGTAACTACATAGGACTTGCCTTGGAGGTCCAGTGGTTAAGAATCTGCCTGAAAATGCTGGGGACACAGCTCGATCTCTGGTCTGGGAAGATCCCATTTGCTTTGGAGCAAGTGTGCCATTAACTACTGAACCCACATGCTCTGCAGCTCATGATCTGCAACAAGAGAAGCTAATGAGAAGCCCATGCCCCACAACTAGAGAGTAGCCCCTGCTCAGCACAACTAGAGAAAGGCCACACACAGCAATGAAGACCCAGTGCAAACAAAAATAAATAAAATTAATCATAAAAGAGAAAAAACTACAGCATTTAAAGAGGGCTGGGAAGAGAGCTTTATTTTAGGATTTCTTTCTTCCACTGAAAGCACACATTCTGCTTCTTATTTCTTTAACTCACCTTTTCTACATTCTAGAAGTCACATTATAAAAGCCATAAACTGTAAAAAAAAAAAAAAAAAAAAACACAAGATTGATCTATTGACAACCATTGAAAACTCACTTCAAAGAATTTTATAACTTCCTAAAATTATATTAGAAATTTTCATGTAATTATATCTGGACAAGTACAGAGTAGGATGGGGTTCCTGTTAAAAGAATTTCAGAGAGGACCTCTAAGTCTTGTGTTTGTGTGTTTTCTTGATTTTATTACCACTCTAACTCTTAGAATTTAAGATTCTTTTTCTCTTTTTAAAGGTACTCAAGTATGTCTCAAATTTGAATAAAATCATCTAGACACACATTTATTTACTCTTGAAAATTTAAAGAACACATCAAAAGTATTTTTTAATATGAAACAGAGCTGAATTTGTTTGCCTGGGATGGCAGCACACTTTCATCTGGTGTCTCCACATAGGACTTGAAAGAATCAGAATAAGGACAAAGAAGCAGAAATACAAAAAATCTAGTAAGATTCTGAGTTCAAATGTCTTATTGGTTCTTAAGGCTGAGTGTAAACTCTTCTTTGCAAATGGCCATTGCACTGGTTCACTTTCTAAAAGCACAGGGGTCAGTCATTCCCTAAGATGCCCAGGGTGGGCTACATAAAGCTTTATTGGGTTTGAGCCTTCTATTTTGTGACAGAGATCATGGTTTTCTTGCCTAGTCTATCTTGTTCCTCATCTTCTTCTTCCTCCTTAATATCCCTGGTAGAAAACTTGGGTCATTCTTTAATTCACACAAAGAAGACTTTTTACTGAGAGCTTATAGTGCAGTCATGTACTCCCAAATCTCTTCATAGCTGAATCCTAAATGATCTGATTGGATTGGCAAACAAAATCATTTTCTCCTATGCTACCTTTGTTCCCAAAGGGGCACCATTTTTAAAGTGCTTTCCTCCATCGTGTAGCACTAGCTGTGGTCTTCTCACTTGCTTTATCAAATCTGCAGAAAAGACAGTGAATCAGGAGGCAGCTGGAACCTAGAATCATTGCTCTCTTGGGCAGAGGAGTAGGACTGTCATCTGGGCTGGATGCACTTTCAGAACAGTCCAGAAAGGAGAAGAAAACCTAACATGGTCCAAAATCTTTCACAATTCAGTTACTAACCAAGTCCTGTTCTACATTAAGGTTCATGGTAGTGGCTTTTATGTAGCTCTCTTTGTCTCAGTTGAGAAAGTAATTTGACCACAAATTTCTATTTAATTTCCTATGGGGACTAAAAGTACACACAAATGAGATTTTTAACTGAAACAGGACTTCTGAGCTAGTGAATCATCCTTTAAATAAGGGAATACTTCTCCCCACCCATCATCTTGACCCCCTAAGTATTTAAGATGGTGTCATTCAGACTACAAAAGCTTGGCTTCCTGCAGTTCCATTCATTCCTGTCCCTCCTTTGGGCATCAACATGAAGAAACCCACTAGCCAACCCCATGTATCTCTGGCACTAACACCTCAGTGGAGTGTAAATGGAAGGTAATAACTTATTCATGAATAAAAGTGTATTGATGAATCACACAAAAGGATGATGGATGAGCTAACAGGCCAACAGGCAGTACTTATGAATGGCTATGAACTGGAGTGGCTGAAAAATACTCTTCTGTCTTTCACCTTACCTTCCTTCAAAGTTTTAAATCATCACTGTTTATCATTAGCAAAATAAAAGTGAGTTCACCACAGAATAGACAGTAATTTGGTAATACAAAGGATTACCCAGATCACAAAAGGTGTGGAAACAAACATCATAGAGACCCTGCCATTCTTCCATCCTCTCTGAGTCTTAAGGATCTTTGCCATGAAAACAGTTGACTAACCCACGACAGCCATTCACCGTGAATGTGGTGTGCTTGCTCTGCCACTCGCTGCTGGAGCTTCTGGCTCTGCTATACTTTAGAGAGAACTTCCAGTTTTCCATCATAAGGTTTTGCTATCTGAGTTTGCAAACAAAGCCTCTGCTTTCAGAGGTATTTCTCACCACTGCTGGTACTAACTGACTAACTTTGTAAATTCCCAAGGCCCAACTGGTTGCAAATATTTTTGTTTTTTTTTCTTGCCAAAAAGCAAGGATGAGGTGATGAGCATCTCTTATTAGTCACTTCATTATTGTTTGAGGTTCATTTCACACAGCTCTATCTTCTTCAGTTATATTCACCATGCTTTGCATTTTCTGTATTCTGAGGTTTTGACATCTTGGGGCCTTGCTGACCCAGAAGAGACTGTCCCTCCAGGGTTAAAATTTACTAATTTTTAGACAGTGAACTACTGACTTGTGAGTGTACCTTTTTTATTTAAACTAGTCAACCTAGGGTCCCATAACCTAAGTGCCTTCCTTTATTAGGGTCTCTTATGCCAAGGCATTATCTACCTGCTCTAATCATCCCAGAGTCAGGAAACAGACAAGCAGCTCCTATGCCCCAGGATCTGCTGAAATTATTCCAACTAGTCATCCCTAAAACTGCTCATCCTGCCTTGCTGTTTCCTTCTAAGGAAACTATAATAAGGCTCCTGTCCACAATTCTTCTCACTCCCTCTGCCTCCTGACTCATTTTGAAGTCTGCCTGTGTGGTTCCCTTACACTGTGATTCCAGTTTCTAGGGAACTATCCAAGTATAATAACCTTCTTCCTTTTTAATAGTCATTTCCATATCTGAGCATCTTACCATACCAAAAAAAGCAAGAAACCTTAAAAGACTGATTTAAATCTTGTAATTTTTTTCCTTTTAAAAAATTTTTAATTGCTGAAAAATAGTTCTACAATTTTTAGTTGGTTTCTTCCACACAACAATGCAAATCATCCATAAATATGTATGTATGTGCATATATAAATCAGAGAAGGCAATGGCACCCCACTCCAATACTCTTGCCTGGAAAATCCCATGGGTGGAGGAGCCTGGTAGGCTCCAGTCCATGGGGTGACTAAGAGTCAGACAAGACTGGAGCGACTTCACTTTCAATTTTCACTCTCGTGCATTGGAGAAGGAAATGGCAACCCACTCCAGTGTTCTTGCCTGGAGAATCCCAGGGACGGTGGAGCCTGATGGGCTGCCATCTATGGGGTCGAACAGAGTCGTACACGACTGAAGCGACTTAGCAGCAGCAGCAGCATATATAAATATTTCCTCCCTCTTCAGGATCCCTCCCCTCCCCCCATTCCACTCCTCTAGGTCATCACAGAGCACCAGGTTGGGCTTCCTGTGTTATTTAGCAACTTCCCACTATCTATTTTACACATGATAGTGTATATATGTCAATGCTACTTTCCTAGTTGGTACCACCCTCACTTCAAAAGATGATGGTCAGTCAAAACTTTTACTAAGTGTAATTATCATTAAGTCAACCATTTAGATGAATTAATTTAAGGTGGCACTAGTGGTAAAGAAACTGCCTGCCAATTCATCAGACTTAAGAGACATTGGTTTGATCCCTGAGTTGGGAAGATCCCCTGGATGAGGGCATGGCAACCCACTCCACTATTCTTGCCTGGAGAATCCAATGGACAGAGGAGACAGGGGGGCTAGAGTCCATAGGGTTGCACAGAGTCAGACACAGCTGAAGTGACTTAGCACGCATGCACAATTTAACTTAGCAACACCCATACTTTAGTGACATTCTTTGGCTTTTGTGAAAAAGCCACCATATTCATAATCGTATCCCTGTTTTAAATGCACCCTGCTCTTTTGTTAACTTTTATTACTTTACCACTGATGCTTCAGTTTCCTAATCTATAAAATCTAATCACTCATTCTATCATTCAACACATATAAAGTGAAATGCATATTATTGAGTATATGTCAGTAAATGTATTACAGTTACAAAGATAAATTTATGTATATTCTCCAGAGATTTCAAAGAGCTCAAAGACGGAGGAAATTTACTTCTGAGTAACCACTCAAGTTTTATAGAGAAGGTAATTTAAATAAATCTATCCCTTAAATATTGGAGAAGAGCAGACTGATATTCAAAAGGGCTACAAAGACATCAAAGCTTGAACCATCATGGGATTTACTTAAAAACAAAGCTTGAACCATCATGGGATTTACTTAAAATAGTGAAGATTCCAGAGTGTCTGCAATAGCTGTCCCTGGATGCTATACAGGGAAGGTGTGATCAAATAATAAAGAATCTTAAATGACAAACTAAGGAATTTAGACTTTATCCTGAGGTTTAAAAAAAAAAAAAAGGCAGAAGAGTGTTACAACATTCTAGATTTCTACTTTAGAATGATAACATTGTTAGCAATTTGAAGGACTGTTAGGAGAAATAGGCCAAAAGTAGTGAAACTGGTTAGCAGGTTACCACTAATGTCCAAATGGGAAATAATGAGTGTATATATCAGACAAGGGCAGAAAAAGTATGATTTCAAATGATAATTAGAAGATTGAATCTAAAAAAGAACCAGGATAATTTAATATGGGATGAAAGGGAAAGTCTAGAAGGTTTCCAATTGCTTTTACATGGATAACTGCAATATCATCACTGACAGAGAACAAAGAAAACATCAATATACAACTCTACAATTCCATTATTTTCATGCTGAACACATTATACTAACTAAAAGACAAAAGAAACTTCAAGTATGTTGAAATTTGTCATATAGACCAGAAAACTGTTAGAAGGAATTATAAAAAATAATTAATTTTAGAAAACAAGGTTATATATTGCATCTTCAATTGTATATAAAAATCATTATAATTGTACCTCAAAAATCAGTTATAACAAAAGATAAAACATATTCTTTAAGCACTTTGAAATGCTTTTAGATTAGACCTATTCTTAAAGTCAAAACTTTTAGATTAGCCCATGTTAAGAAAGAAAAGTGAAGCCGCTCAGTCATGTCCAACTCTTTGCAACTCCATGGACACCAGGCTCCTCCATCCATGGAATTTTCTAGGCAAGAGTACTAGAGTGGGTTGCCATTTCCTTCTCCAGGGAACTTCCCGACCCAGGGGTCAAACCCAGGTCTCCCACATTGTAGACAGACGCTTTCTGTCTGAGCCACCACTTGATCTTAGCCAAAAGGCCCATGTTACATTTTTACTTAAAGTTTCAATAAAAATTATTGAGTCACACTTAGTCCACATTATTTCACTAATACCTCCCACTATTCAACTACACTTTAGAAACTAAGATTCAGAAGCAGGTTTGATTGTCCCATATCAACAGTTAAAATAATTTTTAGTCACTAAATGTTAATATCATAAAGAATTCTAACACACTAACTTTAATATATCTGAATGCCTTTATTGTGACAAGATTTTAAGTAAATTGGAGACATATAAATGAAAAGATTTCACAAATATCTGCAAAATAAAATAAAATCCAATGCTTAAAATTTGTTATGAGTAATATTTTATCCCAAGAAGCTCTAAAAAAATCAAAGCTGTAACCTCAATATCACAGATAATACCATAATTATTACAGTACATCATTAAATATTATAAACAGACAATTTGTTTTAATATTATTACAAAGATTTTATAGATAAACAGTCCCAATTGCTTGTACTGTAATCAGAGAATATTTTTACAGAGAATTATCTTATGAGAAAAATAAATTATTCAGGAAACAAAATCCCAATGAGGAAAATGACCTAAAATGTGAATGTAAGTGCCTGTTTGGCAAAAGACACTGGGTCAATGTCAGAGAACAATTACACACAGCACACCTCCAAGCTCTGCATGCCTGGAAACAATATCAAATGTAACTCAATATCATTAAGATTTAATAACAAGAAAAACAGATATATATCATATGAGGTATAAATTTCGGATAAATTTACCCATTAACATCTTTTGGAAAGAAAAATGGACATAAAGTTTCTAAAAAAGTGAGTACACTGCTATCAAATATCAGTCCCAGTTTAAATAATGTTTGGAATGTGGGGAATTTTTGTTTCTCTGTTGAGTTTTATAACTTTTAATTTGATATTAGAGTATAGCCAATTAACAACATTGTGATAGCTTCAGGTGGACAGCAAAAGAACTCAGCCATACATATAGATGTATCCATTGTTGAATACATGTTGATTTTCTTGATCATTTGTTTAGTTATGAAATGGCTTATGATTTCAATTTATGATGGTAGGGATTATAAAAAATGATTATCAACAAATTAGAATCCTGTGTTAAAGAAATGCTTCACATTACATAGAATTGATAAAATGTTAATAAAAAAATTATGAAAGAAAAACTTTTCAAGAAAGTCCTAATATGATATTTCCATGTAAGACTTGCCCTCATTCACATATTTGCAAAATGGAAAATAAATAACTGTAAAATATTCTGTAAGAGATGATTTCTATATTAAATATACATGGATTAGTATATAGGTATCCAAATATAACATATAGTAACTTAGAAACTAATAAAGTTCTTAAAATAATGCCTGACATTACATATTTTTATGTGATTTTAAACATTGTGACTCCTATCAATTCTATAATAATCAAAAGTCAAGAACAATTTGGTAAAGTTTAATATTTCCTACAGTT
>SJYQ01002856.1:95942-110430 GCA_006410935.1 Redunca redunca
AGTTATAAAATTGGAATAGTACATTATCAAATCTGAATATAAAATATTAAGGAATGAAATTAAAGACAAAAGAACTTATATATTCAGTTGTAAATATGACCCCATATTTTCAGATACAATAGAATACAAAATAAATTTATGAGTATTTATTAGTAGAATGTTATGTTCAGTTTAGTTAAAAAACTATAAGGTAAAGGAAGAGAGGAAGGGGAGGGAGGGAGAACAAAGAGAAAGAGAGGGGGAGTAAAAAGGAGAAAAAGAGTATGTGCTATATGATTACATTGAGGATATTATAATAGAACTAGAAAGATAACATGATCAGGAACCAATGTGAGAATACTAATTCCCATAACTACAGTTATATATGCACAATCTGTAAAAACAGCTTTTTTATTAAACTCCTCCCACTCCGCTTCTCATGTCCACATAGGCTCTCTAATTCTATCCCACACATTCAATCCTCAATCCACAGAAGTTAAGACTCTTCCTGTAATGCCCACTAGTGAATGCAAATGAATTCTCTCAGTTCTTACATTACATGAGCTCTTTGACATGTGTGAAGCTGTTTTGGCACACTGTCTCAATTTCCACTTCATTACTCTTTTTAGTCTGAGTTAGGGTTCACCTCACCTTTTATGAGTAAAGGATTTTTAGGCCTGAAACTTGTTATCTAGCAAGATCTGTGAAGCTAGAGACAATAGAAAAAAGTAGCCAAGCTCCATGAGTTTCTTTCATAAATATGAGAAATTCTTAAAAGGAAAAGCTATCATTAGGGGACTTTACATCAATCCATCTTAATCTTGTTTTGAACTTCATCTGTTTCTAGGTCCCAGTGAAGTAACTATAGAAAGGCAAATTTGGATTCACTGAGAATGTTCATGGATTTCCTGGGGTCTCTGCTCTATCTACCCCCTTTACAGGTCTTAAGTTGTCTGTGATTTGTCAGATACACATGTCTTGGTAACAGTTTTTTTATTTCAAAGGTCAAGACAGAGATATTTATTGATGGACTTATGACAAGAAATGGGAATCCTGAGACAACAGTGTCCCTCAAGAGTATGTGCCTGACCTGCTATTCTTTTCATTCTTGATCATATTTCTGAGTGATTTTATCCATTTCCATTCTAAACACCAAATCCACATCCTTCTGATAGTTTATGGTGAACAATGTTGGATTCATGATCTCTGAAGAAGATGATTTATCTTTGGGACCAGGGACCAGGCTTGATCACTCAAGATCTTTTGTGCAGCAGAGTTTTATTAAAGTATAAAAAGGGACAGAGAAAGTTTCTGACATAAACATCAGTAAGGGGATGGAGAGTGCTCCCCTTGCTTGTCTTAGCAAGGGAGTTATATACTTCTCAATTGTTTATTAACAATAGATAAAAAAGAATGTCTCAAGGTTGTAAAGGCCTTCCAGACCCACTCCCACAATATAAATTTTAAGATAACAGGATTAGAACTAACAATAGAAAGATCTTACCAGACCCACTCACATAATATACATTTTAAGATGACAGAATTAGTCAGAAGGTTCTCAAGAAAGAGGGACATGTCCTCAAGCAGGATACATTGTTGCTATATAATCATTGGTACAGAGATTAAAGACAAACATATCTTTGAGAAGATGAGCTGTTCTGTTGTGCAATCATCAGCTCTGGGCTTAAAGAAAAAAAAAAAAAATTTGTCCTTTTCTCCTCCTTGAGAACTCCAGACTCTTCTCTCCTCCTTGGGAACCCCGGACTTCTTATCAACCTACCTAGGAACTGACTCTCTCATTCCCCTCTTTTTAGGAGAATTGTCAAGGAAAAGGGGCATTGTTTCCATTCCATAACTACTTCCTGCTGTTGAGAGGCATTGTCCCTAAATTATTGAGGCAACATGTTTTCCTAACCTCCACATTAAGAGTTTCTAATCCAGGGGCCCCAAGTAATAGTTGGGGGAGCCTGTGGCACTTGTAAGAGCCTGAACAACCATTTGTAACTTAAAAGTTTTCAGATAGTTAGAAACAAATCAAGTTACACAGTTATAGATGTAAGGCAAGCTAGTCATTAAACCAAGTTAAAACATAATCAAAATTAAAAGTTAAATTATGTCCATAGTGTAGGTACAGTATGATATATCAGTTCATCTTAGGATTGTTAGATGTCATCAGATTGAGAAGAAGTGTCACACATGATTGTTGTTGGTGAAGGTATTCGCAGAATTGAAGAAAGTATTTTCCTTGAAGCAGAGAAACCCACCATGGGCAGTCTTCAATTGATAAGGAGGTTGAAAAGCTGAAAGCTGAGTCACACAGTTAATGCTAAGGCTTCCTGATCTATGACAATATCTGTGCACAAAAATGGTCTGTCACTGAAATAATCCCATTTTGGGGAGCAGTTAGAGCCCTCATTAAAGGTATGGGTAAAACTTTAAGCCAACTGTCTTGTGTGTCCTGAGTTAGTTTACACAGATGCCTCTTTAAAATGTCATTAGCTTTTCTACTTTCCTGAGAATTGGGGTCTCTAGGAACAATGTAAGTGATATTACATTCCTAGAGCTTTCTACACCCCCTTGAGTTTCAGTAGCTTTAAAGATGGAGCATTGTCGCTCTGAACTTTGGAGTTCAAGATCCCACTTACATCACGAGAAGTCAATGCAGGAAGATTTCACCCATTCCTTAACCATGGTCATCAGTGGATACTGCTTTTGATGTGAAAATAGGTGAGGGTCTTTGAGCTTGATAGCAACAGGAACAGCATTTTGTGCTCAACCCACAGTTTTCCATCAGCCCAAACACCAGGATTTATATTTTGTTCACTTAAAGAGTGGGTTCCATATTCATGAAAACAGAGGCCTGAACCTTGTTCCCTCGCCAGAAGGGGTGAGGGAGACTCTGGCATGGTTAGAAACTCGTGAGAAAACAGTTCAGAGTCCCAGTTGCAGCTTAAAGGATGACCGATACAATAGCATTTGGCTCATCCAGACAGCCTCATTACAGTAGCGAATCAGGAGGAAAGTGGGTCAGGGGCTTCAGTAAGCACAGAGAAAGTTGTCCCAGTGTCCAAAAGAAAATCAGCTGATTGTCCCCCAAGGTTGTTAATATCCAGGGTTCCTCGGGTGTTGTTCAGACAGAGGCTTGCATGGGGACCTCCGGGCACTGCCAGGAGCCAGCATGGAGAATCCCACCCATTGCAAAGGTCATGAGGAAGAGGCCTGATGGGCAAAGGCAAGATCAAGCCTCAAGGTGCCCACCTTTTCTCAAGCATCTACCCCAAAACCAGAATCTGTTTTTTCATGACTTTCATCAACTCTTCTTACATTAACAGCAGGCTGTCCCTGACCGAAGAGTTAACTTAGGGCTCTAGTTGATAAATCTCCTGGGCATGAAAGGAGTGTCTCAACCCCCCTGTTAGCATTCTAGCTTACTTGGCAGGTTTATCCAGACTCTTGCAACATTGTTGAGCCTATGCTTGCTGCCAAGCCCTCACATCCCTTATCCATTGTGTTCCTGGGAGTGTATATAGTCAGGATGTAGTTGAAACAAGTAATAGCCCTAGCATTAGCAACATTAGACTTTGAGTTAATAAGTTCTTTCTTTTCTGTAACCCGCTGAATCTTTGCTCCATAAAAATGTGACTCTGTACTTTAAGGGTGACACAGGCTAGGAGTTTAAGAAGAAACACTTTTAGGGAAGATTATTGTTCTGGCTGACCAAAATTTATCAAAAAGAGGTTAAGGAATATCAACAGGCCTCCAGGACAGAAGATGATGTACAAAAAATAAGACTCTTGAAGGAAGGAACCTGATATTGACAAAAGTTATTGCTGATGGAATGTTGAGTTGACTCTGCATTTTTCACCTTGCTGTATGTACAACTCAGGGTATAAAAGCCCCGAGGAAAATAAAGTAAAACGGGCCTCGCTCACTGAAGAAGCTTGGTCACCCCATGTCATTCTCTCCTTATCTCCTTCTTTATCTTTCTTCATTCGCTGACGTCATCCATCCTGAGGATATCCCTGGACTCTGCTGAGGCAGGACCTCGGCAGGGCACCTTCAGTCCTGATTGTCCTGAGAGTCTGACCCCTGGAGCCTACATCTCAGAGGGCAGTCTCTTCTCCAGTGTGATCCTCTGCAGACCAGACATGTAGCCAGGGGCAGCTTGGATACCTGAGATGCCCCTTGAGATGTCCCTCCTCTCACAGTAATAACAAGCCCATCCCTTCACGTGGGTCCCTCTGGGCATTTTTTCTCAGGCTATTTCAGAATGGATCTAACAGCCATACTGGAGCTTCAGTCTTTTGCCTGGTTCTTTTTTGCCTCTTATTTTCATCCTCATATTCTCTTCCATACTATACCATCTGAGCCAGCTGCAACAGTTTTTCTAAAGACTTATTTGGTCTAAACGCCTGTTTTCATAACTTATGGTGGATACCTGGAGCCAACTGAGTGAGAAATCTATCTTTTAAGGTCATTTCTCCCTCTGCACTTTTGAGATCAATGTTAATAAACTTGTGGAGAGTCTCTGGTAGTCTATCTAGGAATTTACCTGGTGTTTCCTTCTCTCCCTGTTCCATGTCAGCCAACTTAGCATAATCTAAAGCCTTAGCATGTGCTCATTTGAGCCCTTCAAGAATGTATCCAGCAAATTGGCTCTGTTATGGGAACTGCTTGGCTCCACAGTAGGGAGGAGGACTATTTCATGTTCCCTCTTTCCCCTTGTCTTAGCCATTCATCTCCAAAAGTAGTAGCTTCCCCCAAAACTCGAGCTCTTGAGTCAGGAGTCAGCATCTGTCCCAAGACATACATTACATTTGTCCAAGTAAATTCATAAAGTCAAATTAGTCCTGTAAACACTTTTTGGATCCTCGCGATAGTCTCAACCACAATTGGTACTGTTTGAATTTCCACCAAGACTGAGGCAACCCCTCCTGAAGGGTGCCCTGATTCTCAGGCTGTTCAGTTGGGAGCCCCAGACACAGGGGCAAAGTAAGAGGACAGGAGGTACCTAAAGGTTTTATAACAAAATCTGCACCCTTAGGATATGTCTGGCATGTCTTGAGGAAAGATAAAGAGCAACACATATGTCACTTCTACCCATTTCCCTTGTTTTCTACAGAACCAGTTTTAGTCATAAAACAGTATTATAATTAAGTGACCCTTCAACAGGCCAGCATCCCTTGTCTTCCAACGGATACTATGACCATTTGGTATCACAGAAGTTCAGGTGAGTCTTTTAAATTTGGAAGATCAAACTTGTCCCAGTTTTTTAAAATTCATTGCAAAAGAGTGGTTCTGGAACTGTTAGCTCCCATCTGTACAAGAGAAAAACATGGCATCCATAGCCATGGCTTTCTTACACTGGAGGTGTCCCTCCCTGCTCTACATGGGGGTGAAGACAGACTTTCCACTGAAGCTTTGCTTCCCTAGTTGGACTTAGTCTGTCCCTTACTGAAGCAGGCACCTTACTCATTTCTTTGTCCAACATATCCACTCTGAAGATGCCACTCACCTATTAGTCACGCAGTAGCTGCCTCTGTTATCAGATTGATTGTTGGGTATCTCAAGACCTATATTCAAGTAACCCTTATTTTACTTAATAGTGGGCTCAAAGTACAAGGCCAGTGATGCTGGCAAATTGGACCTTCTCTCACTGTGCCTGACTTATAGAATAAATTTTTTCATAGGTATGTTTGTATAGGAAAATGCAAAATAAATACAGTAAGTCCCCTACATATGAACATTCAAGCTATGGAATTTCAAAGATAAAAAGCTATATTCCCAAGGCCAATCACATAAGTTAGTTCACATGTCTGATGTATATTGTCACATGAGTGCATCCTCTACAAGTGGTTGTGCTTTTGTTTACTTATACTGTACAATACTGTATAGAGTACATTATTACATCTTATTTATTTCAAGCCTAGGATTTCCAGAAACATGCATAAAAACAGCAGTGATGTAGCTGGTACTGCTAAGTGCCAAACAATAACAATGGAAACAAAAGTAAAAACAATTGAGAGAGTAGAGCAAGGCAAAAAGATGGTAGATGTCATTCATTCTTATAACAGAAATTGTTCAACCATGAACATAATTCTAAAGAACAAAGACAAAGTCACAGAATATGTGAAGTCTGATTTGCCAATAATGAGCACAATAATATCAAAGAAGCATGGAAAAGTGATGGTGGAGATGGAAAAACATCTCACTGTGTAGATGCAGGATCAGCATCAGCATCAAGTCCCACTCAGCTTAATGCTGACTGAAGAGAAAGCTAAACGGGTTAGGAAGACTTGAAGAAGAAACCTGGTGAAGAATCAGAGGGTACATCTTTTAATGCCAGCCATGGCTTGTTTCATAGGTTCAAGGCTAGAGCCAACCTTCACAGCATAAATGTAAGTGGTGAGGCAGCAGATGCAAATATTCCAGCTGCCCGGGAATTTCCTGAAATGCTTCAAGAAATTACTGATGAAGGCACTTATTTACCCAAGCAAGTTTTTAATGTGGATGAGACAGGACTGTACTGGAAGAGGATGCCAGGCCAAAGTTACACCGAAGGATGAAAAGTTGATCTCAGGCCATAAAGCAGCAATGGATAGGCTAACTCTATTGTTTGGTAGCAATGCTTCCAGCAATATGTAACTGAAGTCTCTCTTAATTTAGAGAGTTCTCATACAGAGAACCCAAAAATCCTTAGAAATATAGTCAAGGGCTCTCTTCCTGTTGTGTGGAAGTATAACCCCAAAGCCTGGGTTACACAATGTTATTTCCCATAACTAGTTTTTCTACCACTTTATCCCAGAGGTAAAGAAACATTGCTTAAAATAGAACTTCACATTCAACATTCTTCTGTTACTTGATAATGCTTCAGGCCATCCCCTATCCATGGACAACTTTGTTGCTCATCCAACCTATGGACCAGATAGTTACAACGATTTTCAAGAAATATTACTTATGTCACACTTTTTGTTATGCAGGGCTCCTCTTGTGGCTCAGCTGGTAAAGAATCTGACTGCAATGTGGGAGACCTGGGCTCAATCTCTGGCTTGGGAAGATCCCCTGGAGAAGGGAAAGGCTACCCACTCCAGTATTCTGGCTTAGAGAATTCCATGGATTGTATAGTTCACGGAGTCAAAAAGAGTCGGACATGACTGAGCAACGTTCATTTTCAAAGGTGACTGATGAATTGGGAACAACCTTGAAATTAAAAGACGCTTAATCCTTGGAAGGAAAGTTATGACCAACCTAGATAGCACATTCAAAAGCAGAGACATTACTTTGCCGACTAAGGTCTGTCTAGTCAAAGCTATGGTTTTTCCAGTAGTCATGTATGGATGTGAGAGTTGGACTGTGAAGAAAGCTGAGCACCGAAGAATTGATGCTTTTGAACTGTGGTGTTGGAGAAGACTCTTGATAGTCCTTTGGACTGCAAGGAGATCCAACCAGTCCATTCTAAAGGAGATCAGTCCTGGGTGTTCTTTGGAAGGACTGATGCTAAAGCTGAAACTCCAGTACTTTGGCCACCTCATGTGAAGAGTTGACTCATTGGAAAAGACTCTGATGCTGGGAGGGATTGGGGGCAGGAGGAGAAGGAGATGACAGAGGATGAGATGGCTGGATGGCATCACCGACTCGATGGACATGAGTTTGAGTGAACTCCAGGAGTTGGTGATGGACACGGAGGCCTGGCATGCTGCAATTCATGGGGCAACAAAGAGTCAGACACGACTGAGCGGCTGAACTGAACTGAACTTGGGACAACTTTGTAAGTACTATAACATCAAACCACTGACTTTGCTTGCATGAGGCCAAGACCATCACCATGAATGGGGTTTAGAAGAACTTGTACCCACAGTATGTTCATGATTTTCCTGTATTTGGGAAGGTAGAAAAGTCCCAAGAGGTCTTCTGCAACTTAGCAACCTTCAGTGAGAAGGTGAAGCTGGATCAGCAAGAGGACTTCATAAAGCTCCTTGCTGTGAAACATGAGAAGCTTACTAATGAAGACCTGAGGGAAATGGAAACCCAGAGAGAGGACAAAGAGAGCCAAGAGGAAGAAGTAACTGAAGAACCTAAGAGATTCACGATGCAGGAAGTGGCAAGGGGATTTTCTTTATTTGAGGAGACATTGTTAGTTTATAAGGTACAAGAACCAAATATAGAAAAGCACACAAAATTGCAGCACCTGTTCAGAATGCAACCCAGCACTACTGAATCATCTGCGATGGAAAAAAAAAAAAAAAAAAAGAGCTAGTACCCACACATCACTGAATCTTATTTCTCAAAAGAATAGACTGAATTGACTCCAACAAGAAACCAGAACATGTGCCATCAACATCAGGGTTGGGTAAAACTGAAGCTTGCCCTCTGTCTCCCATTGCCAATGATCCTTCAGCTCTACCATTGGCTACCTCGTCTCCCTCCTCCAGTCAGTAACTCTTCTTTCTTGTTCACTCAATGCCAGCCCCTGTATGCCAACTATTGTACTGTACTACTGAACTTTTGAAGGTAACTTACTGTAAAATTTTAAATGTTCTTTATTTTTATTGTCTGTGTGAAAAAATATTATAAACCTATTAATGCATAGTAGGGCAATGTGTAATTTCCTCAGTTCTGTCTCACTGCAGCAAAGGCTGAAATGGTGGACCACTGTTACACAGCTCAATTTTATTTCCCAAGCAAAGAAAAATATATCCTCAAAGGATGAGGGCCGGCTGACTCAAAAGAAGAGAGAGGCTCAGTCTTGGCTCCTCTTTTTATATGGTGTTTTGTTTTTTTTTTCCTCTCCTCCACCTGAGCCTGCCCTGTGTAAATTGGGCTAGCCAGGAGTGCTGTTTGTTTTACCTGAGGTTCTCACACCGGGTCCTTGGATTTTCTTTTGTTCCATTTATTGCAGGCTTTTTCCTTTCTTTGTCTTTTAGCAACTGCCATTTTTGACTCCTTTTTCCTATTCTAACTACCTAATAGTACTAAAAAATTGATTATATAAGTTGGATACCTAGGCTTACTTCATTGGACTTATTAACAAACTGGACTTTGAAGAATTCACTCTGTGGTGGTGGTTTAGTGTCTGATTCTTTGTGACGCCATGGACTCTAGCCTACCAGGTTCTCCTGTCCATGGGATTTTCCAGGAAAAATACTGGAGTGGATTGCCATTTTCTTCTCCAGGGTATCTTCTGAACCCAGGAATAGAACCCAGGTCTCCTTCATTGCAGGCAGATTCTTTACTGAATAGAATTCATTCATACTTACTATATAGGGCTTCAGTACTCTCTGTGGTTTCAGGTATCCACAGAGTGTCTTAGAACATATCCCTAGCAGATAAGGGGGAACACTGAATCATCTTTTGGTTCCTCTCTTCCTTTACTTGCTGTATGCAATCAGTCACAAAATCTTGTCTATTACACCTAAAAAAATACTTTCATCCTTTTCTCTCTTCCTACTACTAATCATAAGGCCCTTCTTACTTGGACTACTAAAACAGATCCCTAACTTTATACTGTGCATTTTATTTCTTCTTTTCTCTATTCATTTTTCACCATTCCATAATGGTAATATTTTGAATACACAAATGTGACCCTGGTATATTACTGATTAAATCCTTCACGAATGCCCCTTCAAGTTCAAGATAAATGCCAAACTCCATTGCAAGACTTCAAGGTCCTAGTCAACCTTATTAGTCCCATCTCATGCTTCCCTTATTCCTAACATTAAGATTCAACTATAGTTTCATTCTTTTACAAGTGGTTGACCAGTTTTCCTAGCACCACTTAAACTCAAAATGGATTAAAGATCTAAATGTAAGACCAGAAACTATAAATCTCCTAGAGGAAAACATAGGCAAAACACTCTCTGACATAAATCACAGCAGGATCCTCTATGATCCACCCCACAGAATTCTGGAAATAAAAGAAAAAATAAACAAATGGGATCTAATTAAAAGCTTCTGCACTACAAAGGAAAATATAAGCAAAGTGAAAAGACAGCCTTCAGAATGGGAGAAAATAATAGCAAATGAAGCAACTGACAAACAACTAATCTCAAAAATATACAAGCAATTTATGCAGCCCAATTCCAGAAAAATAAATGACCCAATGAAAAAATGGGCCAAAGAACTAAATAGACATTTCTCCAAAGAAGACATACAGATGGCTAACAAACACATGAAAAGATGCTCAACATCACTCATTATTAGAGAAACGCAAATCAAGACCACAATGAGGTTCCACTTCACACCAGTCAGAATGGCTGCAATCCAGAAGTCTGCAAGCAATAAATGCTGGAGAGGGTGTGGAGAAAGGGGAACCCTCTTACACTGTTGGTGGGAATGCAAACTAGTACAGCCACTATGGAGAACAGTGTGGAGATTCCTTAAAAACTTGCAAATAGAACTGCCTTATGACCCAGCAATCCCACTGCTGGGCATACACACTGAGGAAACCAGAAATGAAAGAGACACGTATACCCCAATGTTCATCGCAGCACTGTTTATAAGAGCCAGGACATGGAAGCAACCTAGATGTCCGTCAGCAGATGAATGGATAAGAAAGCAGTGGTACATATACACAATGGAGTATTACTCAGCCATTAAAAAGAATACATTTGAATCAGTTCTAAGGAGATGGATGGAACTGAAGCCGATTATACAGAGTGAAGTAAGCCAGAAAGAAAAACACCAATACAGTATACTAACACATATATATGGAATTTAGAAAGATGGTAATGACCCTGTATGCGAGACAACAAAAGAGACACAGATGTGTAGAGTGGACTTTTGGACTCTGAGGGAGAGGGAGAGGGTGGGATGATTTGGGAGAATGGCATTGAAACATGTATAATATCATGTAAGAAATGAAACGCCAGTCTATGTTCGATGCAGGATACAGGATGCTTGGGGCTGGTGCACGGGGATGATCCAGAGAGATGTTATGGGGTGGGAGGTGGGAGGGGGTTCATGTTTGGGAACTCATGTACACATGTGGTGGATTCATGTCAGTATGGCAAAACCAATACAGTATTGTAAAGTAAAATAAAGTAAAAATAAAAATTAAAAAAAAAAAGATTCAACTCTATGACAGCACCTGAATCTCCCTAATGTGTCTTCTCTGCTCTTTAATGTACACTATTTCTCTCCAGAAATACAAATGTAAAATACCACATTCCTCACAAACCTACACACTTTACTCCTTTCTATAAAGTGTTTGCTGAATTTCACTACCTCAATTCCCATATCAACCCACAATGAATGAGTTTCTATTTTCCACCATTGTGATTTTATCATATCCATAACCCCAAAATTTGTTTCAATATCTAGCTTCCCCATTCGACTCTAAACACCTTCTAAACAACATGAACCATGTTCATTTCTGATCTTCAGTACCTGGAAAGTGCCTTTGGACACAATAATTACTTTAAAATTGAATGAACAACAACAACAGCAAAAATGCACAAAGTAGTCATTAGGAGATCCTTAGGAAGTTTCTTAGTCTAATTTTGTCTGTAAAAATGAAAGATGATGCATAAACCCCTGAAAACTTGATTTTATGAACTATAAAATCAGAGAAGATAAAAGACAATGCACAAAACAAAAAGATGGGCCATCAAGAATATGGTGCTATAAAAATTTTTCCAGTAGAAGTTGGAAGACTTATGAAAGAACAAGTATTAAGTTTATTCTTAAGTATTATGTTTATTTTTAATTAAGCTTATTCTTAGTGGCTATCTTAAATGTCAAAAGTTGAGAGGAGAGCAGAGTGAGCTCATTTCCTCTGAGAACAAAAAGTGAAATGGTTAGAGTCAAACGGAACATGATGTTTGTTAGAGACATTACGGAAGTGTTTTGCCTGGACCAACGGTTGAACATATTTGAGGAGTTGTGAGACATGAAATTAGAGGAGAGAAGTGTGGCTATTAGAAGATTTTAAATTATTCTTTAGAAGGTACCAATTATAATCATCAGGATATTTAAAAATAATTTGCTACAAAATTGGGAGTAATTAAAAGAAATAACCAGATCTTGAATTCCTAATTATAAACATACTTTTTAAAGCAGCTTGTCAAGGCTGAAAAAGTTTATTACAATTAAATAGTGATTTCATTTATTAACATTTCATCCTAACACACAAAAAGATGACTCTTCATGGCTTGTTACAATCTTTCCTGTTTCATCCCTTGTAGTTTGTTCTAACAACTACACTCACTCAATGGCTCTAATAAAAACTTAAATTCTTTTTACCATTCCTTTGATTCATATCTCTTTACTCTGGTTTTTCTCTGTGTATTTCCTGAAATATTCTACTTTGCAAATCTCTATTCATCCATCAAGATGAAGTACAAATGTCATCTCCAGAAAGTTCTTTAAGACCACACAGGACAGAATGAAAAGCTCTTCAGGGCTCAAAAGTAACTTTTCATTCCTATCCTACAACTCATAATGCAGTATCATCACTGCTACCATAGAGCTTTCTTCAAACTTCCTGAAACACCAAAGTGGGTCTTCATCTTGAACTTGGTAACTTTACAGAGTTTCTAATAAATGGAATGAACTCATTGAAGACAGAACTAACTAATAACTATTGATAAGAGAACTACATATTGAGAGTTTAATTGCCAAAAATAAAAAATTAATGTTTTTATTTTTGTTTCATACATAGTATTCTGCTTCAAAGAATATCCATCAAAAAATATAGAAAATATTGCCTTTCAAGTGAGCCAAACTATAAAAAATACTTATTATGGGTCTGACAGAAATAAAAATAATATTTTTGCATACTGCTGGTAGGAGTATAAACTTCTATAAACAGACTGGTAATATTTATCAAAAACCTTTTAAAAAGTTGATTTCTTTTAACCAGTAATACCGTTTCTAGAAACATTTCTTATGAAAAACTTCAAAATAATTAAGAAAATGTATATCTAAATGATAAAATGTTATATAACCATTTAATTTTTTGTTTTCAGATATTATATAAAAAATAGACATTCAAAAAGTTATCTTTTTGAAACATTTTGGAAGTTAATGAACGTTGACTTGTATTCAAATCCTATTTTTGTCCCATATCAGTTAAATAAGTGACTCATAAAAAATAAAATAAGACTTGTTTTTTCAGGAATTAGTAAGACATCAAGATATCCTGGTAGACTACAGTCCAAAGGGTTATAAAGAGTTAGACACACTAAGTGTGCACACACTAAGCACACACTCACAAGATGTGGTAATTCAAGTTTCATACAGCTCAAGTGCTAGAATGGCATTTTATAGTGAACTGAAGAATAAGACACATGGAGAACAACTTCAATGTTTTCTTTATGATAATTTTGTTGAAAAATACAGAATCCTATATTTAATTCTGGGCATATTATTATTATGGGCATAGTCAATCTAGATGGCTTTCATTAATAGGAGTCCCTTTTCAGATATTTTAAAATACTTTATTTTTGACAAGATAATTCTTCCACCTTGCTAACTAATCATCTCAGAGCCTACACAATTATTTACATTGTACCATTAATGGGGACTTTCTTTTTTTAAAGCTTAGGCAATCATTGTGACAATAACAAGTCAGGATTTTAGGATTTTTAAGCTGCCAGTTTCTTTTGTTCTTCCTTAAAAGAGATGTCACTCAAATCCATGCACATCTGATTGGTACTTCCCAAAGAACAAGGAGGAAAATTTGCACTTGTCATCAAGTCACTTATAATGATGTTAGAAAAGACTGAAACATTTGTAAATTTCTTTAGAGGTGCTCACTATGCAAATGTGCTGAGTGGGAAGTTTTTTTTAAAAAGAGTTCTTTAAAACTGTACCTTTTTGAAAATCATTTTAAGGCCTCAATTAACTGTAGGTGAAGTGTTAAAAGTCATGTAATAACTGAAAATAATTTTAAAGTGATTGCTACATATCAATCATTTTATGCCAAAACATTTACTTGGAAAGTATTTAGAATGAGATTACCTATCCAGTTAAAATTGTAACATTAATGAAATAAAATTAAGCTAGTATATAATTATCATTGGGAAAGGGGTGAAAAAGTACAGGAGAATGAAGTGTGATTTATTTAAAATCACACATGTACAAAGAGAAACTTAAGCAATAATGAGTCATTTTCATTGTTGACTAGATTTCCCTCTTTTGTCCTACATCTGTGAGTGTGTGAATGTGTGTGAAATTCCTGTGGAAAATATATATATGTTTTGTATATAATACATGTATATAATTCTTGTAAGAACACAATTCTTGTGGTAACTTTAACTAACTTTGCATGTTTAACAACTTTGCATGTTATAATCTAGATGATAATACCAAAACTGGACTTTTGAGTATTTAAACTTCAAGAATTTTGAATTTAAACTTCAGAAATTCCTCAAATTTATATAAACCTGGCAGTTTTTATGTAAGTCACTTAGTATAACTGAATGATTCACTGTTTCAGGGCTAATATTGGCAAAATGATAGTGCGGTGCTGGGATTTATACCATTTTCTAGCTCTGAACCCTCTGAAGGC
>SJYQ01002856.1:119741-177608 GCA_006410935.1 Redunca redunca
TTATTCATGTAATTACTTGCTAAGCAAATAAATTAATTTCTTTTTTCTAATTACTTTTCAACTGCTTTCAATAATTCTTTTCCCTATAATAATTGGTCACAAAACATTCAATTTTCTTACAAAGGATACATGCAGTCAAAACTAATGACCTTAAAATAATTTTCCAAATTTGGATAGCCCAACCATACAGCCATTTCTCATATTCCTACCTATCTACTACATATCAATTTTTCCATGTTTTATTGGATTTTCTGCTTCTACACAAGTGTTCTTAGAAGGAGGCAAGATGGAAGTGGTTTTGATCTCAAGTCCCATGTGCTAAAATTTGAATCCTGGCCTCAATAGCTTATTAGCTGAAATATTGTAAGGGAAAAAAAAAAAAAAAAAGAAACACCAGTTGATTTAAAAGTTCAGTTCCCCATCTCCTGCTTGTTAAAGAACAACACCTCATTTATATGGATGCATGAGAAGTCATGTTCCTACTAGATGACTCAACTGTACCCTGGAGCCACCATGTACAGGAGCAGGAAGGGTGAAAAAGGCAAACTGGGCCAGTCAGAGTCCTTTCCTGGAAACTGAAATTAGGACTGTGATATTAACTGTCTACCATTCCTTGACCGGCTATTTATAGAAGAAGCCTCTTATTGCTTATCAGTTCACACATACAATTCCTATTTTCTTGCATCCTCTAAAAGAATCCAATCACAAAAATTCATAGAGAGAAGTGTGCATTTTACTGAATAACTGTTATACAGACAATGGTAAAGAATATTATTTCACACTACACACAGCAAACAAAAACTACTCCAGCAGTAACTCTGATCACCAAAGCCCTTCCCATCATGGTATGGTTTTGTTTCCCTCTGGTCCCTCTCTCCCTATTCATCTGCTAAATACCTGTATCTTTTTAATATGTAAAACAATCCAGCTTTGTTCTAGTTTTACTTCCAGATTACACATCCAAATTCACATCCAGGTACATTAAAACAAGGGTATAAACACTGGTCTGGAGACACTCTTTTAAGAAAATCACAGTGTCCCTGTTTATTACAAGGACATAGCTTTTAGCATCTTCCTTCTCCTGCTTTATCAACATATGCTGGAGAAGGAAATGGCAACCCATTCCATTGTTCTTGCCTGGAGAATCCCGGGGATCGGGGAGCCTGGTGGGCTGACGTCTATGGGGTTGCACAGAGTTGGACATGACATGCGACTTAGCTGCAGCAGCAATGAATTTCATAAGGAAAATTTCAGAGGATAAGATACCGATGCATTTCCATCACTGCGTATAAATGAAAGGTTGTGGGGCTAAAAGGTACGACTTGATGGTACTAAATGATGAAGGGGCTAAGACTTTTCTTGTCTTTGTCCAAACACAGTATGGGTACCTTTGGGGTTGAGGAGAGGCAGCGCTAGGGAGCTTGGGCAGAGACAAGAAAAGGGACTCAATCTTTCCCTTTTGTCATGACACGAAACTGCTTTAATTAAGAGATGCTTAAAAAGGAATCTCACGCAGTAGCTGGTCCATAAAATGAAGTCTCAGTCTGATCTCCATGCTCTTTCCATAGACAAATGAATCTGATCTTGCCTTGTGTAAAGCTTCCTTCACCCCTATTTCACATCAAGTTTCTCTGTTTTCTCAACAATCAACCTTTGAAAAGTGAAAGTGAAATTCATTCAGTTGTGTCTAACTCTTTGTGACCCCATGGAATTCTCCAGGCTAGAATACCAGAGTGGGTAGCCTTTCACTTCTCCAGGGGATCTTCCCAACCCTGGGATCAAATCCAGGTCTTCCACGTTACAGGCAGATTCTTTACCAGCTGAGCCACAAATGTTCAACCTTTACTGCTCTTAAAATAAGAAAATGATGCTACTTTTACCAAAGTTACATAAAAATCACAAAATGAAATAAACACGAGATATCAGAATACCAAAGAGAAAGAAGCAAGCCTTTACAAAACTGTTTCAAATATCTAATAGCAGTAACTGTAGGCTTCATTCATATTTTTTAACTTCTCTCTTAGGTGATGGTGCCATCACCTTGATTTTAAGGAGTGCCAACAGTTTACTCACCATTGCTTTTATGTTTTCATTGGAAATGTCAGCATAGTGGGCTATTATTATTATTGTTATTATTATGAGAATAGTTTGATCATGCAGGTCCCCTATAAGAGTCTAAGGGACTCCTCAAAGTTCATGGACCACATCTCAATAAATGCTAACCTAGACCTTCCCTTATCCTGCAAGCCTAGATATAAACATGTGAGACATAAGCCTGATGATTTTGCAGGTAATCATCCATAACCTAAATAGTCAAGATAACATAAAAGTATTTTCTTATAAGAAAACACCAGTTCTAAAATCATTTCAATTTGCCTGAAAAAAAAATCACTTGGTTGTCTAAATTTTTCATCTTATAAAGTTGTACATAGTTCTATAAATGGTCTAATAATAAAGATAATCAGTTTATATAATTTAAGTATCATAGGTAAGGAAAACTACTTGTAAAAACTTATATTACAAATAATTTATTACATTTAAAAGAAAACAAAGCATGTTGTCACCTTTCAGGATCTGGTCCTCACTGATTCAACAAAAGCCTGTATGGTAAATAGCTATTTGGGAAGTTCTATTCATCCTTGCAGGCTTCCCTGGTGGCTCAGCAGGAAAGAATCTGTGTTCCAGTGAAGGAGATGTGGGTTTGATCCCTGGGTTGGGAAGATGGCCTGAAGAAGGAAATGGTAACCTGCTCCAGTATTCTTCCTGGGAAATCGCGTGGACAGAGGAGCCTGGGGGGCTATAGGAGTCAGAAATAACTTAGCAACTAAAGAGCAACATCATTTCACCTTTGTAACTAAAAACCACCATTGTTTTAATGATGCAACACTTCAGTTCAGTTCAGTCACACAGTCGTGTCCGACTCTTTGCGACCCCATGAACCGCAGCATGCCAGGCCTCCCTGTCCATCACCATCTCCCGGAGTTTACTCAGACTCATGTCCATCTTTTCCGTGATGCAACACTATGTAGATATTATTACTTACTTGATAGGTAGCCTTTACTTAATTTTATATGTACTGTATTTATATGCATTGTAATATATTCACATCAATTTATGTTTCTTACAGATAATAGTCTAGAATGAAATTTACTTATTCAAGATCATTCTCAGTATACATTGGAACAATTATCAGTATAAGTGAGGTATCTTCAAAAGGCCCACAATTATTAATAAACCAATACTACTTTCTCAATAGTGAAATTATTTCTTCAGAATGCACAAAAACAAAATTTTCTACTTCTTGACTCCATCTGTTTCCTTAAATGAATGAATATTTAATGTACCAGACTACAGTTAAGTTTTAAATACAATCACCTCTTCAACTAAAAGCATAAAATGCTGGCAAAAAATTTTACCTGACTCTAGAAAATGGAATCTGCATGAAATGCAAAAATCAAAATAGTATACTCTCCTCATTTTTAAGATCACATATGAGTTAATATGGCTTCAATTAGTTTGTGGAATCAATATGGCTTCTCTAATAGTTTAATAAGTTAATTCTGTGATCTCCATAATAAAGCTGAATATTTAGAAACACTGGACTTAGAGCCAAAAATACCTGGCTCTATCTANNNNTACCGTAAATACCAGAAAGCCATAAATACCTTCTACTTTCTAAAGATGTAATACTGAAAATTCACTTAATCTAATTTAAATTTTCTCATTTATAGTATTTTGGCAATCTCATAGATTGAAGTTAGTTTCATATGAGATATGTTAAAAAATCAAAGCAAATATAAATTTATGCCTATAATTAAAACAGTCACAATCATAATATTATTTTGATTATAACATACTATTAAGCCATAAACTAACTTCTACTTTCAAATCAATATATTTGTCAAAGTATGTCTATGTGAAATGCCAGGCTGGATGAATCACAAGCTGGAATCAAGGCTGCTGGGAGAAATATCAACAATCAAAGATGCAGATGATACCACCCTAACAGCAGAAAATGAAAAGGAACCAAAGAGTCTCTTGATGAAAATGAAAGAGGAGAGTGAAAAAGCTAGCTTAAAATTCAACTTTCAAAAAACTAAGATCACAGCCTCTGGTCCCATCACTTAATGGCAAGTAGGAAAAAAAAATGGAAACAATGACAGGCTTTTATTTTGGGGGGCTCCAAAACCATTTCAAACACATTTCATCAAATCAAATCAAGATGGTTACTGAAGCCATGAAATTAAAAGATGATTGCTCCTTGGAAGAAAAGCTATGACAAGCCTAGATAGCATATTTAAAAGCAGAGATGTCATTTTGCCAACAAAGGTCTTATAGTCAAAGCTATGGCTTTCCCCATAGTCATGTAGGATGTAAGAGTTGGACCATAAAGAAGATAAAGAAGGCTGAGTCTCAAAGAATTTTGAACTGCGGTGTTGGAGAAGACTCTTGAGAGTCCATTGGACTGCATGGAAATCCCACCAGTCAATCCTAAAGGAAGTCAATCTTGAATTTTCATTGGAAGGACGAACTGATGCTCTAATACTTTGGCCACCTGATGTGCAGAGCCAACTCATTGGAAAAGACCCAGATGCTGGGAAATATTGAGGGCAAGAGGAAAAGGGGACAACAGAGGAAGAGATGGTTGGATGGCATCACTGACTCAATGGTCATGAGTTTGAGAAAAATCCAGGAGGTAGTGAAGGACAAGGAAGCCTTCTTATGCTGCAGTTCAGGGGGTTGCAAACAGTCAGACACAACTTAATGTGTGAATAACACAATGTCTATGCTTTGGGTAATTGACTAGAACAGGGGTGGGAAAACCAAAGACTTTGGGCCAAATCTTGCTTTCAGAAATAAAAGTTTATTGAAACACAGGTATACCTATATTCCAATAAAACATAATAAACATAATATAACATAATGAAACATGTTATGTATGTTGTCTACAGCCACTTTCCTGTTGCAATGGCAGAGTTGAGTGGTTGTAACATATGTTATAGCCCACAAAGCCTGAAATATTAAGAACAATATTAACTTTCCAAATCAATTTTTTTTCCTGAAAAAGTAAGTTGAAGTTATATCTTCCACTAACACTTTCACATTAATACCACAAAAACCAGGTCAAGTGAAATAATGGAGAAAACCCAAGAGACTGGAATATTTAAGCAACTGGCAGATAATATAGCATAGGATTTCTCAAAATCTGTCTATCCCACCAGTATCAAAATTAACTGGAATATTTGTTAAAGCATTATTTGGATGCTGTGCTTGAGGGCATTTTTTTAGGCACAAATCAAAGGGAGTCTACAATACCTAGAACCCAGAGACTCAAAGTATGAACCAAGCAGTATTAATATCACCTATAACATGTTACACATGTAGCATCTCATGCTCCACACCAAGCCTACCAAGTCAGAACCTGCATTTTTAAAAGACCCTGAGGATGCTATTAAACTGTGAAAGGCTTTGATTTAAAACATAGTTAAAGATCAACCTGGAACTGTTAGGCAAAAATAAAAGGACATGAGAAACCTCATTGAAAAAATTTCCCACAGCATTTATAAAATTGAAGCTCACATAGCTGGGGAATTCTGTCTGACAAATTTTGATTTATTCTTCCTCTTAACTAGGATGACTCTTTACAGAGAAATGTGTAACATATGAAACAGAACACCATTTTTGGAGTTTACAACAGACCTACGCCCAAAGTTATGATAGCTTCCCCTCAGTTCTTAAAACAGAGTTCAGAAGCTTGTGTTGGGGAAAATCCTATGCAGAAAAGAGCACCAATAATATATGCACAAAAGGTAAAGGATTTTAAGGTACAAAAAGTGGCTTAAAACTAATATACCTCAACAAAAAGGGGAAACACTTTACCTCGGACCCAGCTTAACTTGACAACTACTACTCTTTAGAATTGCATCTAATTTCTTGTATTTCTAAAGAAGTTATTATTGAAACGCTTTCATTTCTCAAGAAATTCTGAAACTTTCTACTCTCTACCTTCCAGTAAAATTTGAAGAACTGCAACATGGTTTTATATACAACTTCAATGTATTTGTTTTACCTGAAATCAGGACAAGCAGTAGTGCAGTACTGTTATGTGGTTTTCTTTTAAAGACCCTATCTATCTTGATCAGAAATAATCTGACTCAGACTTCTTCAAACCTTTCTCTGAAATTATCCATTTACCTTGCTTTTCATACCTTTATTAGCTTTTTTCCCCCCAATGTATTAAGTAGTTAACATTTCATATTTACATATATTCATGCAATGAAA
Source organism: Redunca redunca (assembly GCA_006410935.1). Taxonomy (NCBI): domain Eukaryota; kingdom Metazoa; phylum Chordata; class Mammalia; order Artiodactyla; family Bovidae; genus Redunca; species Redunca redunca. Next base: position 126,024 of record SJYQ01002856.1, read on the forward strand.
CCAATTATAGCATCTCTATTACTGTCTGTGCAAATTCTGTTTAGGATAAAAATACAGTATGGTAGGCTAAACTTGATATGCAATTAGTCACACAAATTAATTATACAAAAAGAGAATAATCTCAGTTGTGTTCCTAAATTAACAATTTTTCCTGATTATTTGAGCTATTGATTTTCAATACATGAAAGAACTGTACAAAAAAGATCTTCATGACCCAGATAATCATGATGATGTGATCACTAATCTAGAGCCAGACATCTTGGAATGTGAAGTCAAGTGGGCCTTAGAAAGCATCACTACGAACAAAGTTAGTGGAGGTGATGGAATTCCAGTTGAGCTGTTTCAAATCCTGAAAGATGATGCTGTGAAAGTGCTGCAACTCAACATGCCAGCAAGTGTGGAAAACTCAGCACAGGACTGAAAAGGTCACAGGATTGGAAAAGGTCAGTTTTCATTCCAATTCCAAAGAAAGGCAATGCAAAAGAATGCTCAAACTACCGCACAATTGCACTCATCTCACATACTGGTAAAGTAATGCTCAAAATTCTCCAAGCCAGACTTCAGTAATATGTGAACCATGAATTCCCTGATGTTCAAGCTGGTTTTAGAAAAGGCACAGGAACCAGAGATCCAATTACCAACATCGGCTGGATCATGGAAAAAGCAAGAGAGTTCCAGAAAAACATCTATTTCTGCTTTATTGACTATGCCAAAGCCTTTGACTGTGTGGATCACAATAAACTGTGGAAAATTCTGAAAGAGATGGGAATACCAGCCCACCTGACCTGCCTCTTGAGAAATCTGTATGCAGGTCAGGAAGCAACAGTTAGAACTGGACATGGAACAACAGACTGGTTCCAAATAGGAAAAGGAGTACGTCAAGGCTGTATATTGTCACCCTGCTTATTTAACTTCTATGCAGAGTACATCATGAGAAACGCTGGACTGGAAGAAACACAAGCTGGAATCAAGATTTCCGGGAGAATTATCAATAACCTCAGATATGCAGATGACACCACCCTTATGACAGAAAGTGAAGAGGAACTAAAAAGCCTCTTGATGAAAGTGAAAGAGGAGAGTGAAAAAGTTGGCTTAAAGCTCAACATTCAGAAAACTAAGATCATGGCATCTGGTCCCATCACTTCATGGGAAATAGGGGGAAACAGTAGAAGCAGTGTCAAACCTTATTTTTTTTGGGCTCCAAACTCACTGCAGATGGTGACTGCAGCCATGAAATTAAAAGACACTTACTCCTTGGAAGAAAAGTTATGACTAACCTAGATAGCATATTCAAAAGCAGAGACATTACTTTGCCGACTAAGGTCCGTCTAGTCAAGGCTATGGCTCTTCCAGTAGTCGTGTATGGATGTGAGAGTTGGACTGTGAAGAAAGCTGAGTGCCAAAGAATTTATGCTTTTGAATTGCGGTGTTGGAGAAGACTCTTGAGAGTCCCTTGGACTGCAAGGAAATCCAGCTAGTCCATTCTGAAGGAGATCAACCCTGGGATTTCTTTGGAAGGAATGATGCTGAAGCTGAAACTCCAGTACTTTGGCCACCTCATGCGAAGAGTTGACTCATTGGAAGAGTCTGATGCTGGGAGAGATTGGGGGCAGGAGGAGAAGGGGACGACAGAGGATGAGATGGCTGGATGGCATCACGGACACAATGGACGTGAGTCTGAGTGAACTCCGGGAGATGGTGATGGACAGGGAGGCCTGGCGAGCTGTGATTCATGGGGTCGCAAAGAGTCGGACACGACTGAGCAACTGAACTGAACTGAACTGAACTGAAACTAGATAGTCAATAAATTAAAGCTAGGACCAATTAGTGGATGGCAATGTGGATTACTTTCTTGCCAGAAGCACTGAAAAGGGAAATAATTTGAAGTCACATATTTTTAATACTATTTTGGCCTCTAATTAAAGCCACTTAATTAATATTTCTAATTAAAGTCATTCATTCATATAATATAGTTAACTGGTTATTTTTTTTCCCTAACAAACTTTATTTAAATCTCAGAATTTAGAATTAACTCAAGCAAACTAGATTATAACTTTGACCAGGAAGTTTTCAATGTCAAACTTCTACAGTCTTGGAAACTACAGATACATGGTAGAGGAAAAAATTTTCCAACAAACAGCTTATGCATAATCCCAATAAAAAGAGCTAAATAAGGCAGTGCTGCTCTTTCTCAAGTGTCTGTGTGGAGTTCAAGAGTCTGTGTGGAGCTGTGGTGGGGAGAGGTGGAGGAGGTCTATCTATAAACACTGCAGTATCCCCTCCCAGTGCCCTGAGTTGCTCTTAAAGAACCTCCAAGAATAAAATGAGCACACTGGAGCTGATGGTAACTAAGATCATCATCTACTGGGTTCAATACATCTCCCTACTCCCAGTAGCATACAATTCTTTGGCTACATAAAAGAGAAAATATATCTTCCTCCTGGAATGGGAAGCATGTCTATATTTAGATTTCATTATTGAATGAAAAGAAGTAATATGAATTTCACCTTCTCATTTAGGGAAGAGATATGACATGAGTAAGTATAAATTTAACCTACTTCCATGTTGATGGGGAATAACTAGAAGGTAGATAAGAATTATAGGTAAGAATAGGATAAAAATAAAACTTACCCTAATTATATATGACAGATGTCCTTGCTGGATCTATGTCAGGCCCATCGCTCCTCACCTGACTGTCCTGAATAAGGAAGAGCAGAGTTGGGCTCTTGAACAGAGGCCTATTTGTTAGGATGCATTGATCAAGATAGGAAATACAGGTGGTGGGTTGGTATGTAAGATTATAATGTAGTTCTCTGGGAATTGTTAAGTTCTCAGTGTAATTGGCCACCTCTCTCACTCAAACTTGACTTTATTCACCTTGCCCAGTGAAAGAGGAGCCTCTTCAGAAATATAAATAGACAGGAAGAGTGTTATCCTGGAATTTCATCATCCAAGAGCCAGGTCCTGAGATAAAGAGAACAGGAAGAATAGTTTGCTAACCAGATTTCCTCCCCATGAAGTAAAGTCACAAAATTATCTTATTTGTAGCAGGAGAGAATACTATTTATGGCTTCTCTGCTGGTTCAGAGGGTAAAGAGTCTGCCTGCAAAACAGGAGACCTGGATTTGATCCCTGAGTAAGGAAGATCCCCTGGAGAAGGAAATGGCAACCCACTCCAGTATTCTTGCTTGGAAAATCCCATGGATGGAGGAGTCTGGCTGGCTACAGTCCATGGGGTCGTAAAGAATAGGACATGACTGAGCAATTAACACTTTCACTTTTAGAATAGTATTTACACGTAAAGCGAGAGTTATTTGTGATTATGGGATAGTCTGGGTAGACCTGGAACACAGGGGGTTGTTCTTTTATTCCCTAGATGTGTGCATTTTGGGGGTCAGCCAAGACAAACAGAAGAGGTCTATGTGAAGTGTTCAAGTGTTGGCCTTACAAACTGGGGTATCTTGATAAGCACTGGCAAGAGTAGACACACTCCTGAGCTGATCTTTGGAGATCAGCCAAAGAAAGAAAGTCATTATGATGCACAAACAAGAGGACTTCAGAGCAGACGATTCTCCTTAGCCTCATCGGATTTATGATTGGACTGACAGGGGGCCATTGTAGTCTATGTCAAAGTAGAGACAGGAGAAGCTGAAGACTAACCAGACAGGATCAGTTACTTCTAGCACAGCAGGAAACAGGAAGTATAGATGCTGACAAAGGACCGGGTTTTGTCCTCCCAATGATAGTAGGCATGGCTCTACTGAATCCAGCTGCCGCCAGGAAAAGGGAGGGAAAGACTCCTGATATGGACTTAAAGACACCACCACCTCGGAAAATCACTTGCATAAATAAGTGAAAAGATCAAGCTTTCCACATAAAAGAAAATGGAGGCTCTATATAGAAATTAATCCTAGTTATAAGAAAAACCAGAAAGGTTTTATTTTTCTATACCTGAGTTTCAGGTAGTGAAACTCTAATTTATCAGTTAAACATGATAAGTCTTCATTCCTCAGCTAGAGAGAAAGTCTAGAGCTCCAGATCTGGGACCTCTTTGACGCATAAAATAGTGACAGTAACAAGATGAGATCTGGGTAAGTCTATTTTGTTCACCCATTTGTTGCTGACCACCTACGTTGTTCTTTGTCAAATGAGGCACCTTAGATTTGAACTGGGGCTCAGTCTGTGTTTTATAAATCAGAAAGAGATTTTTTTCCCCCACAAGGTCCCTACTCACTTGCACGGGCACAGGGATTTAGGTCATCAAGGCATTGCTTCTTGATCCCAGAAATGAGAATATTGCCAGACCAGGAAACTACTGCCCTGATCACAAGGAAAATCAGGGGAAGAGGCCTATGTGAATTTTCACAAATCTTCCTACTCTCTGCTTTCAAAATCTATTTTGTTGTTTTCACTTTTTATTAACAAACATCCTCCTACTCCTTTATTTTTCATATTTTATCCTAAGGATCACTGAATTATACTGATTGTTACCCAACCCACAATCCTCACTGTGTTTATCTGGCATGAAGCGAGGATATTTCAAGGCACTGTAATAAGGAAGAAACACATGAAAAAAGCTCCTACCAGAGATAGAATATTCCAGTACCCAGAAAGTCAGCAATCTTTTAAGACAGGTTTTGTTAAGAGAAAGAAGAGAAATAGGTTTTCTAAATTTTTTCATCTCCCTCAACTAACATATGCAAAAAATTGTCTGGTGACAACACATCACAGAGATTAATTTATTATATGTTCTCCAACAAAATGAGTAAGAGAAGAAAGCTCACACTTATGAACTTAAGGAGTTACATGAGAAGATGAGAAATAGAAATGGATTACGGAAATCAAAAGCCAAGGATCTTGACAACAATCCTTTTGTTTTAAGGTATAAAATAAGCTGCTGTAACAGAATCCTCAAAATAAAATAGGAGTAGGTTTCTCATTTATATTAACAATTTAAATGTGAATCATTCAAATCTACCAGGGTGGCCCTGCTGTTCTGACCACGTGGCTTTCATTCCTGGATGCAAGATGACTGTTTCATGTGTCATCACGGATCAGCTCATGAGTGAGAGGAAAACAGTAATAGAGACCAACCAGCTTCCTTTTAAAAGAACCTAAGCCAGAAGTTTTACAAGTCACTATCACTCACATCTCATTACCCAGAATGTAGTTACACAGCTACACAAAGCTGCAAGGAAAATGTCTTTAGTTTGTTACTGTATGTCCAACCAAAACTTTATTATTTTAGAAAAACTTATGGATTCTGGAGGACAGAGAGCAAAATGCCTAATGCTCTCTCTCCCTCTCTCTCTTATACACACATAGAGCAAATCAAAATTTTAGCATTTGTGAATATTTAACAGGGTGACTAACTTATCCCTGTTTGTGAGAAACTTTTCCCCCACAAAACCCATCCAGGGAATGTCACCATCCTAGGAATCCCCTCAGTTTCAAGAAATCTGGGGCATTTGGACATCCTATCAATATTACTATGGGTTCTTAAAAAGTAATATTATACTATTATAAACTACTCCTAGTGCAGTTCACTCTATAAATTTCATATTTCTTTAGTATTTATTTTAATGTGCTTAGATTCTAAAAATTCTTAAACTTAGAAATAAGAATCATTGATGCAGTTTATTAAAAGACTGAAAAGAAGCAAGGAATACTCAGAATAGTCTCTAAGAGAATATATTAAACAGACTTCAGGAAATGTTACTAAGAAATTCATTAAATTTAAATGGTCCCTAAGCAAATTTTTATATTCTTCTATAAATTATTTACTTCAGTTGAAACCACAAAAGATATTAACAAATATGGACATTGGGATGAAGATGCTTACATTACCACTTGGGTTAGTAGAATCTTGGAAACCCACATCCACATTCTTAACTAGCATCTTAATTTTGAATTATCCACTATGCAATTATCTCTTGTGAGAACATGAGTGAAATTATTGGCATGGGAGAACTCAGGAAAACAGACCTCCAAAAAACTATTCAGCTGAGAAATATCACTTGAGTTACCTAAGTAAACACCTTCACAGGGCTGCAACTTCACATTATACTTTTGGATTTATCAAGAGTTCATAAAATAAATACTTATAAGAAAAGAGCCGCCATTCTTCTCAGACTCCACTGGACTTCTTCCATCTGCTTATTAAATGGTTCCTTGGGTTCCACATCTACCTTCATTTCAGCCCATACTATCTCCCTGGTTTTCTCATTTACTGTCATGGTTTTAGCCTCTGTCTCCTCCACACATACTGATAACTTCCAAATCATTATTTCACATCTATACTTTTACTAAGATCTAAGTTCATATATCCATTTTTTCAACTGAAAGATGAAAATTTCTAAACATCCTACACATATCTCAAAATTCAATGTGTCCAAACTTCTCTTTCTCTTCTATTGCCGTTTTTGTTTAATGCTAGTTCATTGGACTGTGAAGAAAGCTGAGTGCCAAAGAATTTATGCTTTTGAACTGCGGTGTTGGAGAAGACTCTTGAGAGTCCCTTGGACTGCAAGGAGATCCAACCAGTCCATTCTGAAGGAGATCAGCCCTGGGATTTCTTTGGAAGGAATGATGCTAAAGCTGAAACTCCAGTACTTTGGACACCTCATGTGAAGAGTTGACTCATTGGAAAAGACTCTGATGCTGGGAGGGATTGGAGGCAGGAGGAGAAGGGGATGACAGAGGATGAGATGGCTGGATGGTATCACCGACTCAATGGACATGAGTTTGAGTGAACTCTGGGAGTTGGTGATGGACAGGGAGGCCTGGCGAGCTGCGATTCATGGGGTCGCAAAGAGTCAGACATGATTGAGCAACTGAACTGAACTGGAGTTCATTTTCACCCATTTTTCTTCTATAATCTTAGTAAGTCTCTTTTTCTCACTCTGCCTCCTGATTGTCCAGAAACTTTCCTCCATATTTACCACCATTGGCTGATTTTAGACCCATTTCATCTACTAATTTGATCACTGTTTTACTAAAATATACCAAAGAGTAGTCTAGAGGAACTTGTTAACTATGCAGACCTCTGGGTCTGCTTCCCAAATCTGAAAACAGTATATTGGGGTTGAGCTGCCTACCAAGGGTTGAGCTGAGCTTCAGAGAGAGCTGAGCTGCCAGGTAGTTGATTAAGACAAGGCAAGATGAAAGTAACAGTCAAGCCTAGAATCGCTCACTGGGTAGTATAAGCAAATCTAAATAGGACCAAGTGCCACAGACATCTCTCCTGGTCCATACTTCTCCATGGAAGGGCACCGACAGAGAGACAAGTAGATTAGTATAGACATGGGGCTCTTGCAGTTTTACGGACCCAGAGACCTAGGGGCAGGAGGAAAAGCTTAGGAGTGGAAGAGTCCTGAGTATTGAATCAGAGTGGAGGAAAGAGTCTTGAAGGAGCTCCCCTTTCCCTGATAAGGAGGTCCTGGAAGAGGCACCTGAGGAATTCCTCTGCTGAAGACCCTCAATAATGAGACCTCCAAATGGAGGCATCCACGCTGAGAATACAGCTTCGTGCAAGAGCACAAATGTCCAAGAGAGCTTAAAGAAAGAAAGAAAGTGAAGTTGCTCAGTTGTGTCCGACTCTTTGCAACCCCATGGACTGTACCTACCAGGCTCCTCTGTCCATGGAATTTTCCAGGCAAGAACACTGGAGTGGGTTGCCATTTCCTTCTCCAGGAGAGCTTAGTCCTTGATATAACGCACTGGCTGTGCACAGTCTTGGCTGGGGAGGGCAACTTCCTCCAAGGGGCCTTTCAGGTAAACTCCTTTGTAATCGTCCATGCTTCAGTTCAGTTCAGTTCAGTTGCTCAGTCGTGTCCGACTCTTTGCGACCCCATGAATCGCAGCACACCAGGCCTCTCTGACAATCACCATCTCCCGGAGTTCACTCAGACTCACGTCCATCGTGTCCGTGATGCCATCCAGCCATCTCATCCTGGGTCGTCCCCTTCTCCTCCTGCCCCCAATCTCTCCCAGCATCAGAGTCTTTTCCAATGAGTCAACTCTTCGCATGAGGTGTCCAAAGTACTGGAGTTTCAGCTTCAGCATCATTCCTTCCAAAGAAATCCCAGTATTGATCTCCTTCAGAATGGACTGGTTGGATCTCCTTGCAGTCTAAGGGGCTCTCAAACCATGAAATTAAAAGACGCTTACTCCTTGGAAGAAAAGTTATGACCAACCTAGATAGTATATTCAAAAGCAGAGACATTACTTTGCCGACTAAGGTCCATCTAGTCAAGGCTATGGTTTTTCCTGTGGTCATGTATGGATGTGAGAGTTGGACTGTGAAGAAGGCTGAGCGCGGAAGAATTGATGCATGTGAACTGTGGTGTCCATGCTTAGACACTGAAAATCACACTAGCTTTCTGGCCATGAGTTAAACATCTCACTGCCTCTTAGCAGCAGATGATTTTGATTCAGGCAACAGTGGTCCGTATTTTGAGTAATATTGGTCTAGACTGTGGAACAGATTTTAGACTGATTTTCCTGATTCCAATTTCCACTTTTATCTAAACAATCCTTTACATATTGCCAGAGTGAAATTATTTCAAAAATTCAATTCCAAGCATGCCTCTTAACATAAAGCTTTTTACAAGTAATCATTACCTGCATAAAAAAGTAAAGACTAAGGTGTTTGTTTGAGTTGTGGCCTATAGAATCCTCTCATCATCTCCCCCCACACTTTCCTTTAAACAACTAATAATACTAAAGTACTGGTTTTTGAGGGCAAGGTCTTCTATATAGCTTTTCTTTATCTCAACTGGTAACCTCTAGTGTGAAAATGGATATGAAGAAAAGTTGGTTAAATTCAATTGAATCCAATTTTTCTACATAGTTTCTTTCTATTAAAAACATGGTTCATCACAAGCAAATGAAATTACTTAAAAACCTAATATGATATATTTATCTCCAAGTTCAGAGCAACCAAAATGCTTATGAACCCTAAAAAGTTTTAATATTTACCTTTTCTTATTAACTAATGAAACAGGCACAACCAAGAACAATTATCTTTTCATTTTGACTGTCAGAAAATCAGTAATTAAATTTTGTGCTGAAATCACTAAAACTTACCTATGTTTTAATTTTATTACATTTATGTCCTGCAATGTAAGGGGCCTCAAACTGATGAGAAAGTATCATTACCTAAGCAATATATAAAGTTAGATATACAAATATACACACAGATATAGCTCTCAAACTGATTCATCTTTTTATAAAGCAAAAGTATATTTCTGTACTTAAAGTTATATAAAACTACAAACAGTTTTTAAATTTTATTTGTATGGGAATAATGTAGCAAGAGTGCAGCAACTGAATTATAATAGATACTATACATGCTATATAACCATAGCAGACATAACGGTTTTTAACTTATCTTAATGGCATATGACTCTTGGTTTTAAACCCTACATTAGAGTGCTTAAAGTTTTCCTGACTTAATAATTCAAAATGTATTTGAATATGAAATAGTAGGATATAAAAAACAATATTAAATCCTGAGTTTACTAGAATACAGCACAAAATATTAAATATGTATATACCTCTGTGCTATAATCAGAACATTAAAATCAAAATTAAAAACAAAATCTCACTCTCTGCTAGCAGATATTTCTGTGCCTCACAGAATTCAACTATATATATGAGTGAGGGCATTTATAAGTAATATTTCATTTTTTAAAATATTTTTCTTCCTAATTTTATCAGGTTCACATCTCATTCAGACAGTCTTATAAGTATGCCAGGACTTTCCATAATGAAGGTTTTATAAGGAAATTGTTCCACATGGTTATCTTTATTTACAAACAATTTTACACACAGATGTTTTGTAAAGTTCAACAGAATGGAGAGCATTGGAGTTTGTCAATGTCTTGTACCTCACATCAAAGTCATCAGAAGGTCCAACAGGCTTTCTCAAAAATGAATTCAGAATCTGACCTTAACTCACCACCTACCTCTCTGCCCCACCTACAAACCCTGCCTCACATCATCCACAACTTCCCAATAGTCTATTAACTGGTCCCTCTTCTCCTCACTTGATTCCCTTTTATTCTTAATTTCCAATACAGAAGTCAGAGTGAGCCTTTCAAAACAGGAGTTAGAATATGTCATTCCTCTGTTGAAAAATCCTTTAATACCTTCTTATATCACTCAGAATAAAAGTTAACCTTTCCTTTCTAAAATTTTCTTTTTGTATTTTATTTGTATTTTTCTCCCTAGCGCTTATCATATGTGTGTGTGTATATCTACATACATGTAGATATACCTAGTACTATACATGACATGGTTCTTGAGAGTTCTTATGGTGGCATAGAAGGCTCAACTCAATACATCCGTGATCATCCTGTCACTCCTTCTTCCCCAACCTCCAGTCGAAATCTTTGGTTCCTGCTCATGTGCTCAAGTACAACAACCTCTCAGATTTATTTGAAACATGAATGCTGAGGTATGTTCCTTCCCGAGGTCTTTACACTTACTGCTTTTGCTACCCAACATGCTCTTTCCACAACTATTGGCAAAGCTCACTCTGATATCCTTACACTCGTTGTTCAGACATTTCTGCTGCTGCTGCTGCTGCTGCTAAGTCGCTTCAGTCATGTCCAACTCTGTGCGACCCCATAGACAGCAGCCCACCAGGTTCCACCACCCCTGGGATTCTCCAGGCAAGAACACTGGAGTGGGTTGCCATTTCCTTCTCCAATGCATGAAAGTGAAAAGTGAAAGTGAAGTCGCTCAGTCATGTCTGACTCTTCGTGATCGCATGGACTGCAGACTACCAGGCTCCTCTGTCCATGGGATTTTCCAGGCAAGAGTACTGGAGTGGGGTGCCATTGCTTTCTCCATCAACAATCTCTACATTAAGGCATTACAAGGCTACTTTAAGATTATGCAATCTCTCCTTCCTAAAATATTCCTTTTGAATTTTAATTTTTCTCCTTAACCCTTATCACAGAGAAGGCAATGACACCCCACTCCAGCACTCTTGCCTGGAAAATACCATGGACGGAGGAGCCTGGTGGGCCACAGTCCATGGGGTCGCTAAGAGTTGGACTCGACTGAGTGACTTCACTTTCACTTTTCACTTTCATGCATTGGAGAAGGAAATGGCAACCCACTCCAGTGTTCTTGCCTGGAGAATCCCAGGGACGGGGGAGCCTCATGGGCTGCCGTCTATGGGGTCGCACAGAGTCGGACACAACTGAAGTGACTTAGCAGCAGCAGCAACCCTTATCATGTGTGTGTGTGTGTGTGTGTGTGTGTGTGTGTATCTACATACATGTAGATTTACCTAGTAGTATACATGACATGGTTTCTCAAGAGTACCTTGGACAGCAAGATCAAACCAGTCAATACTAATGGAAATCAACTCTAAATAGTCACTAGAAAGACAGATGCTAAAGCTGAAGCTCCAATACTTTGGCCACCTTACATGAAGAGTTGACTCAAAGGAAAAGATCCTGATGCTAGGAACGATTGAAGGCAAAAGGAAAAGGGAACTGCATAGAATGACATGGTTAGATAGGATTATCAACTCTGCTGCTGCTGCTAAGTCCCTTCAGTCATCTCCGACTCTGTGTGACCCCATAGACAACAGGCCACCAGGCTCCGCTGTCCCTGAGATTCTCCAGGCAAGAATACTGGAGTGGGTTGCCATTTCCTTCTCCAATGCATGAAAATGAAAAGTGAAAGTGAGGTTGCTCAGTCGTGTCCGACTCTTCGCGTCCCTATGGACTGTAGCCTACCAGGCTTTTCTGTCCATGGAATTTTCCAGGCAAGAGTACTGGAGTGGGATGCCATCACCTTCTCCAATTATCAACTCAATGACATGAATTTGAACAAACTCTGAGAGACAGTGGAGGACAGAGGAGCCTGGAGTGCTGCAGTCCATGGGGTCACAAAGTGTCAGACATGACCTAGCAGCTGAACAAAAGCAAAAAATAGTATGTATAGTTATATACATAGTATAATTTAAATTTGTGCATTTATAGACATGACTCAGTGACTGAAAAACAACAAATTAACAGTGTTTTCTACAAGAATGTAAGTTCCATAAAGTCAGTAATGTTTTACTATTTTGTTCATTGTCATATTCTGGTATCTAGATAGTATCTGGTATATAGAAGTCCATGGATATTTGTTGAATAAATAAATGAGTAAAACAATCCAAAGTATATCACAGGGTTAGCAAAGAGCCTAAGGAGATGGGGAAAATAGACCTAACTTTGCTGTTTCCTTCATCTGAAAACACTCTCCAGTAGATAATGTAGAGAGACTATTATGCCACCACACAGTATACACATAGAATTTTGAATACAAATTCTATGAATAGTTTTCTAGGATGCCATTCAGAAATTTCTAGTAACAATTTGATCAAATTTGAACTCATTACAGGAGACTCAAGATTAGTTTTAGGTTAAGTATTAGGTTGATGCAAAAGTAATTGCGGTTTTTACATTATTGAAATTTGCCTTTGACGTTGGAATACATTCTTAAATAAATGATTATATTATGCATCATTTTAATGCACATTTCTAACTTCATTTTTGCTAGTGACTTATTACTTGGTGTATATTCTATATATATATTTAGACTATGGAAATGATATTAGACAAAAATAAAATTTGAGCGATTTCTTATTCAAGTTCAAAATGGGTCATAAAGCAACAGAGACAACTCACAACATCAACACTGCATTTGGCCCAGGAACTGCTAACAAACATACCATGCAGTGGTTGATCAAGAGTTTTGCAAAGGAGAACAGAGACTTGAAGTTGAGGAGTACAGGGTCAGCTATCAGGAGTTGACAACAACCAACTGAAAGCAATCTTCAAAGCTGATCATCTTGAAATTACATGAGAATTTGCCAAGGAACTCACTGTTTATCATTCTATGGTCATTTAAAAAATTGGAAAGGTGAAAAAGCTCAGTAAGTGGGTGCCTCGTGAGCTGACTGAAAAAAAAGAAGTGTTGTTTTGAAGTGTCATCTTCTCTTATTGTACATAACAACAACAAGCCATTTCTTGATCAAATTGTGCCATGAGATGAAAAGTGGATTTTATACAACAACTGGCAATAACTAGCTCAGTGGTTGGACCGAGAAGAAGCTCCAAATCACTTCCCAAAGCCAGACTAGCACCAAAGAAATGTATGGTCACTTTGGTGGTCTGCTACCGATCTGATTCACTACAGCTTTCTAAATCCCAGTGAAACCATTACATCTGAGAAGTATGTTCAGCAAATAGATGTGATGCACCAAAAACTGCAGTGCCTGCAGCAGACATTGGTCAATAGGAAGGGCCAGTTCTTCTCCAAGAGAATGCCTGATGGCAGATTGCACAACCAATGCTTCAAAAGTTGACCAAATCAGGCTACCAAATTTTGCCTCATCTGCCATATTCACCTGACCTCTCAACAACTTACTACCACTTCTTCAAGCATCCTGACAACTTTTTGCAAGGAAAATGCTTCTACAACCACTAGGATACAATGTTTTTCCAACATTTTGTTGAAACCTGAAGCATGGATTTTTACATTATGGGAATAAACAAACTTACTTCTTATTAGCAAAAATGTATTGATTGTAATGGTTCCTATTTTGACTAATGAAGATATGTTTGAGCCTAGTCATAATGATTTAAAATTCATGATCTGAAACTGCAATTACATTTGCACCAACCTAATAGAAAAATGAAAATTAAGTTAATGAAATAAACAGTTGAATTTTTAGAGGTATAATCTTAACTCATATTTGAAACTTTGAATTTACTTAAAACTGTTATGTATTTTCACTTGTAAAACTTCCTACCAGTCAGAAATTATCAATGACTTATGTCAATATTTTTCAAACTATTATTTCTTTATTTTTAATGGAAGGATAATTTCTTTACAGTATTGCATTGGTTTCTACCAAACATCAACATGAATCAGCCAAAGGTTTACCCATGTCCCCTCATCCCTTCCACCTCCCTCCCCAGCCCACCCTGCTAGGCTGTTATCAAGCCCTGGTTTGAGTTCCCTAAGTCATACAGCCAAACTCTTGTTGGCTATCTATTTTACATATGGTGATGCATATTTCCCTATTACTTTCTCCATACCTCGCACCCTCTCCTCCCCCCTAGCCATGTCCATAAGTCTGTTCTCAATGTCTGTCTCCATTGCAGCTCTGCAAATAGGTTCATCAGTACCATCTTTCTAGATTCCTTATATAATCATGGCAGATTCTCCATGATAAAGAGTCTGCCTGAAATATGGGAGACCTGGGTTCAATTTCTGGGTCAGGAAGATAACCTGGAGAAGGAAATGGCAACCCACCCCATTATTCTTGCCTGGAAAATCCTATGGATGAAGGAGCCTGCCAGGCTACAGTCCATGGGGTCCCAAAGAGTTGGACACAACTGAGTCTCTTCACTATATAATCACACAACATCACCCTCTCACTGAAAGGACTCACAGTGGGGACAAATGGCTCTGGGCATCAACCTAGATGTTTCAATCAGATGCTTCAACAAGGGCAGCCATCTGCTTTTTATGTTGACCAATGCTGGCTACAAGTGTTGCAGTTTTCATTGCATTTCGTCAACTTGCTGGGCATAGTTCTCAGATATAATGGTTTTGCCAGGATTCAGCCATCTATTCTCCATCTATTCTGTCATCTGTTCTACAAGGTGGATTCTGTGTGAGAGTTCTTCCAAATTAAAAAAAAAAAAAACCTCAAAAATATGTAAACAATATTGATATTTTTATTTTAAGAAGAATTACAAATTTAGTGAAATGGTGTTTCAAAATTGTTTTCTACTTTTTCTCCTATTAAGACCAAGAATAGTCTATGCACTTAGCCCATGTACTAATTAGGAGCAAGTCATGTCTCAGGAGCCACATTTGACTTTGCATTTCCAAAATCATTAACAGCAAATGTGACTTTTTTCCCTTTAAAATGTCCTAGCAGCCTTATGCAGGCTGCATTTGTAACTGATAGCCAATATAAGGATATCAAATAGTGATGACATTTTAGTTTCTCATATGTTTATGTTCCGTTTTAGAAAAACAGTTCATCCTACCTCCTGTGTCTCTCCTGTTTTCTTGCAACACTTCTGACACCAGATCTGTGGGTTTTTTCCCCTCAAAAGTGAGAAATTCTCCATGACATCAGCTGAGTGTCTTACTGTTGAGCTCAATTCTGACACTACCTGGAGACAGCGTCAAATTCCATAGGTTAAGGGCTCAGCCCCTCAAACACTGCCCCACTTCAGACACCAATTGCAAGTAGCACGTCCTCAACTTATCCACAACTCTGTACAACTTGGCTATAAATTGGAGGTTCCAATGACCTCCTCCACCTTGGATTTAAGTATTTGCTAGAGGAGTCTACTGAATGTCCCTACATTTGCCAGTTTATTAAAAGATATAATAAAGGATACAGATGGATAGCCAGATGAAGAGATACAAACATTGAGGTCTTGGAGGATCCTGAACACAAGAGCTTCTGCCACATGGAATTGGGGTATATCACATTCTTTGTATGTGGATGAGATTCCTGACCTAAAAGCTCCCTAAACCACATAGTATTGAGATTTTATGGAAGACCACATAGGAAAATCAAGTAACACAATTCCCACCCCCTCTCCCTCTCTGGAGAATGGGTGGGGGTGGAGGTACAGGAGGACCTGAAAATTCCAAGCTTCTAATCATGGCTTAATCTTTCTGGTGACCAGCTCCCACCCAGGAATCAGATCAGAATTGTCTCGGAAAAAAAAGACACTCCTATCACTCAGAAAATTACAAGGACTTCGGAATCCCATCAGGAACCAGGGTCAAAGACCAAATACCAGAACAAAAGATGCCCCCAGTACTTAGGAAACTAAAAGGGCTTCAGGAGCTCTGTGCCAGGGACTTGGGATAAAAACCATTACTTTTTTTCTATTATTTTACAGTTTTAAATAAACTATCATATTTCAGGGATTCCCTGATGGTTCAGTGTTAAAGTCGGTCTGCAATGCAGAAGACCCATGCAAGTTCAGTCAAGACCCAGGTTCAATCCCTGGGTCAGAAAAGTCTCCTGGAGAAGGGAGTGGCAACTCAATCCAGGATTCTTGTCTGGAAAACCCATAGACAGAGGTGCTTGTTGGGCTATAGTCCATGGGGTCATAAAAGATTTGGACATGACTTAGCAACTAAACAAAAAAAACAAATCACATAACAAGTCATTTTCCAAAAGAAAATGCTCTGGTTGACATTGATGATAAATAGTGTTTTTACACAGATTATGATTAGTGTATTTTAATTTATATTCTATGACTGAGTCTACATTTAGGTATGAATAAGCTGTCATGAAACTAAAGAATTCCAAATAAAACAGGAACATGACACAAATACATAAACTATGTAAAATGTATTTGACTGAATTAGGAAAAATATGAGATCTAAAATAGATTTTTAATTGCATCTAGAAGTAGAATTTTTAGGCATAATTTATTAAATACATAAATTGATGCATTTGTTATTTGTTAATATATTTAATACAAGACAAAGAAAATGTTCAGTTTGGAATTAGAGAAGGAAAACTTTCTTTTAGCAAACAGAAACTAGTCATTTTTCAAAGCAGGATAGAACTAGAGTGTGGACCAATGTAACCACAAACTGAAAACTAGTTTCTTAAATGCTTCAAGTCAGATGAGGATATTAGTTGAATTCTATGAATTCTCTGAGGACAACTAGAAAATTATGGACACAGATTTAAACACTTTTAAGCAAACTGACCAACATAAGACAGATTCTAACTGCTCAGATTCTCACGCTTAAAAAAAAAAAAAGTAGCAGTTCATTTCTTGGCTGATTTCCCTATAGCACAAATTTAACTATATAAGTTCACAGGCTCAAAAAGAATACAAAGTATAGCCCTGCCCCCGGAGAAGGCAATGGCAACCCACTCCAGTACTCTTGCCTGGAAAATCCCATGGATGGAGGAGCCTGGTAGGGTGCAGTCCATGGGGTCGATAAAAGTGGGACACGACCAAGCAACTTCACTTTCACTTTTCACTTTCATGCATTGGAGAAGGAAATGGCAACCCACGCCAGTGTTCTTGCCTGGAGAATCCAAGGGACAGGGGAGCCTGATGGGCCACCGTCTGCAGAGTCGCACAGAGTCGGACACGACTGAAGCGACTCAGCAGCAGCAGTCCTGCCCTTGATACTTCCCTGGGCTCCTGAAGCAGCAAGGAAAACATTCCACAGGAGAATAGGGAGCCGGGAATGATGACATCAATAGCCTCTTTTTTTTTTTTTTTTTTTTTATGAGTCAACTGTCTTTATTTGAAGAGCTGTGTTACAGTCTATCATCAGTTTTTATGGATTTTCTTTTAATTTTTATTTTAACTTTAGTTTACTTTACAATACTGTATTGGTTCCGCCAAACATTGACACGAACCCACCACGAGTGCACATGCGTTCCCAAACATGAATCCCCTCCCACCTCCCACCCCATACCATCTCTCTGGGTCCTCTCCTTGCACCAGCCCCAAGCATCCTGCATCCTGCATCGGACATAGACTGACGATTCGTTTCTTACATGATAGTATACATGTTTCAATGCCATTCTCCCATCTCATCCCACCCTCTCCCTCCCTCTCTCCGTCAGAGTCCAAAAGTTCACTCTATAGATCTGAGTCTCTTTTGTTGTCTCGCATACAGGCTCATCATCCCCATCTTTCTAAATTCCATATATATGTGTTAGTATACTGCATTGGTGTTTTTCTTTCTGGCCTACTTCACTCTGTATAATCGGCTCCAGTTCCATCCATCTCCTTAGAACTGATTCAAATGTATTATTTTTAATGGCTGAGTAATACTCCATTGTGTATATGTAACACTGCTTTCTTATCCATTCATCTGCTGATGGACATCTAGGTTGTTTCCATGTTCTGGCTATAATAAACAGTGCTGCAATGAACATTGGGGTACATGTGTCTCTTTCTATTCTGGTTTCCTCATTGTGTATGCCCAGCAGTGGGATTGCTGGGTCATAAGGCAGTTCTATTTGCAATTTTTTAAGGAATCTCCACACTGTTCTCCATAGTGGCTGTACTAGTTTGCATTCCCACCAACAATGTAAAAGGGTTCCCTTTTCTCCACACCCTCTCCAGCATTTATTGCTTGCAGACTTCTGGATCGCAGCCATTCTGACTGGTGTGAAGTGGTACCTCATTGTGGTTTTGATTTGCATTTCTCTGATAATGAGTGATGTTGAGCATCTTTTCATGTGTTTGTTAGCCATCCGTATGTCTTCTTTGGAGAAATGTCTATTTAGGTCTTTGGCCCATTTTTTGATTGGGTCATTTATTTTTCTGGAATTGAGCTGCATAAGTTGCTTGTATATTTTTGAGATTAGTTGTTTGTCAGTTGCTTCATTTGCTATTATTTTCTCCCATTCAGAAGGCTGTCTTTTCACTTTGCTTATATTTTCCTTTGTTGTGCAGAAGCTTTTAATTTTGATTAGATCCCATTTGTTTATTTTTGCTTTAATTTCCAGAATTCTGGGGGGTGGATCATAGAGGATCCTGCTGTGATTTATGTCAGAGAGTGTTTTGCCTATGTTCTCCTCTAGGAGTTTTATAGTTTCTGGTCTTACATTTAGATCTTTAATCCATTTTGAGTTTATTTTTGTGTGTGGTGTTAGAAAGTGATCTAGTTTCATTATTTTACAAGTTGTTGGCACAAAGACAGAAATATAGATCAATGGAGCAAAATAGAAAGCCCAGAGATAAATCCACACACCTATGGACACCTTATCTTTGACAAAGGAGGCAAAAATATACAATGGAGTAAAGACAATCTCTTTAACAAATGGTGCTGGGAAAATTGGTCAACAACTTGTAAAAGAATGAAACTAGATCAATAGCCTCTTGACTATTGACTAGGCAGGGTCTGGGTTGGAGGGCATTTTTTAAATTGCATTTTGTTGATAGTCTAGTGAATTTAGTCTCACCCACTGTAAGAATGTGATGTGGTTTTGGAGAAATGGACCCACATGGAAACTTCATGAAACTCTGGGTATTTTCCTGAGGATGTAAGTATATATGCAAATCTATTCACAAAATTTTAGATTATTTAAAGATTTAGGATATGCAATCACATATCATAAATCATGTTCTCACAAAACCCCCATGTTACCATCCGGACAACAAATTCCATTCATTCATTATAGTAACATATATTTTATGCCTACATATTCTCCCATACAGTATTATTCTAAGAGGATGAGGACAGAGGGAAAAAAAGGCAGATAAATATCTCACATTCAAAAATTTCACAATTTATTAAGGGAGACATGCTATACAATACTAAGAGTAAAATAACAGAATAAAAATAAAGTGATTGCCTGCAGGAACAGCTCATATAGAAAACTGTGGAAACAGAGATGTAAGATCAGCTTTGCTTCAGTCTACCTGTATTATGATTTTCCTGAAGGTGACAGAGGAGACCTCACAGACAAAGTAGCTTTTAGATTGAATCTTGAAGAATAAAAAAAAAAAAAATTTAGCCACAGAAATGACAAAAGGGCATTAACAGGAGGAGAAACCACAAGTGACAAGGTGTAAAAAGAATGGCAAGTAATTTCAGTGACTCGTGTGAAATGATAACTTACTGCAAATGAGGTAGAATAGACTGGAGCATTAGTGAGGAGGGGCAGGGGCTAGGTTATGGAGAACTAATGGATCTTGGTGAAGAGATTTCCATGGTCTCCATGGCTAATGGCAGGCCTTTAAAGGATTTAAATTGCTGAGTGAGTGAAACTTGCCCTACAGAAAAAACATCTTGGCAGAGGTGTAAAAAACAGCACTAGGAATGAGGGGTAGAGTCTGTGGAGAGAGAGTGGACCAATCCAATGACAGCAGTTATCAATCTGTAATAATACAGACAATAAAAATTCTTATAGGCCTGGGAAATGGTTAGGAAAAAAGAATCACTAGGTCTTGGTAAAGACCATCAAAATTAAATACCTGCTCAAGGCCACATACTTAATTAGTAGCAAAGATGTATCTAGAATTAAGTTTCCTGACTTCCAGTCCATTTCTCTAATACTCTTTACCATTTCATACTGTTTGATGAATTCAAATAAAGATTTCAAATTAAGAATTGAAAATTGCCTATTAATGTTGATGACTTTCCCTCAAAACCTTCCACTTATCTTTTAAACAAGCAAATTTGGACTAAACACATTGCTATTGGTTTCCTTTTAACAAAAACTTTATTGTAATTAAACTCAATCATTATCCACCCCCTCTTACAAATAAATGAAGTCTGCTAACATCAAGATTAAATTTTGCCTTTGGTTACCAGCTGAGCCAGTGGTTTGCTGCATGACCAGAATGCATAAGTGTGCTACAATTTTGTCAACTAAAGTATTTTCAGGAAATAAATTTCCCTGTGAATATCATCTCCTTTGTCTATGCCTTTTTTAAAAAGACAGGTATTGTTCACACATTTCATCATAGGACAACAGAATACCTATGATATATCAGTTCAGTTCAGTTGCTCAGTTGTGTCCAACTCTGTGATCTCATGAAATGCAGCACACCAGGTCTCCCTGTCCATCACCAACTCCCAGAGTTCACTCAAACCCATGTCCATCGAGTCAATGATGCCATCCAACCATCTCGCCATCTGTCATCCCCTTCTCCTGTCCTCAGTCTTTCCCAGGATCAGAGTCTTTTCCAATGAGTCAGCTCTTTGCATCAGGTGGCCAAAGTATTGAAGTTTCAGTTTCAACATCAGTCCTTCCAATGAACACCCAGGACTGATCTCCTTTACAATGTACTTGTTGGATCTCCTTGCAGTCCAAGGGACTCTCATGAGTCTTCTCCAACACCACAGTTCAAAAGCATCAGTTCTTCGGCGCTCAGCTTTCTTTACAGTCCAACTCTCACATCCATACATAACCAGTGGCAAAACCATAGCCTTGACTAGATGGACCTTTCTTGGCAAAGTAATGTCTCTGCTTTTGAACATGCTATCTAGGGTGGTCATAACTTTCTTTCCAAGGAGTAAGCGTCTTTTAATTTCATGGCTGCAATCACTATCTGCAGTGATTTTGCAGCCCAAAGAAATAAAGTCTGACACTATTTCCACTGTTTCCCCATCTATCTGCCATGAAGTGATGGGACCAGATGCCATGATCTTAGTTTTCTGAATGCTGAACATTAAGCCAACTTTTTCACTTTCCTCTTTCACTTTCATCAATAGGCTCTTTAGTTCTTCTTCACTTTCTGCCATAAGGGTGGTGTCATCTGCATATCTGAGGTTCTTGATATTTCTCCTGGCAATCTTGATTCCAGCTTGTGCTTCCTCCAGCCCAGCATTTCTCATGATATACTCTGCATATAAGTTGAATAAGCAGGGTGACAATATACAGCCTTGACACACTCCTTTTCCTATTTAGAACCAGTCTGTTGTTCCATGTCCATTTCTAACTGTTGCTTCCTGACCTGCATACAGATTTCTCAAGAGGCAGGTCAGGTGGTCTGGTATTCCCATCTCTTTCAGCATTTTCCACAGTTTATTGTGATCCACACAGTCAAAGGCTTTAGCATAGTCAATAAAGCAGAAATAGATGTTTTTTTCTGGAACTCTCTTGCTTTTTCCATGATCCAGTGGATGTTGGCAATTTGATCTCTGGTTTATCTGTAGTTATCTACAGATACTACTGAGTTCTGTTATCATGTGCCCTCTTTGATATCAGAAAGATTTTGGTTTGGAAAAGGGAATCTTATTGCTATGATTTGAAAGGTCAAAGAACTGGAAGTATTAAAGTCCAGTTTTTATTCATTTTGTCTGTTTTGTTCTTAAGAACACAAAATTATATTCTGTTCTATTTGCTAAATCAGAATAATTGTTTTCCCTTTGCGTGATAAATTAACATGTCGATTCTTGGTAATGAAAAACCAGTGAATCACTAAATTATTCTGTTGAATGACGAATGGGGATATTTTCCAATTTAGGTAGGAACACTTTTCAAAATGTATGTCAAAAAGGAATCTGAAGTCAATATAAAATCAGAACACTAAAAAGAAAGGAAAGCTGTACTCTTCAAATATTTTACATGATGTATTTTTTCTACTAAAATAATTACTATAGGTTACTTAATTAAATAAAACATTTTCACCAGCTTCCACTCCCTGCAGAGCACTGTGCTAGACACTAAATAGTTAATCATCCTGGTACCAGTCTTCGCAAAGATCACAGTTGTTTGGAAAATATATCAAGGAAACAGACAATTTCAGTAGAGTTTGATAAAAGACACAATAGGAGCATTGTACAATATCACTTTTTGATGATTCAAATGATGGTATAGAAATAAAATTGAAGTAGACAAAGGTTCTAGGCAACAATGGTTGACAATTTCTATTCTCCGCTAACACCAGAAGTAGGATTTAATTATACTGCCATGCTGTTTTCTAACTCGGGTCTTTTAGAACTCAATATTTGACTCAGAAATCCTCATCTTTTGTCAAGAGAGTAAATCAATCTTTACCAAAGAAGAAAGAATATAATGATTAAAGATGGTGAACCACACAGTTTTAGTTGCACTGTGTGAATAATCATCCTTGTTTACTGAAAAGTAGCTGCAACCCTTTCATAAAGCTAGCTTGATTTCAGCCTAAGCAGCCTTAGTCATCTTCCTCACACTTTTGAATTGGAAGTTATTGAATAACTAACCTTCTTAAAAATATTCTTGGTAGAAATATCAAATTACCTGAATTGACAATGGAGATATATTTTTTTTCATTAAATATCTGCCTCTCCAGAAGGCTTCATTAATAAATAAATAGAGACTGTGTGACTGACAACATGCTTACTTATTGCGCACTAAATGTTATTATTCATCTATTTAAGGATGAAAGGACAGGAAACTTATGGTGACATGGGAGAAAAGCAAAGCTCAAGGGAAGGGATATTAGATCGATCAGAGAACAACTGATCTGAGGACCAAAGAGAAGAACTCTGCCAGGTTTATCCAAAAAGGATTTCATTTGATGCTCCTCTATGTTAGATGAAGCAGCATTTTTGTTTCTTTTTTTTTTTTTTGGAAGCTGTATTACAATTTCAAAAACCTAATTTCAGTCTTGTTCTCCGCCATTAACTAGCAAACTAGGTCTAGAGTATGTATGTCATTTACGTTGATGTGGCTTCATTCTATCAATTAGTAAATGAGAGAATATCACCAGAGAACTTTCAAGGCCCTCCTACCTCTGAGTTTTAAATAATATGAACATTATGAAGAGGAAAGAGGCATCAAAAATGGAGGCATTACATTGGGAACAGTTGCAGAGAGGAGCTTGGATTAATATAAATTTGGCCGAAGACCTGCCCCTTATTTAAGGAAATTACTGCATTTTTTTTTTTTTAACAATTCTACCAAATCCTGTTGGGTTCTTTCTTCTTTATTCTATTTTTTTTCACAATGATGCTTTTTTTTAAAATATCAGGTTAAAATAAATATTTAATTAAGCAAAATCAGCCTACCCAACTCCTTTCTATTCTAATAACAGAAACTTCTCTATTTACATTTAATTGGATTTTATACTCATACCAGTAACTATAGATGTGTTGCTGTTTTTTATGTTAGATGTTCTTAAGGTTAATGTGATTATATCATTTCAAGTTAAGAACAGAGGAGAAAAACTGAATCTCGCTTATTTTAAAAAGAAGAAGAACATTATGGAAGTTTTAAGAGTGCCACTAACTCCCAGCACTGGTTTGTCTTCATTTTGAAAAAACTTCCTTTTACATTTAATTTAACTCATCTAGGAGTAAATTATTCAGGAAGTCGATAACGATTCATTACTTAACTACAGGAAAGTCTAAAGGAGTGGTTAGCAGCAGCTGTGTAGATTTGCTGCCCATTTATTCCAGATGCAGGGCATAATGTACACCCAGCAATCTGGGAAATGCAACATTATCTGTGTTGATTGTAGATATTTCAGCAAGATACTATGTTTTTTAAGATTGCCTTAAAAGGAAGCAACTATGTGATGGTAAGGAGACAGTCCCAATCTAGGAGTAAAGTTTAAAAAAAAAAAAATCAAAATTTGAGTAGAATAAGAGGCGTTTAGAAGTGTCTTCTTTGAGAATAGTGTTCAGGATAGGCAGGACCCAACAACACATTTTTTCAAATGAAATGCACCACCTTCACCTCCACAAGCGGTAAATATGGAAGCAACCAGCTGTTGTGCATACCAAATTGACAGCCTGTGTTGATTTTGACTCAGAATTACTTCTGCTGTTGGGCAAGGTGGTGAATGCGGGAGAAATGTTTACATGAAGGAGTGGGAGGATTTTCAAGTTGCCAAAGAATGGGTACTATGAGAGATGAAAATCTCGCTTAATATTTATCCTTCATCCACCTATAAGAGAGCATGCATTCACAATTAAAATAATTCAACATAAGGTTGGTTTTGTAGTCTATGATACATTTAGATTTAGGACTTAAAACATGGTTATTACAATGTAAATCAAAATTTGGACCAAAGATTACTATAAGCAATTTACCACATATCAACAAGGATAGATTTTTTTTCCTTGAATATTTTAGAAATGGAGTTCCATGGGGTTCTTCGTGTGCCAGTACTAACAGCTGTTATTTATTGACTATTAAGTTTCACAACTCTGTGAGATCAGTATTATATTTCATCTTTACAGATAAGGACACTGAGGCAGAGATCAAAGAAACTGACTAAGAGTGTATTTTGGTGGCAGAGTTGAGACTTAAACTCAAGCAGATTGACTTCAGACTACACTCACACACACACACACACACACAAACACATGGCCCCTTTTAATAAGGCTTTTGATTTCATTTGACAAGCATTCAGTAAACACCTTCAGGTTGCAATTATTACAACTACAACTAGTGTCACAGAAGAACAGGGATAAATACTACACAGCTTTCATTAATACTTTAAGACTTCTCTCAACAACATCAGAACACAACATCAGAAGGTCAATATATCACAATTGTGTCTTACTGTCACAAATTTTATCACTGGCCTACTCCCCATCAACTCAGCTCAGCTGTGAGTTCCTATTCAGCTGTCATGGACAGAAGCAGATATTTACATTTGTGACATTTGGCTAAGACACATAAACCCAGATATTACAGGAATCAAATAATAATATTAAAGAAAATATGTCTTTCTGATATCTAAGCCACATTTCCTGCACTTATGATATTCTCATTAATGTTGATTTAATCCTTCTAAAGACTCAATCAATTTACTGAGCACCATGATGTGGATAAAACTTTTCCAAAAACCTAAATTTGGGAAGAATCTACAGGGAAGAAACTAAGAGTTGTGGAGATTTTGCTCTACTTAAGTATGTTTTATAGTGTAGAGGGGAGCCAGAAGTAGTAGAATTTCCACCAGATTAAACATGAGCTCATAAATTACTCTGTCACAGAGCCAGATTTGAGTCTGCTGGATTAGACACCAAGGACTTGATCACTTACAAAGTAACATCAGACTTATCAGCATATTTCTTCCAGTTCCCCTTGTCCTGAAGTTTACTAGACAACCTGAAGGACTCAGACAGATGTCCATGCAACCAGAGAGTGGAAATGCAGCCAGGGAACTCTTCTCCAAAGAAGACCTACAGATGTCCAAGAGGCACATGAAAAGATGCTCATCACTAATGATCAGAGAAATGCATATCAAAACTATAATGAGGTACCACCTCACCCTGGTCAGCATGACCATCACTAAAAAGTCTACAAATAATAAATTTGGAGAGGGTGTGAAGAAAAGAGAACCCTCCTACATAGCTGGTAGGAATGTAAATCAGTACAGCCACTGAGGAGATCAGTATGGAGGCTCTCAAAAAAAACTAAAAAAAGAGTTGCCATATGATCTAACAATCACACTGTGGGACATATATCCAGAAAATAATTAATTTGAAAAGATATATGCACCCCTATCTTCAAAGCAGCACTATTTACAATATACAGGACACAGAAGCAACCTAAATGCCCATCACTAGATGAATGCATAAAGAAATGGTACATAGATACTCTGGAATACTACTCAGTAGTTAAAAAGAAATGAAATAATGTCATTTGCAGCTATGTGGATGCACCAAAATATTATCATACTAAGTGAAGCAAGTCAGAAGAAGGAAGACAAATGCCATATGATATCACTTTTGTGTGGAATCAAAAATGTGACACAAATGAATTTATCTACAAAACAGAAACAGACTCTCAGAGAACAGACTCCTGGTTGTCAAGGGGGATGGGAAGTGTTGACGGTTGAGTTGGGAATTAGAAGATACAAACTATTATATATATATATATATATGTAATTATATATATGTATATAACAAGGTTGGATAAATAACAAGGTTCCTCTGTATAGTGTAGGGAACTATATTCAATATTCTGTAATAAAACATAATGGGAAAAAAATCTTCCAATTTTATAGCAATTAGTAAACAAGCCTGACCTTTCTCTAGAGAGAGACCGAGTGCTAGGTAGGACTATGTAATATGTTCCTATGAGGTAACATATCACTCTGCAAAATTGTCTGCTACAGAAATAATCCAGCTTAGTGGTGAGTAAAAGAACAGTCAGGATTTTGGCATACCTAACAAGACTTGTTGAAGCATAAGAACCCCAGAACAGACTGCCTCCCAATAATATTCAGGGAGCACCATAAAAGAAAGCGGTTTTGTGTGTGACCCCACTCCAGTACTCTTGCCGGGAAAATCCCATGGATGGAGGAGCTTGGTGGGCTGCAGTCCATGGGGTCGCAAGGAGTCAGACACGACTGAGCGACTTCACTTTCACTTTTCACTTTCATGCACTGGAGAAGGAAATGGCAACCCACTAGAGTCCTTGCCTGGAGAATCCCAGGGATGGGGGAGCCTAGTAGGCTGCCATCTATGGGGTCGCACAGAGTCGGACATGACTGAAGCGACTTAGCAGCAGCAGCAGCAGCTAGGTATCTAAAGAATACATGCAAAATTTTAAACAACAAAAGCAGACAGGATATGTTAAATATGGGATATTAAACTAAAAACAGATAGGATATATCATCTATACATATGTATGGATGTATAGATGATTCACTTTGCTGTATAGCAGAAACTATAGAACATTGTAAAGTAACTATACTCCAATAATTAAAAAAAAAACCTCAGAAACTTTTAAATAACTTCTTGTGATTTGAAAATTACCTGATATCTTTCATAATTTTTTTTTACTATTTTTTTTTAATCACAAATGGGGGATGCTCTTATTTGACCGTAAATTGGAGCTAATGTAATCCATGCAAACATCTTTGAAGAAGCCTCATTTCCTGCAGGTCATCTCATGGCAGAGGATATTTTGTGTTAGGCCATAGAAGGACAGCTTTAGAAGCTCTGTGGTGGCCATTGTGCTCACACACTAAAAAAGCAGGCTAATGCTTCTTTTATTGCTGGCTCTGCCTACTTCTCCATGACCTGAAGAAAGTCAATTAACTTCTCTATGCCTGTACAATGAGGATAACACTACTTGGTCACACACCTCTGAATGGTGTTATAAGGAGAAACAAGATAATGCTCCTAATGCATTTGCAGAAAGTTCAAAAGAAACGCAGAATTAGAGTACAATGCATTCTTAAATTTGAAAAATGTTCTAATCCAAATTCTTTGACAGGGCTAAGCTAATAGACAAAGGCATTTTTAACACTTTGCTAAACATAATTTGCTCCTGAGCATCTGTCGTAAATGTACTCCCTGAGCAGATGGAGCTTCTCATGCCACATTCAGCTTTGCCAAATCAACAATATAGTACCACTCAGCCCCAGAAGCACACATGATTTGCATTAGTAGATGCAAAAGGGCTTTCTTATCAGCCCCATCAGTGTAGAAGAGAACTAAAAGCAAAGCAACTGAATCATGATGCTTAAAACTGTTTTAGTCATTCCACCTCTCTTTATTTTTTTTAATTATCATTGAAGTATGACATTGAAATATGCTTCCCAGGTGGCACAAAGTGGTAAAGAACCCACCTGCCAATGCAGGAGACAAAAGAGAGGCAGATTCAATCCCTGGGTCAAGAGGATCCCCTGGAGGAGGGAGATTTCTAAGAATACTCCAATA
Source organism: Redunca redunca (assembly GCA_006410935.1). NCBI lineage: Eukaryota > Metazoa > Chordata > Mammalia > Artiodactyla > Bovidae > Redunca > Redunca redunca. The sequence continues at coordinate 154,170 of SJYQ01002856.1, forward strand.
TTCTTGCCTGGAGAATCCCATGGACAGAGAAGCTTGGCGGGCTACAGTCCATAGCATCGCAGTCTGACATGACTGAAGCGACTGAGCACACACATACAGCAAAGTGATTCAGCTATACATATATGTAAGGATCTACTATGTACCAGGTATAAGACCACATGCTGTGCTCACATATCAGACAAGAAATGGAAGCCTTGTTAGCACAAAACCCCTGAACTTCTTAGGGCAAGTAACTATTAGCAGCCTATGCTTTTAGTATTTATTCTGCAGTACCCTGTGTACTTGTGTGGAGTCAAATCTTTTTGGTAATCCAGAGCCTATTTGGGACCTGATTAAAAACATATGCAATCATGAAATCTCAGAAAAATTTCTTTCCAAGGAAGAATACTAAATAGCATAGAGAACAGATATCTGTGAAAATAAATGTCAAGAGGGTCTCTAGGACAGACCAGATAGACTCTTATGAGAAATGTGTATTCTCTAATGTCCCTGAACAAAAATTTCCATCATTCTTACAATCTGAGGAAGTGACATAGACCAACGATATTCAAAAAAACAAAAAACCATGGTCCATAGATAGGCATCATCAATGTCACCTGTGACTGCATTAGCAGAAATACAAATTCTGGAGCTGCAGCCCAGATCTACTAAATCAAGAATTATTGGGCCATAGAAATCTGTATGAACAAGCTTTCCAGGTGACTCCTAACTTTCCCTAAGTTGATAAACCTTGATCTAAACTATCTTCCTCAATTCCAATCAGATAACAATTATTATAAACTGTTCATCTGTCTTTAGTGTAAATTCCCATCAATGGAATATGTCATATAAGACAAATACAAATGCAGAATGGTGAATGGATTGGATTTCATAATTTACAAGCAGCCTGTTCCAATTCTATGTCATCAGAAGTTAGCACATAATCTCTAATACAAAGCACTCAAAATGGGAGATGTAGCAGAATGCATTTTCTTGGATGGTGTCTCAGCTGTACTTGTATCCGCCTGTTCCATTTAGAAAGAGCTAGAGAAATCAAGTTGGATCTCAAGGAGACACCTTAACTAGATGATTATAATGCTGAACACAGGAATCCTGATCTCAGTGTGTTTGCTGTACTTTCTGTCCAGCACAGTAGGATGTGATGTATTTTTCACTAATATCTTTCCCCTAAGGAAAAGGCGTGGGAGGCAAGAGATGTGGGAAAGGCCTTAAAGCTCATTGCTTTAATTCTTTCTAAACAAAGAAGATTCTGATTGTTATTGAATCAATAACTATTGATTTAATATGCACACTACTGATACAGTACCAGTAGTGAGTGGCTCAGAACATGGCCTTGAGTTCAGCACCTGGGTTTCAGTGCAGTTCATAGAAACTAACACAACATTGTAAATTAACTATACTTCAGTAAATATGAATACACAAAAGTCTATTTTACTTTACACAATGGAAGTTAGTCTGTATCAGTAGTGTGCACACTGAATTTTGTAAATAAAATCATTCCCCTATGACTTTCATTGTGACAACAAAAGAAATATACCCAGAGAAGAGAAAGTCTTTATAACATCATAGAACCACACAAAAGTGTATTACATTACAGGATGGGAATTAACAGGATGGAAATGGAGTCAAGAGGCCAAGTCTATGTGGTAAGCTATGTGACTCTTGGTAAGACTTAATTTATCTGAGTTTCTATTTTCAGTACTAAAGTAAAAGGTGAATGATCCCTGAAATTTTTTTATATCCTAATGATGCTTTTGAACTGTGGTGTTGGAGAAGACTCTTGAGAGTCCCCTGGACTGCAAGGAGATCCAACCAGTCCATTCTGAAGGAGATCAGCCCTGGGATTTCTTTGGAAGGAATGATGCTAAAGCTGAAACTCCAGTACTTTGGACACCTCATGTGAAGAGTTGACTCTTTGGAAAAGACTCTGATGCTGGGAGGGATTGGGGGCAGGAGGAGAAGGGGACAACAGAGGATGAGATGGCTGGATGGCATCACTGACTCGATGGACATGAATCTGAGTGAACTCCGGGAGTTGGTGATGAACAGGGAGGCCTGGTGTGCTGCGATTCATGGGGTCACAAAGAGTCAGGCACGACTGAGCAACTGAACTACACTAAACTGAATCTTTATTTACTTGCAAACCTTTTCTCAAAATTATGTATTTTAAAAATAACTCAATAATCACATGTTGGTAATAACAATAAGTCAACTGAACCAGAGAATCTGCAAAATTCTATCCTATAATTTCAGAATACTTTGTAGCTACCATAGATACACTGGAGAAAAAAATATCTACCCTTACAGAGGAACAGTCAGTGTTTTTATCTTGTATACTGAAGAAGAAAACAATGTCTCTAAAAAAGCTACCTTAGATGCCTCTCTTTCTCCCTAGAATTTTTTCTTATGTTTGGAAGTATCATGCAAATACCCTATATATTGATGCTGCTACTGCTGCTCTCAGTTCTAATCAATGCATTTACAATAAGGATGCTCTTCCCTTTTAACAGGCTAAAATAACATTATAACTGAGTGGAGATTTCCACTCGTGGCAAGGCAAAGCACCCCACAAGGAAGATTAAAGATGTGGGAAACATGTACAAATTTTCATCATCAACAACTATTTTAAATCACCTATTTTCAGACAAATGCCAAGTTCTTTGGATGTGCTGGAGAACAAGATGATTTTTTTTTTCCCCTCAGTAAGCTTTCAGTGAGCTGGGCAAACAGACAAGTAAGTACACTTTAAAAAAAAAAAAAAAGGACCTTGCTGTATGTATCCTCTCTGGGAAGATTTAGGCTAGACAGCAGAGAAGGCAAATTACATGGGCTCCTGACTACCTGTCTGTGTAAAGAGCATCACACAACATGAGGTGAGGCCGAGGAATTAGAGGAGGAGGAGGAAGTAAGAGTCAATATGGGGTCCAAGCATTACAAAAGATTGGGAAGATTTAACCCTTTCGTGAAAGAAAACCTTTGTCTTATTACTGAAACAAAACACGTTAAAAATCAAGCTGATATGGAGAGAGAAACATGGAAACATATACGTTACTACGTGTAAAATAGATTGCCAATGGGAATTTGCTGTATTACTCAGGGAACTCAAAACAGGGCTCTGTAACAACCTAGAGAATGAGATGGGGAGGGAGGTGGAAGGGAGGTTTGAGAGGGAGGAGACATATGTATGTTTATGGCTGACTCATGTTTATGTTTGGCAGAAACCAACACAATATTGTAAAACAATCATCCTTCACTTAAAAATAAATAAATTTAATTATACAAAAAGCTAGTTGAACATCCTCATTTTAGAAATAAGCCCCAGGGAGAGGCCATGGCTTCTTCATGGTTGCACAAGGGGTTACTGAGAGAACCTGAGTTAGGACCCCCATCCCTAGGCAGAGGTCACCCCTTCATATTCTCTCTCTCGCTCTTTTTTTTTGAAAGCAAGTAGAAGGACAGGGCATCTAAAAGATAAAAGCACAACCTACCTATTTTCATCAACATAAAAAAACAACCTATTATTTTGTTATTATTTTATTTATTATTTTATTATCCTGCATTTCATAATGGACAGAGAAAGGTGAAAAAGCTACTAAACATATTTGAATTACAATAGACAGGGACACTGCTTTAGGAAAGAGTGATTTATCATCTATGTCTGAGACATCAATTACCTGACAAATGTAGCCAAAGCTTTTAGTTTATCAAATAGCCAATTTATCTACAGGGTAAATTCATAGCCTTAAACACTTATTGGCATTTCCAAAAATAAGATAATGGGAAGCTGTTTAAAATATAAACAACCACAGTTGAAGAAATATATAGTATAACAAGGAAAGTCTGAATTAAAAGCCCAGAGCTCATAATTTATTTTTGCACATTGTTCTTCATAGATGATTCTTGAGTTTGCTTTCTAACAGTATAAAAATGCTGCAGCTATATAATGACTTGTGAATCAGTGGGAAAATTATAATTTGTTCATCATGGTGTACAAAAATCTAGTATCCAGTTCAGTTTCCAGTACCAATGGTATCATTTTCAAAAATTTCATTTACATACTTAAATCATGCACAAATATAAATACCAACTCTAAATTATCTATACAAATGGAGATCAAAATGGTAGGTAATTCAAAGTAATTTAAATTCAAAGTCTGTATTATTTTAATTACATTTATATATGGCCAGAGTAAATGTTCTTGGAACTGACTTGAGTAATGTTATCTACTGAAAAACTTGACTGAGGTTTTTTCATGTTGATCCATGCTTAATTCATCAATATAACATATGCCTGTGGGAAACAATAAACACATCACTAGACAATTGATGTCAATTCTGTGTTAAGTAGAAACAGACTGACCAAAAGAAAATCTCTCTGGAAAAGAAGCAACGTTTGTATGTGATGTGTTATAACTGGTGAATTATATATGAAGCTGAAATCTATGAATTGAGTAATTTTAAAAGAATCTGTTATTGTTACAAATATTTTCTAATTTTCCTTGTTAAGACTTATTAGATACATCCATCATATAAATAAAAGTGGGCATTTGATTTGCAAATTTATGGGGATTTTAAAGAACATTTGATATTAATTTCTCATATAAATGCTCTCAACCTAATTGACTCCTTTAGTATGTTTTCCAACCATACTGCACCGAAAACATATTAAGTAAATCATCAGTTTAAAAAATTCTGTTAAAGGCTGTTTGACGGGTGGCACCAGTAATTATCTGATTGGTTTCTTGCTTTGTGATGTTTTCTCCTTTGATTTCCAATATTTCAGGGTTTTATTAGTCATTGATCATTATTTACTGTCAAGGGGGACATGACTTCAGTTTGCCATCATAACCTGCAGAGTTCTCCTGGGTTGCCTAAACGTGAGTGTGCAAATTACTGTTGCAGTGGCAGTGTCTATAAAGCTTCTATACCTTTATTTTCTTGTTTGTGTCTAGTGCCTGCAATGTGCTAGGTTCCAGGCAGGTAAAAACAAGAGAAATAAGTTTGTGCTGGCTCACTTTACAATTCTCTGGTACCTGTATCAGACTGTGAATGCTTTCTGAACCCAAACTTATAAATATGTTTATCCCCTCCTACCAAAGAGTTATTTTTCTCTTGATTCTCTGGAGCAACTTGCTGCTGCTGCTGCTGCTGCTAAGGTGTTTCAGTCGTGTCCCACTCTGTGTGACCCCACAGACGGCAGCCCACCAGGCTCCCCCGTCCCTGGGATTCTCCAGGCAAGAACACAGGAGTGGGTCGCCATTTCCCTCTCCAATGCATGAAAGTGAAAGTGAAGTCGCTCAGTCGTGTCCAACCCTCAGCGACCCCATGGACTGCAGCCCGCCAGGTTCCTCCGTCCATGGGATTCTCCAGGCAAGAACACTGGAGTGGGGTGCCATTGCCTTCTCCAAGCTTCTAATAATGGGTAACCTTTGATCAGTGTTATTCACTTAGCTTAACTAAAAGGAAACAAAGAACATACAATGTGACTTCTTTGGTGCATGGAGATAAACCATATGATACAGGAGCCTTTTTGTAGTTTGATGGCATAAAAGACCACAAAACAACCACTACTTCTGGAGATAATCAAATATTTTATATAACCAAAAACTTTATTGTTTTAGTTACCTTTTCATAAACTCTTACATGGATGCACAGATATTCTTCTTTCTCAGCTTTCTTACGGGCTTCCCAGGCAGTGCTAGCGGTAAAGAAACCTGCCTGCCAATGCAGGAGACATAAGAGATACAGGTTCAATCCCTGGGTCAGGAAGATCCCTTGGAGGAGGGCATGGCAACCACTCCAGTATTCATGCCTAGAGAATCCCATGGACAAACGAGCCTGGAAGGGCACTGGCCATAGAATCACAAAGAGCTGGACATGACTGAAGCAACTTAGCGTGTACATACAGCAACTGAAGCAACTTAGCATGAACACATGTTCCTAAGACAATGATGACAGATAAATATTAATTCAAGAATGTCATAAAAGAGTACTGACCAAATCCTGATGTAAAGTGGAAGTGAGAAATAGATTCAAGGGATTAGAACTGATAGACAGAGTGCCTGAAGAACTACGGACAGAGGTCGGTCATCACAGAAGGTGATGATCAAAACCATCCCCAAGAAAAAGAAGTGCAAAAAGGCAAAATGGTTGTCTGAGGAGGCCTTACAAATAGCTGAGAAATGACGAGAAGCAAAAGGCAAAGGAGAAAAGGAAAAATATACTGATTTGAATGCAGAGTTCCAAAGAATAGCAAGAAGAGATAAGAAAGCCATCCTCAGTGATCAGTGCAAAGAAATAGAGGAAAGCAATAGAATGGGAAAAACTAGAGATTTCTTCAAGAAAATTAGAGATACCAAGGGAACATTTCATGGAAAGATGGGCACAATAAAGGACAGAAATGGTATGAACCCAACAGAAGCAGAAGATATTAAAAAGGGGAAGAATACACAGAAGAACTCTACAAAAAAAGATCTTAATGACCCAGATATCATGATGATGTGATCACTCACCTACAGCCAGATGTCAAGTGGTCCTTAGGAACCATCACTACTAGTGAACAAAGCTAGTGCAGGTGATGGAATTCCAGTTGAGCTATTTCAAATCCTGAAAGATGATGCTGTGGAAGTGCTGCACTCAATATGCCAGCAAACTTGGAAAACTCAGCAGTGGCCACAGGACTGGAAAAGGTCAGTTTTCATCCCAATCCCAAAGAAAGGCAATGCCAAAGAATGTTCAAACTGGAAAACGTCAGTTTCACTCCAATCCCAAAGAAAGGCAATGCCAAAGAATGTTCAAATGTTACTGTACAATTGCACTCATCTCACACACTAGCTACATAATGTTCAAAATTCTCCAAGTGAGGCTTCAACAGTACCTGAACTGTGAACTTCCAGATGTTCAAGCTGGATTTAGATAAGGCAGAGGAACCAGAGATCAAATTGCCAATATCCAATGGATGATAGAAAAAGCAAGAAAAATCCAGAAAAACATCTCCCTTATTGACTATGCTAAGCCTTTGACTGTGTGTATCAAAACAAACTGGAAAATTCTTCAAAAGATGGGAATACCAGACCACCTTATTCACCTCCAGAGAAACTTGTATGCACATCAAGAAGCAACAGTTAAAACTAGACATGGAACAACAGACTGGTTCCATATTGGGAAAGGAGTACATCAAGGCTATATATTGTCACCCTGTTTACTTAACTTGCATGCATTGTACATCAGGTGAAATGTCGGGCTGGATGAAGCACAAGCTGGAATCAAGTTTGCCTGGAGAAATATCAATAACGTCAGATATGCACATGACACCACCATGGCTGAAAGTGAAGAGGAACTACAGAGCCTCTTGATGAAACTGAAAGAGGAGAGTGAAAAATCTCGCTTAAAACTCAGCATTCAAAAAATGATCATGGCATTTGGTCCCATCACTTCATGGCAAATAGATGGAAACAATGGAAACACTGACAGACTTTATATTCTTGGACTCCAAAATCACTGCAGATGGTGACTGTAACCATGAAATTAAAAGATGCTTGCTCCTTGGAAGAAAATCTATGACCAACCTAGACAGTGTATTAAAAATACAGTGCATTAAAAATAAAAAGTACTTTGTCAACAAATGTCCACATAGTCAAAGCTATGGTTTTTCCAGTAGCTGTGTATGGATGTGAGAGTTGGACCATAAAGAAGTCTGAGTATGGAAAAATTGATGTTTTTGAACTGTGGTGTTAGTGAAGATTCTTGAGAGTCTCTTGGACTGCAAGGAGATGAAACCAATTAATCCTAAGGGAAATGAATCCTAAATATTCTTAGAAGGACTGATACTGAAGTTCCAATACTTTAGCCATATGATGTGGACAGCTGACTCATTAGAAAAGAGCCTGATGCTGGGAATGATTGAAGGCAGCAGAAGGGGCCAACAGATGAGATAGTTGGCTGGCATTACTGACTCAATAGACATGAGTTTGAGGAAACTCTGGGAGATGGTGAAGGACAGGGAAGCTTGGCTTGCTGCAGTCCATGGGGTCGCAAGTAGTCAGACATGAGTGAGCGAAAAAACCACAGCAAAGCAAGCAGGACAAACATTTATTTCTCTTGTTCTCACTAGCCTGGCACCTAGCACATTTCAGGCACTAGATACAAACAAGAAAACAAAGGTATAGAAGCTTTATAGATGCTGCCACTGCAACAGTGATTTACACACTCACGTTTAGGCAACCCAGGAGAACTCTGCAGGTTATGATGGCAAACTGAAGTCATGTCCCCCTTGAGAGTAAATAATGATCAATGACTAAAAGAACCCTGAAATATTGGAAATCAAAGGAGAAAACATTACAAAGCAAGAAACTAACCAGATAATTATTGTTGCCACCCGTCAAACAGCTTTTAACAGAATTTTTTAAACTGATGATTTACTTAATATATTTTCAGTGCAGTATGGTTGGAAAACATGCTAAACGAGTCAATTAAATTGAAGCACAAAGAACTTTCTTAGGACTGAAACAATAGAATAAACCCCAGGCATTAATCACAGATGACTGCAGAGAAAAAGTCAAGGAAAAGGGAGCAGAAAGCAGTGACAGAGTGAAAACACTCTGAGAAAGACTGTCTTCTTATTTACCATGATGATTATTTTCTGATAAATAGCTTGCCTTTCCCTCTCAGGTCTTTTTAGCTAAAGGTATGCTCTACTATAACAAAACTGTGTTCTACTAAAACTAACTGGGTGTCATTTAATAATTTTTTAAACTCCCTCTAATTTTTACAGATTAATTAGCATATATACAAGATAACAATAAATTCTGAGGTATGTAGCCATGTCATTTTTATATGAAAAAACAGAACTGATTTACAGAATTGTTACTCTTTTTTACTTTTATGCTAAGAAACTTTCAGATGCCAGATCATTTTGATTTGCATTCCAGATTGTCAGTCTCAAATTCTGAACCATACATACAATCAGTGTGAATATAGATTACATACACCATTTCCTATGATAATCATCATGGGAAGCAAAATGTCGATAATAAAAAAAGCTACCCAAAGTCTTGGCACTTTTTTCTCTTGAGGAAAGTGCAAACAAGCATGTGAATCACCTTAATTTCTTCTTGTAAATAGTAACTCAAATGCTTTCTTCAGAAATAGAAGTAGAGTGATGTCATCATCATAATTGCACTCAAAATAGCAATAATCTTGAAATTTTTGATGGGGAGGAAAATGATGAATGTTTTATACCTCACTTGGGAAAAATGTTATTGCCTCTGACCTTCAAAATGCATTTAGTCTACTTCATGAATAACCTATATTTACTGAAAGCATTATTCACTTAAGGCCAAAGGAGATAGTAATTAGATGCCCTCCTTTAAAATTTCAACCTTTCGAACATGTTGACCCTATTTTAGGAATCCACCACATTTAAAGCTTCAGTAATAATATAAGCAACTGTTTGTCCATAAGAAGAGATAGTCACATTTCCACCAATTAATCATTTGCTTTCAATGAAGTACAAACCTATATCATAGCATCTACCACAAAAGCTAATTTCTAAACTAGGAAATAAGTAATTCAGCTCTCCCTTGGCATTTTTCTTGGAGAAGGAAATGGCAACCCACTCCAGTACTCTTGCCTGGAGAATCCCATGGAGGGAAGAGCCTGATAGGCCTTAGTCCACAGGGTCGCAAAGAGACGGACACGACTGACTATCCTTATGTATATATACACACACACAATTACATATTCTGAGTTGTTTTTCATATTCTTCTTAAGAAATCAACAAAAATGAAATATAGGTATTTATGGTGTTCATGAAAATATGGAGGTTTTTAGACATGTATAGAAGTTCAGTTCAGTTCAGTCCCTCAGTCGTGTCCGACTCTTTGTGAACCCATGAACTGCAGCAGCACGCCAGGCCTCCCTGTCCATCACTAACTCCCAGAGTTCACTCAGACTCATGTCCATCGAGTCAGTGATGCCATCCAGCCATCTTGTCCTCTGTCGTCCCCTTCTCCTCCTGCCCCCAATTCCTCCCAGCATCAGAGTCTTTTCCAATGAGTCAACTCTTCACATGAGGTGGCCAAAGTACTGGAGTTTCAGCTTTAGCATCATATACATATATATAATTTTTAATATTTCCATGGAGCAATGTTATCACTATAATATTAATAATGTAAATATATTTATCTTTCTATATCTTCAAAACATACCTCCAAATAAGAGATTTCGGCTATATCTATTAATACATGTGCACATCAACTCGACTAAATTCTTTCACTTGACCTATCAGAACACTTTGCACTTTTAAAAAGATCCCAGAGAGACCAAAGAGCCTCAAAAAATTGGAACAACAATCTAAAACTTTAGATGTTTTTAAAAATGAAGTACTTTTACGTCTTCAAGCCACGAATATTCTTCACTATAATCATCCATCCAAAACCTCACCACTTCTCATTACCTCCACCAATGTCACCTATACAATCTTCCCACATCCCTTGCTTTTACAGCAGCCTCCAAACCCTATTACTTGCATCTACTCCTTCACTGAGACTTTCTATTTCTCACAAGCATTCTTTTAACTTACCTTCCAAAACCTAAAATTGTCTAACCATATTGCCATCGAATCTGGACCCTGGCTACTTCTAAGTCATCTTTTTCCCACTCCCTTTTTGCCCTATCAAATCTAGCCACACTTCACCTACACACACATGCAGACACACACTCGATGAAGTGCTATCCAGTCTTTCTTAATTCATTCAAATCTCTGCCAAAGACCTTTTTGACTACTGTATCTTGACAGTATCCTGCTCTACCCACTGTCAAACACTTTTTTCTTGCTTTTCTTCTCTAATTTGACTACACACTTATTGTCATCCAATGTATTATTGCTTTCCTGATGAGGTGAGGGACTGTGTCTCTTTTGTTCACTGCTAAATATCCAGCACTTTGAACAGCATCTATGGATGGAAGATTAAAATGTGAGACCAGATTCTCTAAATTCCTAAAGGAAAACATAGGTAGAACACTCTGACATAAATTGCAGCAATATCTTTTTTGATTTGTCTCCCAGAATAATAGAAATAAAAACAAAAATAAACAAATGGAACCTAATTAAACTCAAAAGCTTTTTCAGCACAAAGGAAACCATAAACAAAGTGAAAAGGCAACCAAAAGATTGGAAGAAAGTATTTGAAAATGATTTGAATGACAAGGAGTTAATTTCCAAAATTCATAAACAGCTCATGAGGCTTAATATCATCAAAACAAACAATTCAATCAAAAAATGGACAGAAGATCTAAATAGACATTTCTTCAAAGAAGACATACAGATGGTCAAGAGGCATATGAAGAGATGCTCCACATAGCTAATTGTTAGAGAAATGCAAATCAAAACTACAGTGAGATACCACCTCATATCAGTCAAAATAACTATCAGCAAAAGGTCCACAAACAATAAATGCTGGACAGGGTGTGGAGAGAAGGGAATCCTTCTACAGTGTTGGTGAGAATATAAGTTGGTATAATCAGTATGGAGAACAGTATGGAGGTCCCTTAGGGAACTAAAAATAGAGCTACCATATGACACTGCAATCCCACTTCTGGGCATATATCTGGAGAAAAACATGGTCTGAAAGGATACGTGTACTCCAATGTTCACTGCAGAACTGTTTACAATAGCCAAGACATGGAAGCAACCTAAATATCCATCAACAGAGGAATGGATAAGGATGAAGTGCTACATCTACACAATGGAATATTACTCACCCATTAAAAATAATGAAATAATGCCACTTGCAGCCAGTCACATGGATGGACACAGATACTGTCATACTGAGTGAAGTGAATCTGACTGAGAAATATCCTGTGATATTCCTCATATCCAGAATCAAAAAAGAAATGATACAAATGAACTTCTTCACAAAACAGAAAGAGATTGAGACTTAGAGAACAAACTTATCCTCGCCAGGAGGAAAGGCAGTAGAGAAGGGACAGTCATGGAGATTGGGATCAACATATACAAACAGCTGTAATTTAAAATAGATAACAAATAAGGCCCTATTGTATAGCTCAGGGGACTGTTGTAAGTTATGTGGCAGCCTGGTTGGGAGGGGAATTTGGGAGAGAATGCATCCACATATATGTATGACTGAAGCATTCTGCTGAGCACCTGAAATTATTACAACATTGTTAATTGGCTATATTCCAAAATAAAATAAAGTTAAAAACAAACAGTCATAGGACATTATAGGAGAAGGCAATGGCACCCCACTCTAGTACTCTTGCCTGGAAAATCACATGGATGGATGGAGGAGCCTGGTAGCCTGCAGTCCATGAGGTTGCTAAGTGGACACAACTAAAGACTTCACTTTCACTTTTCACTTTCATGCACTGGAGAAGGAAATGGCAACCCACACCAGTGTTCTTGCCTGGAGAATCCCAGGGACGGGGGAGCCTGGTGGGCTGCCATCTGTGGGGTCACACAGAGTCAGACATGACTGAAGTGACTTAGCAGCAGCAGTAGCAGTACATTATAGGTACTCAGTAAATATTTATTAAACAATTGCTCCTTTGGGGATTCAAATTCAGCAACTGTAGTCTATGTTGCATGTTTCTCTACTTCTCTGATTGTATTGTGTCAGGGGATGGTACTTGTGTGTGTGTCTACATAGTGTGAAAGCAATAGAATTTCTCTGTAAAATAACAGCTAAAAGGAGAAAAATGGTAACTACAACCACCATGAGTTATTAATTCCATTACTCAGAAATAAACATTACTAAAAATATAGTGACTATCTTTCTAATCTTTTTGTGTTCTTATGAAAATTCTACCACTAATTTTAAGTGTATTTTATAGTTAAGTCCTCATATTTATTGCATTTGCAGTGATTCAAATTTATTTTTTAAATATGCATACTGAAGAAAATGTTTTGCAAGTCCCTATAGCCCGAAGAAATATCAATAACCTCAGATATGCAGATGACACCACTTGGCAGAAAGTGAAAGAGGAACTAAATAGCCTCTGGAGGAAGGTGAAATAGGAGAGTGAAAAAGCTGGCTTAAAACTCAACTTTCAAAACACTAAGATCATGGCATCTGGTCCCATCACTTCATGGCAAATAGATGGGGAAACAATAGAAACAGTGACAGACTTTATTTTCTTGGGCGCCAAAATCACTGCAGATGGTGACTGCAGCCATGAAATTAAAAGATGCTTGCTGCTTGGAAGAAAAGCAATGGGAAACCTAGATAGTGTGTTAAAAAGCAAAGACATCACTTTGCCGACAAAGGTCCATTTAGTCAAAGATATGGTTTTTCCATTGTCATGTATGGATGTGAGAATTGGACAATAAAAAACGCTGAGTGCCTTTGAACTGTGGGGCTGGAGAAGACTCTTGAGAGTCCGTTGGACAGCAAGGAGATCAAACCAGTCAATCCTAAAGGAAATCAACCCTGAATACTCACTGGAAGGACTGATGCTGAAGCTAAAGCTCCAATACTCTGGCCATGTGATGTGAAGAGCCAATTCATTGGAAAAGTCCCTGACACTGGGAAAGACTGAAGGCAGGAGGAGAAGATGGCAAAGGTGATGAGATGGTTGGGTGGTATCACTGACTCAATAGACATGAATTTGAGCAACTCCAGAAGACAGTGAAGGACAGGGAAACCTGGTGCACTGCAGGCTAGGAATTCGCAAATAGTAGGGCACAACTGCCCCACTCCAGTACTCTTGCCTGGAAAATCCCATGGACTGAGGAGCCTGGTAGCCTGCAGTCCATGGGGTTGCTATGAGTCGGACACGACTGAGCAACTTCACTTTCACTTTTCACTTTCATGCATTTTGAAGAAGGAAATGCCAACCCACTCCAGTGTTCTTGCCTGGAGAATCCCAGGGACAGGGGAGCCTGGTGGGCTGCCATCTATGGGGTCGCACAGAGTCAGACACCACTGAAGCGACTTAGCAGCAGCAGCAGTGCACAACTGAGTGACTGAACAAGTCCAGATCCAAGAAAATACTTCAAAGTAGTTTTAATGTGTTTAAATGGCCCCCAAAACTTTTGTCAAAATTTTATATGTACACTAATTCCCCAAGAAAAAACCTCCCTGTTTTTTTTTTTTTCAAACTTGGACTACATTGTTCAGAAATATTTGTTAAAATAAAAATGCTTTAAAGATGTTCTCTTCCTAAATCTCTATAAAGTGCAATAAAAAAAAATTAGGACTATATGTTAGTTTGACTTACTGTTTTAAATGAAAGCTATTTTGTTATGAAATTGCAATTTCTCTTTGAAAAAAATTTGCCTGTCAAAAGGTAAAAAAAACTTTGTACTACCCCAATCCAGTGTGACAGTTTCTATGCGCTCAGGATGCAACATAATGAAATATAAAGGTATAAGGAATAAAAATGAAACATAAAAACAGAAGACAGTGAGAAGAGAGGATGATAAAATATAATAGTTTTATCATAAGGCATAAAAATCTTAAAATGAATATGACACAATAATGAAAAGCATATACACTTAAGGTAGGAATTTATGGTATCAGTTTTGCTCACTCTGTTCTCAAAATACTCAAGGATTTTAAAAATAACTTATTTTTAGTCCAAAGTTGTCTCACATTCTTTTCAATTCTCCTGATGCTGAATGTAGCCAAGTGTGTAGCCACTGAAGCTGCACACATTCACAGTCTTTGGGGAAAACACATTTTTCCGTTACATCTACCTCAGCCCCTTCTAGCAGTATTTGCTATAGGCTATAGAGCAAAGGTGATTTCTTCAGTGATTTAAAGGATGTATAGAAGCAGTTGAACATAAAAGTGACAAAAGAATAAAGAAGAAACGGGGTGAGGATGACAAAGAACTATTTTTGTCTTAAAAGGTCACCACAAAATATGTATCTAAAGGCACAATAGCAGTAGCGATCAGCCACAGAACTCCACAGGAAAAGGCTTGCACCACAGGGTCTGGATTGCCACTCATTCACTGGCAGCTTCACATTAATGCCACTTCTTAGGAGGCATCTTTGGGAAGTGGTTCATATTTTCTTTATTAAGTCATTCCTTGTGGGGATCTTCTCTAGCTCGTTTGATATCCTGAAATTGTTAATCACTCACTCATGTCTGATTCTTTGTAAACCCATGGACTGTAGCCCTCTAGGTTCCTCTGTCCATGGGATATTTCAGGCAAGAATATTGCAGTGGATAGCCACTTCCTTCTATAGGAGATGTTCCCTACCCAAGGATCAAAGCTGGGTCTCCTACATTGCAGGCAGATTCTCTACCATCTGAGCCACCAGGAAAGCCTCAATCTGTCTTATTTAAATATATATGCATTTACTTCTGAACATCTTGTTCAACTTGATACAAATGTAAGAGAGTCAATTCCTAGATAGATTGATAAGAAGCCTGGGGTTCCAAAGGAGGAGAAAGGAGTCTGGGGCTCTAGAAGTGGAGATAGGAATCCGGGATTCTCAAGGACGAGGAAAGGACAATTTCTCTCCCCTCTACATTCCTTCAGTTCAGTTCAGTTCAGTCGCTCAGTCATGTCCGACTCTTTGTGACCCCGTGAATTGCAGCACGCCAGGCCTCCCTGTCCATCACCAACTCCAAGAGTTCACTCAGACTCACGTCCATTGAGTCAGTGATGTCATCCAGCCATCTCATCCTCGGTCGTCCCCTTCTCCCCCTGCCCCCAATCTCTCCCAGCATCAGAGACTTTTCCAATGAGTCAACTCTTAGCATGAGGTGTCCAAAGTACTAGAGCTTCAACTTTAGCATCACTCTTTCCAAAGAAATCCCAGGGCTGATCTCCTTCAGAATGGACTGGTTGGATCTCCTTGCAGTCCAAGGGACTCTCAAGAGTCTTCTCCAACACTACAGTTCAAACACATCAATTATTTGGCGCTCAGCCTTCTTCACAGTCCAACTCTCACATCCATACATGACCACAGGAAAAACCACAGCCTTGACTAGATGGACCTTAGTTGGCAAAGTAATGTCTCTGCTTTTGAATATGCTATCTAGGTTGGTCATAACTTTTCTTCCAAGCAGTAAGCGTCTTTTAATTTCATGGCTGCAGTCACCATCTGCAGTGATTTTGGAGCCCAAAAAAATAAAGTCTGACACTGTTTCCATGGTTTCCCCATCTATTTTCCATGAAGTGATGGGACCAGATGCCATGATCTTAGTTTTCTGAATGTTGAGCTTTAAGCCAACTTTTTCACTCTCCACTTTCACTTTCATCAAGAGGCTTTTTAGCTCCTCTTCACTTTCTGCCATAAGGGTGGTGTCATCTGCATATCTGAGGTTATTGATGTTTCTCCCGGCAATCTTGATTCCAGCTTGCGTTTCTTCCAGACCAGTGTTTCTCATGATGTACTCTGCATATAAGTTAAATAAGCAGAGTGACAATATACAGCCTTGACGTACTCCTTTTCCTATTTGGAACCAGTCTGTTGTTTCATGTCCAGTTCTAACTGTTGCTTCCTGACCTGCATACAGATTTCNTTCTCAAGAGGCAGGTCAGGTGGGCTGGTATTCCCATCTCTTTCAGAATTTTCCACAGTTTATTGTGATCCACACAGTCAAAGGCTTTGGCATAGTCAAGAAAGCAGAAATAGATGTTTTTTCTGGAACGCTCTTGCTTTTTCCATGATCCAGCGATGTTGGCAATTTGATCTATGGTTCCTGTGCCTTTTCTAAAACCAGCTTGAACATCAGGGAGTTCATGATTCACATATTGCTGAAGCCTGGCTTGGAGAATTTTGAGCATTAATTTACTTGCATGTGAGATGAATGCAATTGTGCCATAGTTTGAGCATTCTTTGGCATTGCCTTTCTTTGGGATTGCAATGAAAACTGACCTTTTCCAGTCCTGTGGCCACTGCTTAGTTTTTCAAATTTGCTGGCATATTGAGTGCAGCATTTTCACAGCATCGTCTGTCAGGATTTGAAACAGCTCAACTGGAATTCCATCACCTCAACTAGCTTTGTTCATAGTGATGCTTTCTAAGGCCCACTTGACTTCACATTCCAGGATGTCTGGCTCTACATTAGTGATCACATCATCATGATTATCTGGGTCATGAAGATCTTTTTTGTACAGTTCTTCTGTGTATTCTTGCCACCTCTTCTTAATATCTTCTGCTTCTGTTAGGCCCATACCATTTCTGTCATTTATCGAGCCCTTCTTTGCATGAAATGTTCCCTTAGTATCTCTAATTTTCTTGAAGAGATCTCTAGTCTTTCCCATTCTGTTCTTTTCCTCTATTTCCTTGCATTGATCGTTGAAGAAGGCTTTCTTATCTCTTCTTGCTATTCTTTGGAACTCTGCATTCAGATGCTTATATCTTTCCTTTTTTCCTTGGCTTTTCACCTCTCTTCTTTTCACAGCTATTTGTAAGGCCTCCCCAGACAGCCATTTTGCTTTTTTGCATTTTTTTTCCATGAGGATGGTCTTGATCCCTGTCTCCTGTACAATGTCACAAACCTCATTCCATAATTCGTCAAGCACTCTATCTATCAGATCTAGACCCTTAAATCTATTTCTCACTTCCACTGTGTAATCATAAGGGATTTGATTTAGGTCATACCTGAATGGTCTAGCGGTTTTCCCTACTTTCTTCAATTTGAGCCTGAATTTGGCAATAAGGCATTCATGATCTGAGCCACAGTCAGCTCCCAGTCTTGTTTTTGTTGACTGTATAGAGCTTCTCCATCTTTGGCTGCAAAGAATATAATCAGTCTGATTTTGGTGTTGACCATCTGGTAATGTCCATGTGTAGAGTCTTCTCTTGTGTTGTTGGAAGAGGGTGTTTGCTATTACCAGTGCATTTCCTTGGCAAAACTCTATTAGTCTTTGCCCTGCTTCATTCTGCATTCCAAGGCCAAATTTGCCTGTTACTCCAGGTGTTTTTTGACTTCCTATTTTTGCATTCCAGTCCCCTATAATGAAAAGGACATCTTTTTGGGGTGTTAGTTCTAAAAGATCTTGTAGGTCTTCATAAAACCATTCAACTTCAGTTTCTTCAGCGTTAACGGTTGGGGCATAGACTTGGATAACTGTGATATTGAATGGTTTGCCTTGGAGACGAACAGAGATCATTCTGTCATTTTTGAGATTGCATCCAAGTATTACATTTTGGACTCTTCTGTTGACCATGATGACTACTCCGTTTCTTCTGAGGGATTCCTGCCTGCAGTAGTAGATATAATGGTCATCTGAGTTAAATTCACCCATTCCAGTCCATTTAATTCACTGATTCCTAGAATTTCGACGTTCACCCTTGCCATCTCTTTGTTGACCACTTCCAATTTGCCTTGATTCATGGACCTGACATTCCATGTTCCTATGCAATATTGCTCTTTACATCATCGAATCTTGCTTCTATCACCAGTCACATCCACAACTGGGTATTGTTTTTGCTTTGGCTCCATCCCTTCATTCTTTCTGGAACGGTGGCAGTAAGGAGATTTCCCTCGCCAAGGTAAGGAACAGTGGCTGTGCTTTGCTGGAGCAGCCGTGAAGAGATACCCCATGCGAAGGTAAGAGAAACCCAAGTAAGACGGTAAGTATTGCAAGAGAGCATCAGAGGACAGACACACTGAAACCATACTCACAGAAAACTAGTCAGTCTATCACAATAGGACCACAGCCTTATCTAACTCAATGAAACCAAGCCATGCCTGCGGGGCAACCCAAGACAGGCGGGTCATGGTGGAGAGGCCTGACAGAATGTGGTGCACTGGAGAAGGGAATGGCAAGCCACTTCAGTATTCTTGCCTTGAGAACCCCATGAACAGTAGGAAAAGACAAAATGATAGGATACCAAAAGAGGAACTCCCCAGGTCATTAGGTGCCCAATATGCTACTGGAGATCAGTGGAGAAATAACTCCAGAAAGAAAACCTTCTGACTAATCCTGATATCTTAGAATGTATATTATGGGAGTGGGTCTGGTAGGCTCCTTCTGTTGTTAAATTCTAATCCTGTTATCCTAAAATGTAAATTGTGGGAGTGGGTCTGGTAAAGTTTTTACAACCTTTAGGCATTCTTTTGATTTATTGTAATAACTAATTTAAAAAGTAATAACTCCCTTGCTAACACTTGCAAGGGGGGTTGGCACTCTCCATCCCCCTTCTGATGTCTGTCAGAAGCTGTCTCTGTACCTTTTTATACTTTAATAAAACTCTGTTACACAAAAGCTCTTGGGTGATCAAATCTGGTTCCTGGTTCTAAAGCTAAATCTTCTTCCAAGATCACAAATCCGACACCGTTCACCATAAGCTATCATATTCCTCCATATTTCATAACTCTACTACAATCACTGTCATGGATTGTAATGCCTTATAAGCCTTTTCAGATAGGACAGGGAGGCCTGGAGTGTGGCGATTCATGGGGTTGCAAAGAGTTGGACATGACTGAGCGACTGAACTGAACTGAACTGAAGCCTTTTCTTACATGAACATGGGGTTCAAGAGAACACGATGAACAGTATGAAAAGGCAAAAAGATAGGACACTGAAAGATGAATGCCCCAGGTTGGCGAAGTGAAGTCGCTCAGTCGTGTCCAACTCTTTGCGACCCCATGGACTGTAGCCTACCAGGCTCTGAGGAGCCTCTCAGCCCATGGAATTTTCCAGGCAAGAGTATTGGAGTGGGTTGCCATTTCTAGATGCCCAATATACGACTAGAGATCAGTGGAGAAATAAATCAAGAAAGAATGAAAAGACAGAGCCAAAGCAAAAACAACACTCAGTTGTGAATGTGACTGGTGATAGAAGCAAAGTCCAATGCTGTAAGAGCAATATTACATAGGAACCTGGAATGTTAGGTCCGTGAATCAAGGCAAATGGAAGTGACCCAAATAGGAAATGACAAGAGTGAATGTTGACATTTTAGGAATCAGCGAACTAAAATGGACTGGGATGGGTGAATTTAACTCCAATGACCATTAAATCTACTACTGTGGGCAAAAATCCCTTAGAAGACATGGAGTAGCCATCATAGTCAACACAAGAGTCCAAAATACAGTACTTGGATGCAGTCTCAAAAACAACAGAATGATTTCTGATCGTTTCCAAGGAAAACCATTCAATATTATGTTAATCCAAGTATATGCCCCGACCAGTAATGCTGAAGAAGCTGAAGTTGAACTGTTCTAAGACCAACATGACCTTTTAGAATTAACACTCAAAAAAGATGTCCTTTTCATTAAAGGGACTGGAATGCAAAAGTAGGAAGTCAAGAAACACCTGGAATAACAGGCAAATTTGGCCTTGGAGTACAGAATGAAGCAGGGCAAAGGCTAATAGAGTATTGCCTGGAGAATGCACTGGTCATAGCAAACACCCTCTTCCAACAACACAAGAGAAGGCTCTACACACGGACATCACCAGATGGTCAACACCAAAATAAGACTGATTATATTCTTTGCAGCCAAAGATGGAGTTCTATACAGTCAACAAAAACAAGACCAGGAGCTGCCTGTGGCTCAGATCATGAACTCCTTATTGTCAAGTTCAAACTTAAATTGAGGAAAGTAACGAAAACCCATAAACCATTCAGGCATGACCTAAATCAAATGCCTAACAATTATATCGTGAAAGTGAGAAATAGATTTAAGGGATTAGATCTGATAGAGAGCCTGAAGAACTGTGGACAGAAGTTCGTGACATTGTACAAGACACAGGAATCAAGACTATTGCCAAGAAGAAGAAATGCAAAAACCAAAGTGGCTCTCTGAGGGGGCCTTACAGATAAGCTGTGAAAAGAAGAGAAGCAAAAAGGAAAGGAGAAAAGGAAAGATATATACATTTGAGTACAGAGTTCCAAAGAATAGCAAAGAGAGATAAGAAAGCCTTCCTCAGTGATCAGTGCAAAGAAATAGAGGAAAACAACAGAATGGAAAGACTAGAGATTTCATCAAGAAAATTAGAGATACCAAGGGAACATTTCATGCAAAGATGAGCATTTCATGCAAAGGACAGAAATGGTCTGGACATAACAGAAGCAGAAGATATTAAGAAGAGATGACAAGAATATACAGAAGAACTATACAGAAAAGATCTTGACGACCCAGACAATCACCATGGTGTGATCACTCATCTCGAGTCAGATGTCCTGGAATGTGAAGTCACGTGGACCTTAGTAAGCATCACTATAAACAAAGCTAGTGGAGGTGATGGAATTTCAGTTGAGCTGTTTAAAATCCTAAAGATGATGCTGTGAAAACGCTGCACTCAATATGCCAACAAATTGTAAAACTCAGCAGTGGCCACAGGATTGGAAAAAGTCAGTTTTCATTCTAATCACTAAGAAATACAATGCTAAATAATGCTCAAACTACCACACAATTGTACTCATCTCACACACTAGCAAAGTAATGCTCAAAATTCTCCAAGCCAGGCTTCAGCAATACGTGAACAGTGAATGTCCAGATGTTCAAGCTGGTTTTAGAAAAGGCAGAAGAATCAGAGATCAAATTGCTAACATCCGCTGGATCATCAGAAAAGCAAGAGAGTTCCAGAAAAACATCTATTTCTGCTTTCTTGACTATGCCAAAGCTTTTGACTGTGTGGATCACAATAAACAGTGGAAAATTCTTAAAGAGAAGGGAATACCAGACCACCTGACCTACCTCTTGAGAAATCTGTATGCAGATCAGGAAGCAACAGTTAGAACTGGACATGGAACAACCGACTGGTTCCAAATAGAGAAAGGAGTACAGCAAGGCTGTATATTGTCACCCTGCTTATTTAACTTATATGCAGAGTACATCATGAAAAACCCTTGGCTGAATGAAACACAAGCTAGAACCAAGATTGCTGGGAGAAATATCAATAACTTCAGATATACAGGGCATGACTGAGCGACTTCACATTCACTTTTCACTTTCACGCATTGCAGAAGGAAATGGCAACCCACTCCAGTGTTCTTGCCTGGAGAATCCCAGGGACAGAGGAGCATGGTGGGCTGCTGTCTATGGGGTCGCACAGAGTCGGACACGACTGAAGCGACTTAGCAGCAACAGCAGAAGATATGCAGATGACACCACCTTTATGGCAGAAAGTGAAGAAGAACTAAAGAGCCTCTTGAAAGTGAAAGAGGAGAATGAAAAGTTGGCTTAAAGCTCAACATTTAGAAAACAAAGATCATGGTATCCAGTCCCATCACTTTCCAGTAGTCATGTGAAGATGTGAGAGTTGGACTGTAGAAAAAGCTGAGTGCTGAAGAATTGATGGTTTTGAACTGTGGTGTTGGAGAAGACTCTTGAGAGTCCCTTGGACTGCAAGGAAATCATCTAGTACATCCTAAAGAAAATCATTCCTGAATGTTTATTGAAAGGACTGATGTTGAAGCTGAAACTCCAATACTCTGGCCATGTGATGCAAAGAGCTGGCCCATGTGAAAGGATACTGATGCTGGGAAAGATTGGAGGCGAGAGGAGAAGGGGACAACAGAGGATGTGATGGTTGGAAGGTATCTCTGACTCAATGGACATGAGTTTGAGTAAACTCTGGGAGTTGGTGAGGGACAGGGAGGCCTGGCGTGCTGCAGTCCATGGGATCACATAGAGTCAGACACGACTGAGCAACTGAAATGAACTGAAACCTTTTCTCCTTCATTACTCCTCCAGACCTTTTCTGACTAAACTTGACTATTGATTTTTTAAAATAAAATTTGAAGTTAGTCTACCCAGTGAAAATACTAAATCCTTGTGGCATTTTTAATGTGATTCCATTAAAATGTTAGATTCACCAGTTGACCAAAAAAATTTATTATCAGGATAATAATGTTTCTTTTTTAAATGTTACATGCTTTCCATTTCTTTAAGTCTTATATTAATGTTTAAAAATTTTTCCTAGCTATTGCTTATTTTATATTGTTTGTTTTTAATTAAAAAAAATCTCTTTAAGCATTTTGTGGATGTTTTCTAACTGGTTGATGGGGCTTCCCTGGTAGCTCGGTGGTGAGGAATCCACCTGCCAGTGATTGGATGAGAGTGAAATCCCTGGGTTGGGAAGATCCATGGGAGGAGGATAAGGCAACACACTCCAGTATTCTTTCCTGGGAAATCCCATGGACAGAGGAGCCTGGCAGGCTACAGTACATGTGGCTACAAAAGAGCCAGACACAACTTAATAACTAAACAATGACAACAATAAAAGCCATATATGAAAAGCGTACACTAACATTATACTTACTGTTAAAAAAAAAAAAAAAACTGAAAACTATTCCTTTAAGATCAGGAAAAAAGACAACGAAGCTGACTTTTGCCATTTCTATTCAACATAGTACTATAAGTCCCATGAATTTAGGCAAGAAAAATGAAATAAAAATAATCAAATTAGAAGTGAAGAAGTAAGACTTTCCCTATTTGTAGATGACATATCATATGTAAACAACCCAAAAATCCCACAAAAGAAATGTTAAAAGTAGTAAATTCAG
>SJYQ01002860.1:0-105556 GCA_006410935.1 Redunca redunca
GGGGCTGTGGGACCTGTCGGTGGGGTGGGGAGGGTCGGGGAGGCGGCCTTGGCCTTGGCCGGCCTGAGGCTGGACGTCGAGGGGTCGGGAGGCTCAGGAGTTTGGAAACGGGCTAGGGAGCCGCCCTGCTGGCGGAGGCGGCCGGTTCCCGGCGCTGCGTCACCCGACGGTTTCACACACCTGGTGCCTCGGCGCCCCCCAGCTCCCCGCGGCCAGGTCGTTGGGTGAGGGGGGGTCTGTGCCACACACAGGGCTGGGTGCCTTGGGGACACAGGGGGCCCGCTAGTATCTGGTTCTTGCCGGGAGTGCCGGGTTGGCACCGGCTGAATGGAACGATTTCCGCAGGAGTTTTGGCTCTTTCGCAGCATCTCGAATCTTATAAAGCTTTACCCCGTTTCTACCAATGAAAAAAAGAACAAATAGCAAAAATCAGGAAAGGTTTCCTGAAAAAACGAATCGTGACCTCATTGGAGGCCTTGGACTTAGCCCTGGGAGGGAGAACTTACTATTTCTGGCTGGATCTGTGGTAGGCGGTAACAAGACCAAAAGCTCAGAAGGTGGTAATTGTGTCGTGTGAAAAGAAGATGGGGAGACCAGCCTGAACGGAACAGAACTGTGATGGATAATAGCTAGGAGTGGGTAGATCCGTGGGAATCTTTTCACAGATGTCTTGCAGACTTGACGAGAAATAAAAGATTATGTAAGAGGCATTAGGGAGTCATTTTGGATTCTTCACTAAGGGAGAGAGACATGGAGAAAAGGGTGTTTAGAGGATTAGTTTGGCAGCCTTGGTTAAAGATGGATTTGCAACTCTCCTTCGGTGAGAAAAGAATCATAGCACTTTAGAATTCAGAAGAACCTTATAGGATATCTTTAGTCTTATAATGGAGAAGAGTGAAATCCAGCGAAGTGAGATAATTTGCCCGAGGTCACTTGAGAGGTTCACCTGGACCACCCATTTTCTCTGAGCATTAGATGGACTCTCTTGGAGCTTATGGTTAAGTACACAACTTATTGTTTGTCCAGGCTCTGTTGAATGAAACAGCTTCTATGGTGACTGACTCGGTTTATGGTTTAATGAGACTGAGTTTGGGCAAGATAAACTGCAGCTTCTAAAGGACAGGTCCCCAGGTGAGAGCTGCTGGACTTACGAGAGATAAAAGGACCAGGAGCCCCTAAGAAAGCTGGTTGTTGGTCTCTGAAGGGTCGAAGACAACGTATATCTTGGGATGATTTTGGCATCTTCCTTCGTTCTGCACCTGAGCTATTGGTGGCTTTGCTTGTTACCTCCAGCCAGCTCTCCACATTTTCTTGGGAGAGAATTTCAGCTGCAAGGCATTAAGAGCTAGTGATACAAGCGTTGGAGATAGACTTCCTGAGCATGATTTTGCATCTAAGTTCTACTTTTTTCTACCTGTGGCTCCAGACAAATTATGTATTCTCTTTGCCCTAATTTTCTCATCTGAGAAATGGGGAAAATAACAGCACCTATGTCAAAGTGGTTCTGAGGATTATATAAGTTAATACATATGAAATGCTTAGACCAGTGCCTAGCACATATTTAGCACTCTTATTAGCTTTGTTTGTGTCAGGTATGGAACAAGGAGTGACTGGTACATTTTGTTAAGGATCTGTTGCTGAGAGTCCAGTGGAGTTTATGGGTAGACCTTGGAGAAAGCCATAATTGGGGAGTCAGACCTAGGACCTACCTTACAGAGGACGTATGTGTATGTAATTCTATCTGTGATTTTGAGGAGGCATATGTATTTGTTCGCTTGGCTAGTGTTTACTGAGCACCAGCAATGTGTACGACACTGTACTTCACCCTGCAACCCTTGGTAGATAGGCTAAATGCCATAAAAATGGACATGTAAATGACACAGCAATGGAATATGACTGGGCAGTAAAGTAAAGAAAAGAATCATTGATAAATGCAGCGAGATACATAACTCTCAAAAACATTGAGTGAAAGAAATTGGACACATAAAGTATGCACTGTATAATTCCATCTATAAGAAGTTCAAAGACAGAACTATTTATGGTGATAGAAATCTGAGCAATGGTAGCCTAGGGAAAGAGTGATTGATTTGGAGAGAACTTTCTGGAGTCATGTTTGTTACTTGATGGTTGCTTACTTGGGGTGGTGGTTACATGGTGTACATCATTTTTAAGATCTGTACATTTCACCATATGTAAATTTTACTTTATTGTTTCACAATAAAAAGATGATAGGGGAGTAGAGACGATAGAAAGTTTACTACCAGTTGGCATGATCATAAAACCTATCATAAAGCAATGACAGCACTATAATGTATGTGATAAATGTTAAAATGCGTATAGCATGGGGAAAACCACCGCTGCTAAGAGAAAAGCTGTAAAATTGAGTTTGGCTCTAAAAGAAGTAACAGATAAATAATTTATGGAACTGATTATATATCTGCCTAAATAGGCAGGATAAAAACAATAATAAGTCATTGAGTATATCAGGTTAATTTTGTGGAGTATTTTAATTTGATTATATACTCAATTCTCTCGAGTATTGCTGTTCACACTTGCTCACATACCCAGTCATTTGATCT
This sequence comes from Redunca redunca, assembly GCA_006410935.1. Lineage (NCBI taxonomy): Eukaryota > Metazoa > Chordata > Mammalia > Artiodactyla > Bovidae > Redunca > Redunca redunca. Next base: position 2,580 of record SJYQ01002860.1, read on the forward strand.
TCCCAATTAGCACGAGCACTAGTCTGTTTTTCTTTTGTCCCAAGTTGGAAATTCTATTTTTGAGGCAAACATACCAAACAATGTGGAAATTTTCATCCCCAAGGCCCTGTGTGAGGGCTGGGCTGGCAATAGGGGGGCACATGGGGTGGCACCCCTTCACCCACTGTCAGCCCAGAATGCCTGTCCCCCCATCCCCTCAAGGCAGGAACTGCTGCTACCATCACGGCTCTGATGACTCCGGCCCCCTGGCTATGTGCTGGGGACCTGTGGGGCCATTTCCACTAACCCCAGCTCCCTGGGACTGGGCCCTAGTCTCGCTCCAGGTCCAGCCAGACAACTGCCGGCCTCAGCCCGAGAGCTTAGCTGCACCCCTAGGGGCTGTCCTGTCCCATGGAGTAGCCCAGAGTCACCTTCTGGATTCTAACAAAACCAGGCCACCAGGAACAGCTTCCCAGAGACATGCCAGCAACAAGGCCCCATCCTGAGAAAAGGGCAACCCCTCCCTCTCAGGTTCAGACCCCTAAGCCACCCTGCAACCCCGGCCACAAGCCGGTGGGAGTGCTGAGCTTCATCCGTGAGGACCAGCTAGTTTTCCACTACCCAAACTGCCATTCCCTAGATTCTGGGCTTACACACTTCTGCTGAACCTCACCACCTGTGAGGGCTTCTGAACTGGGACTTCTCTCCCTGGGGCAGGTGAGGGCACTTGCACTGACCAGGTCCCAGCCCCCCTCGGTGGGAGGGTGCCTGCAAGGAGCAGGAAGCCCATGGTCTTCAAAGACCCTGATTGGAAGACAGCTGTTTGCGGGTTGCTGCTGCTGCTGCTAAGTTGCTTCAGTCGTGTCCAACTCTGTGGGACCCCATAGACAGCAGCCCACCAGGCTCCCCCGTCCCTGGGATTCTCCAGGCAAGAACACTGGAGTGGGTTGCCATACGAGCACTAGTCTTGACTACAGTAATGGCCATGGGAATTCACGAGATGTTCCTGCAGATGCTGATAGACCTTAGCGAAGATGAGAATTGAATCAGAAATGACCTTATGTTTCAACCCAAGAACCACTCTCTACTTGTTTTGCGTTCATCCACTCTCAGACCTCATTCTGCCTCTGTTCACAAATCAGCCTTGAGAAGAGACCTTCTAAACATCCTGTCCCCAGGCATCTCTGCTGTAGCATGGCTAAAACTTGAACTCTCTGTCGTCCCTTTGCTCATGAAACCAGCTTCTCCTTCCTCCCCCAGTTACCTCATTTTTGAGTGGTACCATTATGCTATCAGTTTTTCAACCAGTCCTTGAGAAAAGCAGTCATTCAAAACAAACTGAAGAAAACTCCAGTTAGAAAGCAAGAACTAGGAAATCAGCATAGTGATCAGCCTGAAGAAGAGGCTAGAGGTTGGTGATGGGAATGTTGAAGGAGTGATTGTTGCACTTAAGAGAAGAACCCTCTGAACTTGAGAGAAACCGAATGGAAGGAATTAAAGCTTGCCAACCAGGAATAAAAAATTTCCCTATCCAGTGCAAACGTGGCTGTGGCCCCTTCAAGGTTTTAAAAATTCTTTGGCTATAATTCTGAAATAAAGGCATTGCCCTATTAAATATTGTAGATGCCAAGGAAACACAATGGCTTGATTAGTTTTCTATGGGTATATAAGATTATGCCCAAACTTAGCACATTAAGAAAACACTACAGAGCTTCTGAGGGCCAGCAATTCCAGGGCAGCTTAGCAGAGTGATTCTGGCTGTCTTGAACTTGGGAGTCCAGATGTCAGCTGGGTTTGCAGTTGTTTGACGGAGGATCCACCTCCAAGATGGCTGACTCCCCTGGCTGGCAGGTTGCTGCTGGCAGTTGCCCGGCGGCCCCAGTTCCCTGCCACATGGACCTCTCCATGGGGTCGTGTAGTGCCCTCACGACCTGGTGCAGCTTCCCCCACAGTGAGCAATCTGAGTGAGAGCGGGGCAGCACCTACAACATGTGTTATGACAAAGTCGCACCCCTTCATTTTCACAATGTCCCATTGCGTATGAAGGGTGGCAGAATATACCACCCCAAAATATGCCACTTTCGCCTAAAAATTCTTTTGAGCTGAAGGCAACTAAAAAGAGGCAGACACAAGAAAATCTCTTTGCCACCCCTCAATTTGCCCGAAGGGCTTCCCAGGTGGCTCAGCGGTAAAGAATCCACCTGCCAGTGCAAGAGAGGCAGGAGATTCAGGTTTGATCCCTAGGTCTGGAAGATGCCTTGGAGAAGAAAATGGCAGCCCACTCTTGCCTGGAGGATCCCTGGTGGGCTACAGTCCTTGGGGTTGCAAAGGACCCAACCGAAGGACTGAGCACAGGCTTCAGGAAGTTTGCCGAAAGGTAGGACACAAATTTACAAAGGTCTTCTTTGGCTCTCTACCAGGAAGGACAAAAGTTGTTAAAGAGACAACTTTAGACTCTTAGAGGGGAAGGCTGGACTGAAACCTGCAAGGGAAAACTTGCCCTTGTTTACACTGTACTTTTCACCTTCGTCCCTAGCCTCTCCCCTTCACACACGCCTTTCTTCTGGCTTTTGCTGAAGATGATATTGAAGCCAGAGTTGCATTTTCCTTGGGTGTCTCCCAGGTAAACAGTAGATATACACCTTAAAAAAACTTGTTTGGTTTTCTGTTGTTAGTCTTTTATTACAAAGTGTCAGGCAGAAACTCAGAACTGCAGTCAATGCCTTCTAAGTGGTTAACTCAGTGATTCTCAACCTTCACTCTGCATTGGAATCACCTGGTGCATTTTAAAAATATCAATTCATAGGCCTCACCTACAGACATTCAATTTCCGTTGTACCAGACCAGGACCTAGACATCACTTTTTAAAACTTTCCAAGGTGATTCTGATGCGCAGCCAAGGTCGAAACCAGAGGCTAACTGCTGTGAGAGCTGTATCTACCTGCCATATGGTAGCATCACGTTGCTGCCTGAGATGCTGCTTAGGAAGCTGACAGAATGTTCCATAAGCACCTCTCCCAGGCTCCCAATAAAGGCATAGAGGCTGGATGAAGTTCTCAAGCAATTGCTGCCTGTTAATGATCACGGTGCCCATGTTTTGATTTGCACAGCACTATTGCAGGTGATTTTGCAAATATTTAGACTATGAACCAAATATGTTGACACTATAACCACCTGTACCACCAACCAGTATTCCTATATCTCTGCCCTTCTTTAACCTCTGTGAATACTACATACAACCTTTAGTTCACTCTGTTTCAGAAATTTACAGAAATAAATACAATAAAAATTTTGAAGAGGAAGTGAGAGTTTTGTTTTATTGCTGTTAAGGCTGATTCACTACCTTATATGCTGTGTTCTAAATGGATATTTTTTGTAACTAAGGATGGAGTTTGGTCGGTTTTATTTGTTTGATATTTATAGGTCAAGTAGTAATTTGACAGTTGCAGGTAAAGATGTCAAGCCTTTACCTGTCATGTCAAACCAAGACAGGTACTAGTAGGAAATACTGCCATTTGATGAACCCAAACCAAGGCTGCAACACTGCACGGCTGCAGGGGGCGCCATTCGTATTTTATTCCCTTCCCATTCAGCTGTGCACTTCTAATCTGTGCAAATAAATTCCCCAGAAAAGGTGGAATTTGAAAACTCAGTTTCACTGGGAATTACATTTAGAGGAAAGTAGCTGTTCAGGAATGCTGGATTATATTGGTGAGTATTGAAAGTTTAAGAAATATTTTGTGGTTGAGAAAAAATAACTAGAGGGACTTCCCTGGCACTCCAGTGGTTATGGCTCCCTGCAGTGGACGTGCAGGTTCAGTCCCTGGTAGGGCAACTAAGACCCCACAACCTGGGCTCTGTGGCCAAAAATAAAAGCTAGAAGAATTACATGAAGAATATACAGGTAAAATCACCGTGAACAAATGGGGTTGAATTCTAGGTCTGCCACCAGGTGACCGTGGGCAAGTTGTTTGACGTCTTTGCTATTCAGTTCCTTCATGTGTAAAGCGGGCATGTGAAATGTAATTCAGCTGTGTGCCTAGCACATGAGTCACTCAGCAAATGGGAGTAGCCATAAGTTGAGTAGACCTTTAATTCTCTGGCGCTAAGGCATTTGGGGCTAGAAAAATAAAAACAAATACATGAGTTGAGAAACTGCATGGTGCTTGGGCACATTCTAGACATTTGGTGTTGCTGAAGGAAAAGTAGAAAGCAGAGAATGGCTAGAGAAAGGTCATTCTAGAGTGGGGGAAGGTGTGCGTGCTTAAGAACTTGTACTCTGTCCTGTAGGCATAGGTGGAGGGCCAAAGAGTTCTCAAAAGGGAATGATGTCATTTCATGTTTTACACGCCTCTGGCTGGAAGATAAAGAGTAGTTGACAGGCCACCAAGAGGCAAGGAGGTTGGTGTGTTGGCCATAAAAATATTCTGCACAGAGCTGATGAGGGCCTAGAGTAGGGTGGTGTCAAGAAGACGAGCGAATCTGATATATATTTTAAGAGGCTGGGCCTGTTTCAATGGGGAGAGGGACAAGTCAGGGATGACTCACGGTTCTCTGGCTTGGTGAGGGAGTAAGTGATTGTGCCATCAACTGACAGGAACCAAAGTTGAGAAAGGTTAGGAGGGGAAGGTAATTCAGTTTCTAACATGCTGATTCTGAGGGTCTGTGGGACATCAAATGAGTGCCTCACACCAGCACAAATGGCTGTTTGAGTCCATGGCCCAAGGGAAGGGTCTACCCTGGGAATGCAGACGTGGGAGTCACAGGTGTTGTCAGAACAGAGCTGATGAGATCATCCATGCAGTTAATTTAATGAGCCGCTGACTGTGAGAATGCTGGGGAACGTGAATACTTAAGTGAGTGGAGGAGAGAAGCCTAATAAGAAACTGGAGGAAGACCAGACATAGAAATAGAACTGAGAGGAGGCCTGAGAGACCAAGTCAGACCAGCATCTTACTTCAACCAGGTGTCCCAAGCTGATGTTCAGGAGTCTCCTTCCTAAGAGAATGAGGTCTTCAAGGATGGGAACCTGGGGCTCCTGTTCCTTTTGGGACAGTTCATTTCTGCTATTACAGTTCATCAAGGCCAAGGGTTGCTGACTCCTGAAGAGAAGAGGGATAAAATGGTGTCAAATACAGCAGAACGGTCCAAGAAGACTTAAATGGGATTTGGCAAATGGAAAGTGCTTACAGTAGAGAAGAGAGAGCCAGATTGTGGTGAGTAGGAAGTGAGAAAGCGGAGAAAGCCAAGATGTTTATCTCAGTAGTTGAGAAGAAAGAGGAGGGAAGTTTCTTTGGAGGCCAGAGTTTGTTTCAGATTGATTGTTTTGCTACAACTTTGCCTTACTTTTCAGCTGATGTTTTATTATCACCTGATATTTTATATGTGTACTTTTATGGGTACCATATACAAATATAAAGGTACACTGGTTTTAAATGAAGTGAAAGTCGCTCGGTCGTGTCTGACTCTTTGCAACCCCACGGACTGTATAGTCCGTGGAATTCTCCAGGCCAGAATACTGAAGTGAGTAGCCTTTCCCTTCTCCAGGGGATCTTCCCAACCCAGGGATCGAAGCCAGGTCTCCTGCATTGCTGGCAGATTCTTTACCAGCTGAACCGCAAAGGAAGCCCAAGACTACTGGAGTGGGCAGCCTATCCCTTCTCCAGCAGATCTTCCCAACCCAGGAATCTAACCAGGGTCTCCTGCATCGCAGGTGGATTCTTTACCAACTGAGCTCTTAGGGAAGCCCAGTTTTTAAAGAAGTACAGAGAAAAAATCAACTTTTTTCTTTTTAAAGAAATCATGGTATTACTACATTGAGCCATATCTGCTCTGTAACAGGTTTTGACTGGGGGCTCAGACTCGCTCACTGTATTTGGCTTTCCTAGCCTTACTGGCTTACCTCTCTCTCCTCAGCATCAGCTTCTTCAACAACTCCAACTAAGCTTCAAAGATGTTTAAATATCCTTTTGGGTTAGCTGTAGGGTTAGCATGAAACAATTGACTGATCTTTTTTTTTTTTAAATAAAGATTTTTCTCTGGGAGATTTTTCTAAATGACTCTATTACAAATACAATTTGTTGATACTGAGGGAGAGCACTAATTCTTGCCTTCAGATCTACTGTCTTTTATATCTTTTGAATCTTGAAGAAATAGAATCATAGAATTTTTAGCATGAGAAAGAATTTTAATCCCACAGTTTTGGAATGTGAGGAATAATTAGAGAGTCAAGTGCCTTGCTGGTGGATCACATTCTGTGTCCAACTTGACCTTCAATATAACTGAGGTCACATACAAGCCAAATTACAGGAAGGGGAAGAAATTAACATTTATTCAGGCCAAGTGTGCAGGGAGGGGAAGGAGTTGGAATGTCAAGAGTAAGGACTCTAAGGCTGATATGCTTCAAAACTGCAAATGGACTAAAACAATACAGATTTAAAGAAAGTCCAAGTCTGGAAGGCCTAGAGACCCAGGTCCAGAGTTCCTCTGCTCAGCCACTGCCCCCACCAGTCATGTGCCTTTGCACTCTGTGGCTTCAGAGTTAGAACAGTCCCCAAGGCCTCTGTCATTTCTGACGCCAAATTGCAGTTTTGGTTCCCTGAAATGACCAATGCTCAGGTTCAGTATTCGCTAGGACTCACTGAGAACTGTGACATCTGTAGTTCTGGCGTTATTACAGCAAAAGGACTCAGACTAAAATCAATCAAGGGAAGAGATATGCAGAGCCCAGGAGAATTCCAAATGCTCAGATCCCAGTGGTCTTCTCCACAGGCAGTGTTGATTCCTGGTAAGATGTGACAGTGTGCACGGACTATTGCCTGCCAGAGTATTGTCTACCCTTGCTTGCTAGCTGTAGCTTTTGCTGGGAGTCTGTCCCCTACCTACTGTCCCCTGCTTCTAGGCCAATCTCAGTTTCTGAAGTTTGTCTAGAGGCCAGGCTGATAACACCTGACCCCAAGACCCCAGATAAACGTGGCAGGACATCCTAAGGACTTAGAGATTACCTCCCAGGAGCTGAGGACCAAGGCCAGACCTCTTCTGGGGCAAAATTAAATTCTTTACTATATAAGGGCCATTAATTTTTTTTTTTTACCTAATGAGGGAGTACCTCTCTCTTAGGGCCATTGTGAACATTGAACAAAACATTGGATCAAAAATTTTTTCTGTGGCCTTCCCTGGTGGTCCAGTGGTTAAGACCCCGTGCAAACAAATATTTAAAAAACAATTTTTTCTTCTGGTGTCCATGGTAGCTAGTAACGGTAAAGCTGAGATTCGAACTCAGCACTTTTCTAATTCCAAAACCAATAGTCTATTTGTGTTGTGTTTATTTACATCAGTTGAAACTGCAAATAAAAATGGAATAAGGAAATTCCCTGGCAGTCCAGTGGTTAGGACTCTCACTGCCAGGGACCCAAGTTTGATCCCTATTTGGGGAACTGAGATCCCGCGAGCTACATGGTATGGCCAAAAAAGGGGGGGTTGGGGAGATGAGAAGTGTCTATTCTATTTGACAGATAAATTATTGGTAGTAGAGTATTAGAGACTTCCCTGGTGGCTCAGATGGTAAAGCGTCTTGTCTACAATGTGGGAGACCTGGGTTTGATCCCTGGGTTGGGAAGTTCCCTGGAGAAGGAAATGGCAACCTACTCCAGTACTCTTGTCTAGAAAATCCCATGGGTGGAGGAGCCTGGTGTCCATGGGGTCACAAAGAGTTGGATATGACTGAGCGACTTCACTTCAGAGTATTAGAGGCTACCACTAAAACTATATTACAGAGAATTGAGGAGTGTTTGGGAAGATGAGAAAATGGAGAGATTTGACAATTAGACTACTATTCTAAAAGTCTTGTCTAGGGAAATGGGAAATGAAGATGTAGCTAGAAGGGATACAAGATTAAAGATATGTTTTGATTTTTTCTTAAATGAGAGCCTTTTGAGCATGTACTTATAGTGACTGTACTAGTCTCTGCATATATCTCATTTAATTCTCACTTCTGTTAGAGTAGTTATTGTGTTTTGCTCTAAAACAGAATTAAGTGAGCTTCTCTAAATTTTCAAGCTGTATTTTGAAAAAAACCAAGGCTCAAAGAGGTTATGTAATGGTGGTGGTAAAATGGAGTTAAAAGGTATACCTGCTGCATAGGATTATTGTGAGGGTTAAATGGCACGGTCTTTGTGAACTGAGATGTCCACTTTGGAGTCTTAAGGGGAGCCCGCTGTCTTCACAGCAGTGCTTGGCACTCAGTAGCACTCGGTAAGTGTGAGCTATTGCTGCATGCTTCAAATCTCATTCATGTTTAATAAAAATGAGTTTCATGAAACTTGGGGGAAAGCTGCATCAGTACTTGCCTATTTCTTCAAAACTTCCTTTTTCATAGATGTTTTTTGTGACACTGGAAATAAAGTTTACATGTATAACATAACCCAAATAATCATTCTATGTTGAGATATTTTACTCACTAACTTTAGGTGTCATGAGTCCTTTTCTTTACTTTGTGCTTTATGCCTATTGTTTTGCTTTATGTTCTTTTCTTTTCAATTCTAGAATTAAACCGCCACCATGTCGAGCAAAAAGGCGAAGACCAAGACCAAGAAGCGCCCCCAGCGCGCGACCTCCAACGTGTTCGCCATGTTTGACCAGTCCCAGATTCAGGAGTTCAAGGAGGCCTTCAACATGATCGACCAGAACAGGGACGGGTTCATCGACAAGGAAGACTTGCATGACATGCTTGCTTCCCTGGGTAGACTTTTATGTCCTTAACACGCCTGCCTCCTCCAACATAAATGTTAATCAGCATTTTATGAATCAGTTTTCTTGTGATATGCAGTTATCCATCTCAGAGGCCTGTTGAGAGATGTTGGGTGGGAGATGCCCTACTAAGGCGGGGCCAGTCACAAGAGGATACGCCTGCAGGGGTGTGGGCCAGGCAGACTCTGTGGCTGGGCAGGTTTCATCCCTGTGGCTAAATATAAGTCCACTAGATGAAAAACCGGGGAATGGCTAGGTGGCAAAATACCAGAATCTTAAACAAAAGTGGCTAATAATGTAGTGTACTAAGTAGTAAAGGTTGAGAACAGGTTATAAGAACAGGTGACAGTAAGTGATCATGATCATCTCAAGGAGGAAGGCCAGGTCTCCTAAAAAAAGCAGGGGAGGCAGAACACAAGGAAGGGGACTTTCACACTTTATAACTTTTTTATAATTATAGAAATGAAAATGTAAAGGTACGGGATTTATGGGTTTTTATACATTATTTGGGCTTTCCCAGTGGCCCAATCTGTTCACCAGTGCAGGAGACTCAAGAGACACGTGTTCGATCCCTGGGTTGGGAAGATCCCCTGGAATAGGAAACGGCAACCCACTCCAGTATTCTTGCCTGGAAAATTCCATGGGCAGAGAAGTCTGGCAGGCTACAGTCCATGGGGTCGCAAAGAGTTGGACACACCTGAGCATACACACACTCAAACACATTATTTAACTATAGTTGATTTATAATATTGTGTTAGTTTCAGGAATACTGCTTCAGATTCTTTTCCATCATAGATTATTATAAGATGCTGAATAACATTCCCGTGCTGAACAGTAAATCTTGTTGCATATCTATTTTATATATTTTGTATATAGTGATGTTTATCTATTAATCCCAAATCCCTGGTTTATCCCTTCCCCCACTTCCCCTTTGGTTACCATAAGGTATTTGCCATGTTTGTGAGTCTGTTTCTGTTTTGTTGAAGTTCCCTGTATCATTTTTTTTTTAAGATTTCATATGTAAGTGATTTTTTATATTTGTCTTTCTCTGTGCCTTACTTGCTTCCCTTAGTATGATAATCTCTAGGTCCATCCATGGTGCTGCAAATGGCAATATTTCATTTAAAGATACAAGATTTAAAGCAAACAGAAACTACCCTCTGTCATTTTGATTACGTGGGTGTTAATTTATTATTCCTTATGTGATTTTGTTGTTTTGATCTTAAGGAAGGAAGGGAAAGTCCTCCTTGTCCTGCCTGAGTCAGCACTGATTTCATGGTTAGTAGAAAAGAGTGTCAAGCCTGGGGGCAGGGAACACAAGTCAAGCATGGCCCACAGTTAGGGTCTGTACTTGAGTGTTTCTATGTTAGACTGAGAGCCATAAACGGCTATTCCAGGGCCAGGGACAAAGGGAGAAAACGTGTTACTTTTTTTCCTTTTAGTAACCACATAATTTCATTCCCCTATTTCACTTTTAATTTTATTCTCCTAACATTGTTTTGAAAATATTTTAAAATTTGTTTTTAATTGGAATATAATTGCTTGCAGTGTTGTGTTGGTTTCTGCCTTACAACAATGTGAATGAGCCATAAGTGTACATATGGCCCCTCCCTTGAAAATTTTTAAGCTAATATAAAGATGAAGGAACAATATAATGAACATGCTTCCATTCTTTACCCAGTTTCAGTGGTTGTTAACATTTTGCAACATTCCTCTTAGTCAGAGAGAGTGTGTTAAGGAAAAGGATATGTGTGGGGTCCGGCTCCTCTACGTCCAGAAGCGAATAAACAGGCCAGGCTGGTGGGAAGGAAAGTTTGCTTTATTTCAGAGGCCGGCAGCTGGGAAGGGAGGCCGAACATCTGGCCAAAGGCGGACTCCCCACCCACCCCTCCACTGGCAACCAGTGGGGCAAAAGCTTTTGTAGACAGAAGAGAGGACTACATGTAGAAACAGCTCAGTCAGCCCTGACAGTCATCTTCAAATTGGTTATTGATGGTCTGACCAAAGTCATCTTGGTTGTTTTAAGTACAGTTACTCTTCAGTTCGAGGATTCGTTTGTCCCTTTTTATTTGAGGCCAGTTCTCAGAATTGTGGCAGCTTATGTTCTGACAGAATGTGGTCCACTGGAGAAGGGAATGGCAAACCACTTCAGTATTCTTGCCTTGAGAACCCCATGAACAGTACGAAAAGGCAAAATGGTAGGATACTGAAAGAGGAACTCCCCAGGTCAGTAGGTGCCCAGTATGCTACTGGAGATCAGTGGAGAAATAACTCCAGAAAGAATGAAGGGGTGGAGCCAAAGCAAAAACAATACCCAGCTATGGATGTGACTGGTGATAGAAGCAAGATCCGATGCTGAAAGAGCAGTATTGCATAGGAAGCTGGAATGTCAGGTCCATGAATCAAGGCAAATTGGAAGTGTTCAAACAAGAGATGGCAAGAGTGAACGTCAACATTCTAGGAATCAGCGAACTAAAATGGACTGGAATGGGTGAATTTAACTCAGATGACCGTTATATCTACTACTATGGGCAGGAATCCCTTAGAAGAAATAGAGTAGCCATCATGGTCAACAAAAGAGTCTGAAATGCAGTACTTGGATGCAGTCTCAAAAACGACAGAATGATCTCTGTTCGTTTCCAAGGCAAACCATTCAGTATCACAGTAATCCAAGTCTGTGCCCCAACCAGTAACACTGAAGAAGCTGAAGCTGAACAGTTCTATGAAGACCTACAAGACCTTTTAGAACTAACACCCAAAAAAGATGTCCTTTTCATTATAGGGGACTGGGATGCAAAAGTAGGAAGTCAAGAAACAGGCAAAATTTGCCTAGGGTAACAGGAAAATTTGGCCTTGGAATATGGAATGAAGCAGGGCAAAGACTAATAGAGTTTTGCCAAGAAAATGCACTGGTCATAGCAAACACCCACTTCCAACAACACAAGAGAAGACTCTACACATGGACATCACCAGATGGTCAACACCAAAATCAGATTGATTATATTCTTTGCAGCCAAAGATGGAGAAGCTCTATACAGTCAGCAAAAACAAGACCAGGAGCTGACTGTGGCTCAGATCATGAACTCCTTATTGCCCAATTCAGACTGAAATTGAAGAAAGTATGGAAAACCACTAGACCATTCGGGTATGACCTAAATCAAATCCCTTATGATTATACAGTGGAAGTGAGAAATAGATTTAAGGGACTAGATCTGATAGAGTGCCTGATGAACTATGGACGTGGCATTGTACAGGAGACAGGGATCAAGACCATCTCCATGGAAAAGAAATGCAAAATGGCTGTCTGGGAAGGCCTTACAAATAGCTGTGAAAAGAAGAGAAGCGAAAAGCAAAGGAGAAATGGAAAGATATAAGTATCTGAATGGCAGAGTTCCAAAGAATAGCATGAAGAGATAAGAAAGCCTTCCTCAGCGATCAGTGCAAAGAAATAGAGGAAAACAACACAACAGGAAAGACTAGAGATCTCTTCAATAGAGATACCAAGGGAACATTTCATGCAAAGATGGGCTCAATAAAGAACAGAAATGGCAGAAATGGTATGGACCTAACAGAAGCAGAAGATATTAAGAAGAGGTGGCAAGAATACACAGAAGTGTACAAAAAAGATCTTCATGACCAAGATAATCACGATGGTGTGATTACTCACCTAGAGCCAGACATCCTGGAATGTGAAGTCAAGTGGGCCTTAGAAAGCATCACTACGAACAAAGCTAGTGGAGGTGATGGAATTCCAGTTGAGCTATTTCATATTTCAGATCCTGAAAGATGATGCTGTGAAAGTGCTGCACTCAATATGTCAGCAAATTTGGAAAACTCAGCAGTGGCCACAGGACTGGAAAAGGTCAGTTTTCACTTTAATTCCAAAGAAAGGCAATGCCAAAGAATGCTCAAACTACCGCACAGTTGCACTCGCCTCACACGCTAGTAAAGTAATGCTCAAAATTCTCCAAGCCAGGCTTCAGCAATACGTGAACCATGAACTTCCAGATGTTCAAGTTGGATTTAGAAAAGGCAGAGGAACCAGAGATCAAATTGCCAGCATCCGCTGGATCATGGAAAAAGCAAGAGAGTTCCAGAAAAACATCTATTTCTTCTTTATTGACTTGACTATGCCAAAGCCTTTGACTGTGTGGATCACAACAAACTGTGGAAAATTCTGAAAGAGATGGGAATACCAGACCACCTGCCCTGCCTCTTGAGAAATCTGTATGCAGGTCAGGAAGCAACAGTTAGAACTGGACATGGAACAACAGACTGGTTCCAAATAGGAAAAGGAGTATGTCAAGGCTATATATTGTCACCCTGCTTATTTAACTTATATGCAGAGTATATCATGAGAAACGCTGGGGTGGAAGAAGCACAAGCTGGAATCAAGATTGCCAGGAGAAATATCAATAACCTCAGATATGCAGATGATACCACCCTTATGGCAGAAAGTGAAGAGGAACTAAAGCCTCTTGATGAAAGTGAAAGTGGAGAGTGAAAAATTGGCTTAAAGCTCAATATTCAGAAAATGAAGATCATGGCATCTGGTCCCATCACTCCATGGCAAATAGATGGGAAAGCAATGGAAACAGTGACAGACTTTATTTTGGGGGGTTCCAAAATCACTACAGATGGTGATTGCAGCCATGAAATTAAAAGACGCTTACTCCTTGGAAGAAAAATTATGACCCACCTAGACAGCATGTTAAAAAGCAGAGACATTACTTTGCCAACAAAGGTCCATCTAGTCAAGGCTATGGTTTTTCCAGTGGTCATGTATGGATGTGAGAGTTGAACTGTGAAGAAAGCTGAGCGCCAAAGAATTGATGCTTTTGAACTGTGGTGTTGGAGAAGACTCTTGAGAGTCCCTTGGACTGCAAGGAGATCCAACCAGTCCATTCTAAAGGAGATCAGTCCTGGGTGTTCATTGGAAGGACTGATGCTAAAGCTGAAACTCCAGTACTTTGGCCACCTCATGTGAAGAGTTGACTCATTGGAAAAGACTCTGATGCTGGGAGGGATTGGGGGCAGGAGGAGAAGGGGGCGACAGAGGTTGAGATGGCTGGATGGCATCACGGACTCTATGGACGTGAGTCTGAGTGAACTCTGGGAGTTGGTGATGGACAGGGAGGCCTGGCGTGCTGGGATTCATGGGGTCGCAAAGAGTCGGACACGACTGAACTGAACTGAACTGATGTTGTGGTGTCTGGTCATCATGTGGTTAGCTTCTTCACTCTGGTGTTTTAGTATCTATAAGATGGTTAGCTTCTTCACTCTGGTGTTTTAGTATCTATAAGATGGCTCCCACAGTGTGACTCAGAATATTATCTATAGCCCCTGAGAAAGAACTAAAGGTTCTTGGCTGTGCTGGATGACTACATTATTATTATTTGGTCTCCTTTGACTGTTTTCCTTTGATTCCGCATTTCTCATTTCTCTGATTAAACATATTCTCTGACTAAACTTATTCCACAGACAAAAGGCAGGCAGAGGATACAGTGGAGGGCAAGTTCTGTTTCAAGAGTGAAGACAGGATCCAACTTGCTGACTTGCAGGCGGGGTGGTTCCCAGTGTTTTCCGCACTCTGAATCACTAAATGTACTTCAGGTCACTACCGAAGAAGCCCACCAAGGAAAATTATGGGTCGTAGTTGCATTACAGAGGTTGAACACTCAGCCTGTTCCCTCTAGTAGATGTTCAGTTAGCTTTCGTTGGGTGAAAGGGTTGTGGTACAATAAGAGGCTGACTTTGAGGACTTCCATTTGGGGAACCCCATACCTTTTAAATCAAATTATATTAGACTCCTTGAATGGGTCCATAGGTGCCTAGCCTAAGCCAGTTCATTTTAAACCCCTGTGTCTTCTTTGTACCCAAGTACTCTTCACACCTTTGGGTCATACTTTTTATCCCCCAAAAATTGGTGCAGGAGAATTGGGTTAGGCCTGAAGGTATAAAAGTAATGGTTCTTTTTTTAAAAAACCACTTTCACTTATTTAAAGAATCTTGAGATTAATTTGCGGCTGATTTTGTATTGGTATGTTGAATAGGTTACTGAATGAAGATTGTAATGCAATAAGATGGATGCCAACCTGGCACTTAAATTCCACGCAGATTCCCAGGAGTAAAACTTACATATGAACCGTGGTTCTAGCATGGACTATCATTAGAGCTTAGTTGGGTATAATAGAGACATACTGACATATATGTTCTTTTCTTGAAGAATCATACAAACTTAACTAGTCAAGTCGTTTTACAGATAGAAAGTAAATCCTGGACAGGTGCCACCCTCCTCCCAGGCACGCAGCCAGGGGCAGAACTGGGGTTCAAACCCACTGCTCCAGACGCTTCCTTCAGGGCTGCTTTTCCCACGCCATGTGGACTTCACAAGCGCTGGGACTGGGGAGGCTTTTTGTTACTCCCACCAAATGAGGCCATTCCAGGGGAATTTCTCCCAACTTCCAGCGGAAGGTCAGGGGAGTTCCCTCCCACTGTACCAGAACACGGAGACGTGTTCACGGTTGGAGCTGAGGTTAAGATTTCCCATCATGAACAATGCTAAACAAGACTGCATTTCAACGCCAGTAATGGCATCTGGGCATGTGTCTGACAACTGAAAAGAATGTAATGTAACAGTGTTTAAAATGAGCTCCCAGTTCTAAACCAATCTAATAGTTTTAGCTTAAATGACTAACTTATAAATAGTTTGAAGCATACCATACGTGTACCACACTTAGAAACATGAATAGATTTTTTAAAATAAACAGTATTGAAATGTCCTGATGGGTCTTTAATGTTATCAACATTCAGAATGTGCTAATGTGGCATTGCCTGTTTCATACTTTCACGTGTTTGTTTTGTTTTGTTTTGAATGAAAAATAGTGAAGAAGAAGGAAATGGCAACCCACTCCAGTATTCTTGCCTGGAGAATCCCATGAACAGAGGAGCCTGGCGGGCTGCAGTCCATGGGGTCACAAGAGTCGGACATGACTTAGCAACTAAACCACAGTGAAGGAAAAGTTGCAGACAGTATCAGTGAATGGACAATCTAAGCCCAGAATGCATTTTTATAATGGTATATCTAAGATTTTTTTATGTTATGGGCTACCCTCATGGCTCAGTGATAATTACCCACCCAGTGCAGGAGACACAGGTTCGATCTCTGGGTCAGGAAGATCCCCTGGAGAAGGAAATGGCAACCCACTCCAGTATTCTTGCCTGGAGAATCCCACAGACAGAGGAACCTGGCAGGCTGCAGTCCACAGGGTTGAAAAAGAGTTGGACACGACTTAGTGACTAAACAACAAATAGCAACAGCAATGTAAGTTAACTGAAAAATTAACTGAAAGGTTAGTTTTATGTCATGGTGGTGTAACTTTTTAAAAATACATTGTGGAACATAACAATAATAGAATAGTTATTTATTGAAATGAGTTCCTTGTCCTTAAATGGGAAAATGGGAAATTTTACAGGGAAGAACCCAACCGACGCATACCTGGAAGCCATGATGAACGAGGCTCCAGGGCCCATCAACTTCACCATGTTCCTCACCATGTTTGGGGAGAAGCTGAACGGCACAGACCCGGAGGACGTCATCAGAAATGCTTTTGCCTGCTTCGATGAAGAAGCAACTGGTGAGCACCCTTTGTTATGCCCTGGCCTCATTCCAGACTGTGTAAAACGGTTTTTAGGAAGTGAGAAACATTAGTAAAATAAATTTTTTTTTAATGAATAAAGGGAAACTATCGTTTACAATAGGACAGTTGACCGAGAAGGGCCAAAACACAAGTATGTAGGTCATATAGCTACACAGTGTGTGGTGTTAACCTTTGAATTTGATTCTGAGCATCCGTGAAAGCCAGAAGAATTGGCTGTTAAATAGTATTTCTTAGACACTGAAAACTACATCTTCAGGAGAGTTTAAATCTCACCGAAAAGTATGGTCACTAACTTGAACGATAAAACCTTAGGTTTTTTTCCCCTTATTATTTAAAACTGAAAAAACCTGATTGTTCCATTTTCTTACTCCTTTCATTTTCCCCTTTGCTTCTGCATTAACCCTCTGCTCAGCCACTCACATCTCCTCCTCAGATACACCTTGCATCCTCCTTCCTGCCTCTCCATCTCAACCTTTTAAAACTGCACCATCCTTCATTTGGTCTTAGAAACACACTGCCCTTCTATCCTATATATATATATATGGAATATAAGGGTTTTTTTTCCTCCTCTGGAAAATACTTGCTTCAAATTAATTTCGTAAGCATATGATCTACTAACTGAACTTTTAAAATGATTTAATGTTAATAAAGAACTCTAAAGACAATAGGAAAACATAATGATATGGTTAAATATTGCTTTATTTTTGTTCATATAAGTGTGTATGTTATGAAATATCTTGTAAGATTGACCAGCTTGAGAACCAGATCATTAGAATGCTGGGCAGTGTTCACAACTCCCTTTTCTCTGCTGCCTTCCAGGCACCATTCAGGAGGATTACCTGAGAGAACTGCTGACCACAATGGGAGACCGGTTTACAGACGAGGAAGTGGACGAGCTGTACAGAGAAGCACCTATTGACAAAAAGGGGAATTTCAATTACATCGAGTTCACTCGAATCCTTAAGCATGGAGCAAAAGACAAAGATGACTGAAGGAACTTGAGCTAAAACTTTGCAATTACTTTGTCTTACTCTATATTGTTTCCTAGACATTTCCCCCCAACCCCCATAGACCTGTTGCATGCAACTGATTCACAGCTTTGCCTTTTTTTTTTTGGTGTATTTATTCTAGACCTTCCTGCCACTTAGCACTTGTATAATCAGACTGCAAATGGGGATGAAGTTGTAAATTGTATTGAAAAAAAAGAGATTGCAAATAAAAATCAACAAATGTGAAAGCCCAGGAAAATATATCCGGTATTTCTGGTTTTGCTGGATTTTTACATTTTTATAATAAAAATGCTATTTTGAAATAAAGATCATGCCGACTCAAATGGAATATAATGGAAAGTTAAATACCTAGTAGTTGGGGGTAGTCCTTTTTTTAGATTTTCAACTTCATATAATTCAGATTTCACAGGAAACCTGATTTTTTACAAACATCGGACAGTATTTTTAATATAAATTAACATCATTATATAGTAAAAACTAGTTATACCTTAGTTTCTTTCATGCTTCTGATCAGGTGTTTAAATTACTGAATGATAATACAGAATGGAACCAAGAATACATTGACCATTATCTTATTCCAGGTCTAGGAATAGGAGGTAAAATCCAATGAATATTTACATTGTATAAAGCATTGTATGCAGGTGATTTTCATTGACTCCTCCCAGCAACCTTGTGGGATAGATTTCTGTTATTTCAAGAGGAAAAAATGAGTTCTGGGGAGCCGATTGATTGATCTGAGTCTCTGCCAGACCTGGGATTCCAGGCCAGGGCGCCCCCTCCAAAGCGTGGATGAAGAGACCACCATGCTATCTCTGAGAAGCCTCAAATGCTTAAAAGGTCACGGCATTTTCATTACATTCTAACATAATTTTATAGTCACTGAGATTTAAAATAACTTGAGGGACATTCTTGGAACAGAACTCAGAAAATTATATACCACATAAAAAAAAATAGACCAAAGACTATACTCTGACAAAGGTCTGTCTAGTCAAAGCCTTTTTTGACAAGATGGTTTTTCTAGTAGTCGTGTATGGATGTGAGAGTTGGACCATAAAGAAGGCTGAGCGCTGAAGAATTGATGCTTTCAAACTGTGGTGCTAGAGAATACTGGACAGCAAGATCAAACCAGTCAACCCTAAAGGAAATCAACCCTTAATATTCACTGGAGGGACTGATGCTGACGCTGAAGCTCCAATACTTTGGCCACCTGATGCACAGAACTGACTCATTTGAAAAGCCCCTGATGCTGGGAAAAATTGAGGGCAGCAGGAGAAGGGGACGACAGAGGATGAGATGGTTGGATGGCATCACCGACTCAATGGACGTGGGTTTGAGCAAACTCTGGGAGATGGTGAAGGACAGGGAAGCCTGGCCTGCTGCAGTCCATGGGGTCACAAAGAGTCGGGCACAACTTAAGAGACTGCACTCAGGCACCACCCATGAGGTAAGCAAGGCAAGTAAGATTCCTGCTTCTTTATAAGAGCTAAAGTTCAGGAAAGCTGAAGCAACAGTCCAAGGTCCCACACAAGAACAAGAATCCACACCTGGCTCCTTTTTCTACTTCCAAGTTCACCGTCACATGCAGTGTGAAAACCAGAGTCAACATGGAGGGGAAATACTGGGATCATCTTGACTGTCATTAAACCAATACTTAGAGTCAGTGGTATGTGCCAGGCACTTCTAAATTGGGGAAAACTAGGAGGGCAGGACAGACAAGGACACTGCCCTTGGACTTCCCTGGTGGTACAGTGGATAAGAATCCACCTGCCAATGCAGGGGACCCTGGTCTGGGAAGATCCCACATGCGGCGGAGCAACTTAAGCCCTGGAGTCAAAACTACTGAGAATGCATGCTGCAATGACAAGCCGGAGAGCCTAGGGCCTGTGCCCCTCAACAAGAAAAGCCACCGCAAGGAGAAGCCCTCCCACTGCAAGGAAAGTATCCCCGTCTCACCACAACTAGAGAAAGCCCATGCATGCAAAGCAATGAAGACCCGGCGCAGCCAAAAATAAATTAAAAATGTTAAACCTATCATATGTATATAAAAAAAAGAATGCTGCCCTCCTGCACCTTAGTTCTCCTGTGAGAGGCAGGATCAGGAAGGTATGTCTACATCCTGTGGGAAGCAGAACTGAGGACCTC
The DNA here is from genome assembly GCA_006410935.1 of Redunca redunca. Classification (NCBI taxonomy): domain Eukaryota; kingdom Metazoa; phylum Chordata; class Mammalia; order Artiodactyla; family Bovidae; genus Redunca; species Redunca redunca. The sequence continues at coordinate 22,120 of SJYQ01002860.1, forward strand.
TGAGATGGTACCCGTGAGCTATCAGAAAGACAAGAAGGGGGTGCCTGCGTGGAGATCAGTGCAGAGCTGACCAATCACAGAGGACTCTTCCTCCAGGGTGGGAGCATTGGGAGAGCTCAAGGGAAAGACATACAGATGGTAACTGCTGCAGCATCTAAGTGCAGAATCACAGGGCTTTGGGCAGGGAAGAAACGTGGATTATGTTTGAAAAACAGCCTGGCTTCTGTGTGTAGAATGGAGGGCAAGAGGAGCAGAAGGAAGGATTCCAGTTAGGAGGCTGTCACGATGGTCCAGGAGAGACAAGAGGGTGGCTCGAACTCCGCAGATGGTCGAGGAGGTGGCTCTCCTTGTCTGACCTCTTCACTCCAGCCCTGCCTTGTCACCAGCTCTCTGACATCGTTTTAACTACATTTATTCTCTTGTTCTGCTTAAAGGCAGATTTGAGAAGACTGGGAGATTGAAAAAAGTTTTCAAGATTAAAAACAACAAAAACTATTTCCTGACTGCCTTATGTTGACCTGACATATCCCAATCTGTTGCATCCATAGTGTCTATAAAGAGAGGAGTGGAACCTAGCACATTCTACAAGACACTGCAGCTAGGACCTTGTTCCTCTCTGGTTCAAGAAATATTAGTGATGATAGTGAAAACTCTCTTATAATATCTTTCCTGTTTTTGAGAACAACTCAGTGATGATCTCTGCAGGTGACAGTTGATGCCTTGGCCATCACAGTTGGGATGATTTTGTGTTTGTAATCAGATAGTTCAAATGATACTGAATGTAACAGGCATGTTACACTACCGTCTTTGAGGCAGGTTTTTAAAAATTATTATTATCCTTATTCTGGGCTTCCCTGGTGGCTCAGACTAAAGAATCTGCCTGCAATGCAAAAGACTCGGATTCAGTCCCTGGGTTGGAAAGATCCTCTGGGAAGGGAATGATCAGGCACCCCAATATTCTGGTATTCTACAGATAAAACACCAAGGTGTAACTTTCCAAGGTTACACAAGTGGGAAGCACTGAGACCATAATTTGAGTCCAGTCGATCTAGCCCCAGAATCTGCCCTTTAGGGAAATAATTATCGAAGTTAACACCACTAGATTCTTAACCATCGCAGAGGAATTTTAAGAACTTTCATTATTGCATTCGATCCTCAAAACTCTAGGAGGTGGATAAGGTAGGCATTGTTATCCCACTTTACAGGTGAGAACACTGAGTTGTAGAAGTTACCCCGCTTGCTCAACTTTATGTAAGTAGCGTCTGAGTAATGACTAACTTAAACTTTTTGAGTGAGGCAGGGTGCTTCTCATTAAACCTATAATTTCCTAATTCAATAATTAATACCTGTAGCCTAATCAGCATCTTTTTCTCATTTTAAAATATGTATATACTATATATCATATATGGAAGTCATTAATATTTATAACATTGAAATTATGTGTAATTATACCTTTAATGGGGCTTTCCCAGTGGCTCAGTGATAAAGCATCCACCTGCAATGCAGGAGATGCAGGATACATGGGTTTGATTCCTGGGTCAGGAAGATCCCCTGGAGGAGGAAATGGCAACCCACTCCAGTATTCTTGCCTGAAGAATCCCCCGGAAAGAATCCCATGGACAGAGGAGCCTGGCGGTCTACAGTCCATAGGGTCACAAAGAGACATGACTGAAGCAACTTAGCAAGAACGCATAAAAGATAAAAAAGCACATTCTTTGGAATACAAATATATGACTACTGAAAAATCTGGTGTGAATAGCATGTCATCTGGGAACTATGAATGAGGATAAAAATGTTTATCATGTACTGAAATTTTGGGAAAATATTTCTTGGACAGAAAAACGTCGAAGACTACAAATTGCACGTGTTGATCGTTGTACATTGTAATCTCAGGTTAACCTTTTTTAGAGCAGGCAATATTGTCACATGCACTTTTAGGGACAATAACCAGAAAAGTCGCTAGATGGCACTAGTATTCTTAGTGCTGTAATAACCTGTTCTTTCATGAACTTGAGAGTGACAAAACATGAATAAAATACGTAGAGAGCATTAGTCCCAATAATGCTGTAACTTTGTCAAAATTGTTTCTCAAAGGGAAAGAAATGATAAAATCTATTGCAGTTCATACTATTTCATGAACCCCAAAATTCAGGGAGCAATCTCGGGGAGTCCTTTTTTACAAAGCAGCATTCCTTCGTTCATTCATTCACTCACAAATATTTATTGAGTGTTTAGAAAGGGACAGGATCTCAGTGAAGTTCTGGTTATTTTCACACTGAAGTAATGACTTGTTGAAAGTAACAGCGTGGACTTTGCATTAGTAAGAGCTGGCTCCTCTACTTACTGGGTCATCTTGAGTGAAAGTGAAAGTGAAGTCTCTCAGTCATGTCCGTCTCTTTGCAACCCCATGGACTATATAGCCCACCAGGCGCCTCTGTCCTTGGGATTTTCCAGGCAAGAGTACTGGAGTGGGTTGCCATTTCCTTCTCCAGGGGATCTTTCAAACCCAGGGATTGAACCCAGGTCTCCCACATTGCAGACAGGAGCTTTACCATCTGAGCCACCAGGGAAGCCCTGGTCATCTTGAGTAAAAGTAAATTATTATTATTATCATTCCTATTTTTTGAGATGAGAAGACTAAAGCACAGAAACAGTGACTGTATGAAAATACTTCGTACAACCATGCTCTGTATGTGAATACTATTACTACCTCAAGAATATCAGGAACTATTTCTGGTAGAGTAACATTTACATAATAGAACATTAAGTTCAGTTCAGTCGCTCAGTCATGTCCGACTCTTTGTGACCCCATGGACTGCAGCACACCAGGCTTCCCTGTCCATCACCAACTCCCAGAGCTTACTGAAACTCATGTCCATTGAGTTGGTGATGCCATCCAACCATCTCATCCTCTCTTGTCCCTTTCTCCTCCCGCCTTCAGTCTTTCTCAACATCAGTGAGTCAGTTCTTCGCATCAGGTGGCCAAAATATTGGAGCTTCAGCTTCAGCATACAATACAATAAACCATACAATAAACGTGTATTAAGGTCTGCCTCATCACAAGTGACCATGAGACCGTTTCTTAGTGTAGCTGTTCCCCGCCTCAACATATGTCTTGGAAACATCATCAAAATCAAAATGAAACAGATCTGAAGTGTTTTGGCAGAAGGATACTGAAAGTATGTCTGGGGTATGTAAGAACGGGTGTGTTTATATATAAAATGTTGTTTCAATGCATCTTGCAGGAAGCCCACCTCGTCTCTTACCAGCCCCACTTTTGCATTTGGTTTTGCTCCCAGCGCACAGCACTTCCTTTCAGATGCTCATTCTGAATGAACATGATGAGAATGCTTATTTCCTCCTGGACGTTGCTAACCAGCACAGCAAAAATAAATCAGAATACTTTCCTCACATTTTGTAATAATAGACGTATAAATGATGATGCCTGGTGTGCTGCGATTCATGGGGTCGCAAAGAGTCAGACACGACTGAGCGACTGAACTGAACTGAAATGATGATGGCTTATTNATCAGTCCTTCCAATGAAAACCCAGGACTGATCTCCTTTAGAATGGACTGGTTGGATCTTCTTGCAGTCCAAGGGACTCTCAACAGTCTTCTCCAACACCACAGTTCAAAAGCATCAATTCTTCAGTGCTCAGCTTTATTCACAGTCCAACTCTCATACCCATACATGACCACTGGAAAAACCATAGCCTTGACTAGATGGACCTTTGTTGGCAAAGTAATGTCTCTGCTTCTCAATATGCTATCTAGGTTGCTCATAACTTTCCTTCCAAGGAGTGTCTTTTAATTTCATGGCTGCAGTCACCATCTGCAGTGATTTTGGAGCCCAAAAAATAAAGTCTGACCCTGTTTCTACTGTTTCCCCATCTATTTCCCATGAAGTGATGGGACCAGATGCCATGATCTTAGTTTTATGAATATTGAGCTTTAAGCCAACTTTTTCACTCTCCTCTTTCACTTTCATCAAGAGGCTTTTTAGTTCCTCTTCACTTTCTGCCATAAGGGCGGTGTCATCTGCATATCTGAGGTTATTTATGTTCCTAATGTTACATTTTAATTTTTATTTATTTATTTTTTGGCAGTGCCAAGAGTCATGAAGGATCTTAGTTCCCTGACTAGGGATGGAACTTGCACCCCCTGCAGTGGAAGCATGGATTCTTAACCACTGACCCACCAAGGAAATCACCCCTCATTTCAGGTCTTAGTTCCAATTCTAAGTGTTTGCAGCAGTCTCTTTCTTGAACTATATCATATTTATGCAACTTTTTTTCCCTACTTTGCATGTGAACCCAGCTATTTTCCCTGGGCAAATAGACAAAAGACAAAAGAGTCTGCAGCCCCAAGCTCTTTATAGAACATCAACCCAACTAGAGCAGGGACCTTCCTTTATCTAACAGGCTAGTTATGCAGAGCAGACAGTCCTTGAACAGCTGTTGATGAGTTGATCCGAAGCAAATCCACTGTGGACTCCTCAGGGAGGGGAGGAAGGCAAGTCTGTTGCCAGCCCACCATGGTCATGATGGGAAGATAGACACATCCAAGCTGGCTCTTCAAGCCAAGACTGGCTGAGAACTGAGTGAATACAGTGAAATGGAAGGTACATGGATGCAATCAAATTATTACAAAGAAGAAACAGTCGCTTTAAAGACATGAAAAATAAGCATTTCTATGCCCTCCACAATCATGGGGATTGAACAGTTAGTATTCTTGCTCATCTTTTCTCTTCAGTGTAGATTTGTCTTTTTATGTGTATAGTTTTTGTTGTGATTTTCTTCATTTTTACCATCTTTGTTCCAGATGCCTGTCACCTTCAACATTTTGCTGCCTTGCTTGAATATCTCAAAACAGACCTCAATTTTGAAACTCCTCTGTGGCACATTTTTATTTGAAAAGAATGTTTGATTTAGAAAATACAAAGCCAGTGCCCTACTTTCTGTGCGCCGGGGCTAAACAGGAAGTAGGCAACAAAACAGGTTACCTCCTAACTAGTGAATGAGACACTGACCACAACCGTTTGCTTAGCTGCTCTGCTAAGACTGGGAAAGTCCTTGGGCAAACAGAACAGGTTGGTCACACTGCCCTCAAGCCCACTATCAGAAAGACTCCCCTAGAGCTCATGAAATAAGCTGAGATAAAATTAAAATGCTTGAATCACAAGGTTTATTGAATAAATTTATTTGTTTAAAATATTTATTTATTTGTCTGTGCTGGGTCTTAGTTGTAGCATGTGGGATCTACTTCCTGGACCAAGGATTGAACCCAGGGACCACTGCATTGGGTGGTCCATTAGCCACTGGACCACCAGGGAAGTTCATGAATAAATTTAAAACAGACAGGAAGAAACAGAGGGTAAGACAGACTTCCCTAGTGGTCCAGTGGTTAAGATTTCACTCTCCCAATTCAGGCACCCAGGTTCAATCCCTGGTCAGGGAACCAAGATCCCACATACTGCAACTAAGACCTAATGTGACTAAAATAAATAAATAAATATTGATGAAGGATGCTGTCACCATGAGGATAGGCTGAAAGTTGGGTGAAAGAGCCACAGCTCATTTTCTCTCTGTCTCTCTCTCTCATCTTCATTTCCTGCTGCTGGTATGATCACAAGGTCCAGAGCTGAGGGTGAACAAGGGCACTTAGCCTCTGGAGAAGGAAATGGCAACCCACTCCAGCATTCTTGCCCGGGAAATCTCATGGACAGAGGAGCCTGGTGGGCTACTGTCCACAGGGTTGCAAAAGAGTTGGACATGACTTAACCACTAAACAACAACAAGGGGACTCAGCAGGCTGAAGTTATCTGGAGCCAGCACATGCTTTCTCTTTCCAAGAGATGGAAGGATGGGTATCCTGGCACAACTGAAACTCACCAATAACTTGCTGAGGAACTATGATTTATCTGTGAGTTCGGCAGAGGTCACGTAGCATAAAGATGATACATGATCTGTGCTGTATTCATACTGTAGGTTTGACTGGTTCTTTCATTCTTTCCTGTCCACAAGTAGCACTCTGGTTTGTTCCATTCTTTTTTGTCTATGTTTATCAGATATATGTGGCTTCCCTGGTGGCTCAGAAGGTAAAGAATCTGGCTTCAATAAAGGAGACCTGGTTTCAATCCCTGGGTCTGGAAGATCCCCTGGAGAAGGGAATGGCGACCCACTCCAGTATTCTTGCCTGGAGAATCCCATGGACAGAGGAGCCTGGTGGGCTACGGGGTCACAAAGAGTCAGACCCAACTGAAGCGACTAACACTTTCACTTTCACTTCATCAAACATATGCTCTGTTTAACTTAACAGATTTCTGACTTAGCACATTTGCTATCTTTCCTCAACATGTTTTATGAGTTTCATCTGTTATTCTGCTTGTTTATATCACTAGTTATTTTCAGAAGAATTGAAGATTCTCAAATAATATGGCACAACCACATTATAGAAGTGACAGTAGCTCCCATTTAAAGTTGAGGCCCAATATATACCAGTTTGTTGTTGCTGCTGTTGCTGTTTAGTTAATAAGTCATGTCCTACTCTTTGCTACTCTGTGGACTATACCCCACAAGGCTCCTCTGTGCATTGCATTTCCCAGGCAAGAATACTAGAATGGGTAGCCATTTCCTCCTCCAGGGATCTTCCCGACCCAGGGATCAAAACCATGTCTCCTGTATTGGCAGGTGGGTTCTTTACCACTGAATCAGCAATGGCACTCAAGGAAAAATATGTTTTAGGGAAAGAGGGGAATAGATCCAGTAGTTGTAAAGTTCTAGGACATACCAACACGACATGGAAGATGACCTAGATCAGGCAGAAGAGAAAAGAAGCAGCTACAAGACTTACTTGGGTAGAAGAGGGCCCTTGCCCAGGGAATGAGGTAAGGGGAGGCTGGGTGATAAAAGTGGGGCCAGAGGCTGTGAAGATCAATTGCACACAGCCATTCTCAAAAGCCAGTCCAAAATCCCAGAAGCACACAGGACCTTGCTAAAAATATTTTCCCATTCTGACTCATCCAATCAGAATCCCTGGAGAAAGAGCCTTGGAATATGCTTGCCAGGCACCTCTGGAGACTCTGATGTAGAAGGGTCCAGAAAAAAACCACTGAACTATATCAGATAATACACTGGATAAATATTTTTTAACCATCTTTGTTTCTTAACTATTTAAACACTTTTTAAATTTATTTTTACTGCGCTGCGTCTTCATTGGTGCATGTGGGCTTTCTCTAGTTGCAGTGTGCGGGGGCTACTCCCCTGTGTGGCTCTCGGGCTTCTGTTGTTGCAGAGCACAGACTCTAGGCACGGAAGTTTCAAGAGCTGCAGTACTTGGGGTCAGCAGCTGTGGCGTATGGGCTTAGTTGCTCTGCGGCATGTGGGATCTTCCCAGACCAGGGATCGAACCCATGTCCCCTGCATCGACAGGCAGTTTCTTATCCACTCTACTACCAGGGAAGTCCCTTAACCATCTTTCTTGCCACCAAGTGCTCATCAACTGACTGCTAGGTAGCCCATGATAGAATATCACCTAGTACTTTCATTCTTGGTGGGCTTGTGGTCATCCGGACGTGTGCTATTTCATTTAATGGCTGAGATATTAAAGCCCAGTAGTGAAGCACTCGGATGAATTTAACTTCTGGGGAAGAGTGTGGTGACACTATTCACATACCAATAATGTTGGATTTTTAGATTAATTAGATGACCATAGAGTTGCCAGGCTCCCAAGGAGTTGGACCTTGGACAAGAAAAATGGAAATAAAACTTGATGGTTATTTACAAGTTTCACTACTCTGTTTTCAGCCAGACCTCACCAAAAAGAGGAAAAAGTAAGGACAGAGGAAACTTCAGGCATGATGATGAGAGCTTGCTGGGCCATCATGACCCATGAATTTGACCTTCCTGTCTCCATGGTCCAACTAACTGTCTCATGAAGCTCTAGTTGGCAGTAACTTGGCTTGGTTGTGAATGCTGTCCTTATATGGGCAAAGTCATTCAGAGGGCAAACGTGGAGTTTCAAGGATCTGAGGGAACTGCCTTGTTAGAATGTTCCCATTATTTCCTCTTTTCATCTGTACATACCCAACCACACACCCTGCTTCATCTTCTGCCACTAAGATTCCTATTCCTCTTTCCTTGGCCCGGACATTCGCCACTTCCTCCAGATCTTATTTGTTTCTTTGCTTTTATCACATCTGTCCCTCATCCTAGTTCAGCCTGCTTCTGATCATGTGTTTCTTGGCATTCCCAAGCATTTCCAGAAATGATGTAGTGTTTCTACTGCATTAGAACCTTGAGGTTACAGGAGGAATTGAATTGAGGATGTTGATATTTTTCCAATACTATTACTCTTCAGTTCATGGGTCCAGTAACACCAGTGAATTTTAAAAGCTGAACAAGTTTTACAGATGCTCTGAAAAGTACTGTTTCCCTCTTGGGCCCAAATGACATTTAGTCAGAAATAGAACACCAGCTTTGGTCAATATGCTAAGGTAATAACATGTAAGGAGGTGAGTTTGGTGCCACTTGTAAGTTATTCATCTTCCCACTTCCTTACCTACTGGGAAATCATAGAGTATATTCTGTTGTTAATTTGAAATGTTTTTTAATTATTCACTCCATCCTTTCTCATTGGGTCACATATCAGGAGTAAGGGGAAGGACTCAAATCAGACTCCTTAGGCTTGACTCTTAAAAACCACTACTGTACCATTTTCGACAAAATTGTAAACCTCTTTAAGCCTCATTTTTATCCTCTGTAAAATGGGGATAATATTAGTACTGACTTCATAGGGATGTTGTGATCACTGATTATTATAATCCATGGTAAGCACCTAACACAGTGTCTGGTTCATGATAAGTACTCAAGACACTTCAGTCACTAATATTTCTCCAAGTTTGGTTGATAAATATTCTGCCTCATAGCACAAAATTATCATGAATTATAAAGGAATTTTTGGTAAAAATGTGTTGTTATGAATATGATCACTGGGATAAGAGAAGACTAAAAACAGAATCAATGAACTGAATTAAACTATTCATGACTTTTGATATAATTTAGTCCAATATGTTCCTTATTTATGACTCTTATAGCCTTTTGAACATAGGTTGCCATCATAGGTTGATCCTGCAGTGACTGCCCGGTGCCAAAAAACAGGCTAAGTCATAATTATCCTGACAAAAGTTGCCACCTATGATCATGACAAAAGAATTTCATAAGGTCTGCTAATTAAAAAGGTGTCACAACAGCAAGTATTTGTTTGATACAAAACATCAAACTCTGATCCTACGTATACCAAATCATTCAGTGAGGAAAATGTCTTAACTTTAATAAAATGCACATGATAAAAGATTCAGAGTAAATAAGGATGTAAAAGCAGAAGGAAAATTTCCCTACCCCGCCCGCCTCCTTTCCACTCCCAGAGGGAGTTAAGGCTGACAATTATTTGTTTATCTTTCCGAAAATGTTTTGTAACTTGTATTCTGGTATATATTCCGGAAGCTCTGTAGTTCAGCTTGGCCTCGGTGTTCTGCCAAATTCTGCTGTTTGGCTTTATCTTTGGCCTGTGGAAAAAGATTGAAGGGTAAAATGCCAACTTACTGTCGACCCTGGCATACTTGGTCTTCTTCTTGCACAATTATCAGCTACATCAGGGGGTCTGCAATTTCCCACCTTGAAGCCAAATCTAGCTTCTTTTCTGTTTTTGTAAATAAAGTTTTCTTGCAACCCATGACACTCATTTGTTCAGGTAATTATCTATAGCTACTTTCAGACTAGGAGGCATAGTTGAGTAGTTGCAATAGAAATTGGCCTGAGAAGCCTAAAATACTTCCTGTCTGGTCTTTTATGGAAAATGTTTGCCACCTCTGATTCAACTATCACCATAGCTAATCAGCATAAGACCATCTATCCACACAAGGTGAGTCTTTTTTTAAACTAATTAATTAATTAATTTTGCTGTGCCGAGTCTTAGTTGTGGCGTGTGAACTGTTAGCTGGAGCATGTGGGATCTAATTCCCCGACCAGGGATCAAACCTGGGGCCCCTGCATCGGTTGCTCCGTCTTAGCCACTGGACCACCAGGGAAGCCCCTCGACACAAGTCATTGATTGGCATCATATGAACAATCGCTTTTAAACACAGGAGTCATCTTAGAAGTAATTTATTATTTTTGTTTGCTTATTTCTTTTCTCTTTTTTTGGATGTAATTTAGAGAGAACTATCACCCCAAGTGTTTTATGTGGAAATTCTTTCAGTTAAAGTTTATATTTATCATTGCAAAAGAAAATGTTGAAATAACTCGTGTACAAACTGTTAGGATTGTGAATAAAAGCCATCATTTAGGATTTCAAATAGTTAAGTAAATGAAGCAATAGATCATCAGTGCAAAGATTAAGACTGAGTTTGATAACTTTAGGAAAGATTAAAAATCCTTTTTGAGTCCACAAATGTTTATTTAAAAACTAAGTATTAACACAAGGGCAGCAATGGAGATTAGAGAGAATTAAAATTCTAGGAACTGTAAAGTTGTTTCCTACAGCTCAAACGGTAAGGAGACTTCCGTGTAGCTCACACGGTAAAGAATCTGCCTGCAGTGCGGGAGACCAGGATTTAATCCCTGGATCAAGAAGATCCTCTGGAGAAGAGAATGGCAATTCACTCCAGTATTCTTGCCTGGAGAATCCCATAGACAGAGGAGCCTGGCGGGCTACAGTCCGTGGGGTTGCAAAAAGTTGGACATGACTGAGCAACTAACAAACTAACACAGGTAGAGTTTGAAGTGAATGAGCAAATTATCCCTTAAGAATTGTAATTATTTGTCATTTAATTCCAACTGGGCCATGATCATTTCAAGGGAAAAAAATTGTTTAGGAATTCCTTCACATCTTCTCAAAATGAATCAGATGCAGAACGTCAGCTTTGCTATCAGTTTAGACTTTCCAGAGAAGGGAAACTCCAGGACTTCCCTGGTGGTTCACTGGTTGAGAATCTGCTGGCCAGTGCAGGGGACATAGTTCCATCCCTGGTCTGGGAACATCCCGCTTGCTATGGAGCAACTAAGCCGGTGAGCCACTAATACTGAAGTTTGAGAGCTCTAGGGCCTGTGCCGAAACAAAAGAAACCACCACGGTAAGAAGCCCATGCACCACTCTGAAGAGTGGCCCCCACTCGCCACAACTGGAGAAAGCCCATGTGCAACAGTGAAGACCCAGTGCAGCTATAAATAAATAAAAAAATTTTTAAAGAAGAAAAACTCCCAAATCACATATAACAATATATATATACACACATAAGAAAGAGTGTATAGAAATACACTTTTAGTGTACAGAAATACACTGTATAGAAGTACAGAGAAAAAGGAGGGGCCAAACACTTTGTTCTCATACTTCTAACTTCAAAAGGGCGGGCTCCATGGATGAACCCCGAGACCATTATGCTCAGAGAAGTAAGCCAGCCATAAAAGGACCAATACTGTAGTGTTTCATTTATATGAAGTCCCTAGAGTAGACAAATTCATACAAATGGGAAGGAGAATGGTGGTTGCCAGGAGCTGTGGGGAAAGAGGATTGGGATGTTAGTGTTTAATGGGTACAGAATTTCAGTTTTACAAGACGATAAAAGTTCTGGAGATGGACGGGGGTGATGGCTGCACAACCATATGCATGTACTTAAGGCCACTGAACTGTATACTTATACAAATGGCTAAGCTAGTAAAGTTTATGTTATGTGTATTTTACTACATTTTATAAAGAACCTATGAGACTACTTTGAGAAGACAATCCTGTATAGCTCAGTCCACTGCATTCAAAAACTTAAACCGAGCTTCTTGAAATAATTCCTATTCATTACCAGCTATTTTCATAACTGAAATAAAAAAAATTGGAGAGTTGACCAATCTATAAATCCTAGGTACAAAGTTCCTTCTAGAAAACATGTTTTAAAAAAATGACTTCCTGAATTGTATTCTGCTCCAATAAAAGAAAGGAAGGAAGGGAAGGAGGGAGGAAAGGAGTTCACAGAATGAGAACAAAATTTGGGGCCCCTCCTTTTCCTCTGTATTTCTATACACTCTCTCATATCTCTATCTATCTATCTATCTATCTATATATATATATATAGAGAGAGAGATACATATATCAGTTCAGTTCAGTTTAGTCGCTCAGTCGTGTCCAACTCTTTACGACCCCATGGATTGCAGCATGCCAGGCTTCCCTGTCCATCGCCAACTCCCGGAGTTTGTTCAAACTCATGTCCATAGAGTCGGTGATGCCATCCAACCATCTCATCCTCTGTCATCCCCTTCTCCTCTTGCCTTCAATCTTTCCGAGCATCAGGGTCTTTTCAAATGAGTCAGCTTTTCACATCAGGTGACCGAAGTATTAGTGCTTCAGATTCAACATCAGTCCTTCCAATGAATATTCAGGACTGATTTCCTTTAGGATTGAGTGGTTTGATCTCCTTGCAGTCCAAGAGACTCTCAAGAGTCTTCTCCAACTCCACAATTCAAAAGCATCAATTCTTCGGTGCTCAGCTTTCTTTGTAGTCCAACTCTCACATCCATACATGACTACTGGAAAAACCATAGCTTTGACTAGATGGACCTTTGTTGGCAAAGTAATACCTCTGCTTTTTAATATGCTGTCTAGGTTGGTCATAGCTTTTCTTTCAAGGAGCATCTTTTAATTTCATGGCTGCAGTCACCATCTGCAGTGATTTTGGAGCCCCCCAAAATAAAATCTCTCACTGTTTCCATTGTTTCCCCATCTGCCACGAAGTGATGGGGCCAGATGCCATGATCTCCATTTTCTGAATGTTGAGTTTTAAGCCAACTTTTTCACTCTTCTCTTTCATTTTCATCAAGAGGCTCTTTAGTTCTTCTTTGCTTTCTGCCATAAGGGTGGTGACATCTACCATCTGTTTGGAAGTTGTCAAACAGGAGATGGCAAGAGTGAATATTGATATTTTAGGAATCAGTGAACTAAAATGGACTGGAATCGGCAAATTTAACTCAGATGACCATTGAATCTACTAGCATGGGCAAGAATCCCTTAGAAGAAATGGAGTAGCCCTCAATAGTCAACAAAAGAGTCCAAAATGCAGTTATTGGGTGCAATCTTACAAACGACAGAATGATCTCTGTCTGTTTCCAAGGCAAACCATTCTATCACAGTAATCCAAGTCTATGTCCCAACCAGTAATGCTGAAGAAGCTGAAGTTGAAAGGTTCTATGAAGACCTTCAAGACCTTCTAGAACTAACATCCAAAACAGATGTCCTTTTCATTACAGGGGACTGGAATGCAAAGGTAGGAAGTCAAGAGATATCTGGAGTAACTGGCAAATTTGGCCTTGGAGTACAGAATGAAGCAGGGCAAAGGCTAACAGAGTTTTGCCAAGAGAATGCACTGGTCATAGCAAACACCCTCTTCCCAACAACACAAGAGAAGACTCTACACATGGACATCACCAGATAGTCAATACCGAAATCAGATTGATTATATTCTTTGCAGCCAAAGATGGAGAAGCTCTATACAGTCAGCAAAAACAAGACCAGGAGCTGACTGTGGCTCAGAACATGAACTCCTTACTGCCAAATTCAGACTTAAATTGAAGAAAGTATGGAAAACCACTAGAGCACTCAGGTATGACCTAAATCAAATCCCTTACCATTATACAGTGGAAGTGACAAATAGATTCAAAGGATTAAATCTGATAGACATAGATACATATATATATACACATATATATAAGGAGGGACAGAGGAAGGAAGAAAGGAAGGAGAGAAAGATGAAAGGAAGGAAAAAAAGATGTTATTAAAGATGCCAATGGGAATTCCCTGGTGGTCCAGAGGTTAGGATTCCAAGTTCTCACTGCTGAGGGCCTGGGTTCAATCCCTAGTCAGGGAACTAAGATGCCACAAGGCACACAGTAAAAAAAAAGAAAAGAAAGAAAGAAAGCCACACTGGTTGAAAATCAGCCACACTGATTTTCCTGTTGAAAATGTGCAATACCGAGACGGGCGCGGAGACGCTTCTGGAAGTAACATCGCGATGGCTGCCCAAGGAGAACCCCAAGTTCAGTTCAAACTTGTTTTGGTTGGTGATGGTGGTACTGGAAAAACTACATTCGTGAAGCGTCATCTGACTGGTGAATTTGAGAAGTATGTAGCTACCTTGGGTGTTGAGGTCCATCCTCTTGTGTTCCATACCAACAGAGGACCTATTAAATTCAATGTATGGGATACAGCTGGTCAGGAGAAATTTGGTGGACTGAGAGATGGTTATTATATACAAGCTCAGTGTGCCATTATAATGTTTGACGTAACATCAAGAGTTACTTACAAGAATGTGCCTAACTGGCATAGAGATCTGGTACGAGTGTGTGAGAACATCCCAATTGTGTTGTGTGGCAACAAAGTGGATATTAAGGACAGAAAGGTTAAGGCAAAGTCAATTGTCTTCCACCGAAAGAAGAATCTTCAGTACTATGACATTTCTGCCAAAAGTAACTACAACTTTGAAAAGCCCTTCCTCTGGCTTGCTAGAAAACTGATTGGAGACCCTAACTTGGAGTTTGTCGCCATGCCTGCTCTTGCCCCGCCAGAGGTGGTCATGGACCCAGCCTTGGCAGCACAGTACGGGCACGATTTAGAGGGTGCGCAGACAGCTGCTCTCCCGGATGAAGATGATGACCTGTGGGAAAGTGAGGCTGGGGCCCAGCGGCAGAAGTCTAGTTTTATAGGCAACTGCCCTGTGATGTCAGTGGTGCCGCGTGTCTGCCACTTTATCATATAGCTAAGCAGAACATGTGCTTAATCTTTGGATGCTGAAGGAGATGGATGGGTTGGAGTGAATGTGGCAGTTTAAAAAAAATACCTTCATTTTTTGGACCTGCATATTTAGGTATTTTGGAACACAGATGTTTCCTCCTTGAATTTCAAATATAAGACTGCTTTAGTCAACATGACAATATTGAGAGGTGGAATCTTGTTTGTTACTGTCATTCCCATTCCTTTTCATTTAGAATCAGAATAAAGTTGTATTTCAAATTTTAAAAAAAAAAAAAGAAGAAAATGTGCAATACCGTGACACAGATCTGCTCGCCTGCTGACCCTGCTGTGGACCCAGTTCCTGCACCATGAGGGTAGTCTTTAAAAATGTGACTAGTACATTTGTAATAATATTGAAGTTAAGAATAAGTCTGGAACAAAGTTCATTCTAGGATGATATAATCAGTTCCAGTCTCAGTTTCAACTGAATATTGATTTTTAACCGCCAGCATTTTAGAATTCAGCCAAATTATGAATTTGATGTTGAAGCATATATAGAATCATGTGTATTTTTTAAATGTACATGAATGAGACCAAAGTATTCATATTATATTTATTTTTTAGTGAGTCATATATCTTGGCTATCCCTCCATATCAGGATATACTATTCAGAGGTATTTATCCAAGAGAGATAAGTCCTGTGTCCACATCAGTCTTGAACAGCTTCACTCGCAGTAGCTTCAAGCTAGAAACACCATCCAGTGACTAGCAACAGGTAAATAGCTAAATGACGTGTATAGTGTTTGTACAATGGAATACAAATCAACAATTTTTTAAAAAATGAACTCTTGATACAAACAACATAGATAAATCTCAAAATATTCAGTTGAATTAAAGAAGCCAGACAACCAAGGGTATCTACAATACTGTATAACTCCATTTATATACAATTATAAAAATGCAAACCAACCTATAGGAATAAAAAAGAAAATGCTGGTGGCCTGGGAAATGGGAATGAGGAGGAAGAATAAGGAGGGGAGAAATTACAGAGACACAAAATAAATGAAATTTGTATTAATTAAAAATAAAAACAAAATTAAAATTTTTTTATCTGTTGATGATATTCACTCCTTCACTGCTCACACCTGTGCATGTGTGCACGACTCTTTTGTGACCCCATGGGCTGTAGCCTACCAGGCTCCTCTGTCTGTGGGATTTCCCAGGCAAGAATACTGGAGTGGGTTGCCGTTTCCTTCTCCAGGAGTTCTTCCCGATCTAGAGATTGAACCCATGTCTCCTAGATTGGCAGGTGGATTCTTTACCAACTGCACCACCTTTTCAGTAATGTGTGTGGCAAATATTTCCTTAATTTTGTTGTTTGTTTTTTTTAAAAACTATTTTATGTGATATTTAGCCACACAGAAACCTTACATTTTTATCAAATTAAATGTGCATTTTTTTTGGTTTTGGCTTGTGCTCCTATACTCTGCTCAGAAAGAAGTCCAACTTCAAAATTATATATTTGTAATTCTCACATGTTTTATTCTAGCATTTTTATTGTTTTATATTCTATATGAAAATCTGTCATGAATTTATTTTGGAATAAGGCAAAAATTGAAACAATTTTTCCCCCCTAAATAGTTGAATAAGCACCATTTATTGAATAATCACTCGCCCCACTCTTGATTTTTATCATCTGAAAATATTTTCTATTTTTAGGGGGAGGAGTAGTGGGGGGTGGTCAGAGGAGCTTTACCTGGGGCCTCAGATTCAGGTTGGTGTCACTGGGGGTGGCTCTTTATTTTTGCTGTCCTTGGGTTAAAACTCCTGCACCAAACTTCATCAGACTTTACCGGCAGAGTACATTTACTTTTGGATTCTAGCAGCTCTCCAAGTAAGAGTAGAGCCATGAAGCCTTTGCTTCCGACCCAGGAAAAATGTAGACATGTGTTTGCCTCTCTTCCTCTCTACTACATCTGCCCATCACCTCTTCCTGGCAGCCACATCTCACCCCTACTCATTCAGAAACAAAAAGATAAGTGAAACTCGTGGGTAGGGAAAACCTGCAGTGGGGAAGATGGAGCTTCAAATACAGCTTCTATGTCTTTATTCTTTTTTTGTTCACTTTGTTTAATTTGAGGGGAGATTCTGGGATCTAGCTTCACAAGTTGTCTATTGTATCTTATTAGTCACTCAGTCGTGTCTGACTGTTTGCAACCCCATGGACTGTAGCCCTCCAGGCTCCACTGTTCATGGGATTTCCCAGACAAGAATACTGGAGTGGGTTGCTATTCCCTTCTCCAGGTCATCTTCCCGACCCAGTGTTCCAACCAGGGTCTCCTGCACTGCAGGCAGATTCTTTACCATCTGAGCCACCAGGGAAGTCCCTCAAATATCCCTAGATGGAGACAAAATATGTCATTGCAAATTGGATGGATAAATTTATCAGAATAAGAAAAACCCACTTCTTTCTGGCTCCCATGTCCCCCTCCTAGAAGCCCTGGCTATCCAGGTGGACCTGTCATGACCCTTACATGTCTGAAGATATACAATTATATTTTTCTTAGGAAAGCAATTACCAGATCATTTATAAAATTAAAATTTTGCCACATGTAATAACACCCTCCACCCTCATGCTGTTGGGTGTTTTTCAGCTCCAAACTCTGTCAGTTATGGTGATCCATAAGTATTTTAACTCAATGAAGACATTTATGACACTTTTAAAATAGACCTTCAGGGATGCTTTAGAAACTATCTTGCTGATGGATTTTACTGCATAATACTCATCTCTTATATTTTCCTCCTTAGACAGCCATCTCCTAAAAAATCAGACTGGCTTGTAATGATAGTCTGGCTCATTTCAAAGCCCCGATTACAGTGATGAATACCGGCAAATATAATAATTATAACTAACGTTTATTGAGCCCTAACTAATAATAACCCCTTGCTTAAACACAGCTTAGTGCTAGAACCAGAGTTATTTATTTCAAAATTAGACTTCTCCACTTTAGCATAAAATTTCCTTCCTTTGCCCTCCTGTTTTTAATGGGACACACATTCCACTCCCTATATCAGTGGTCCCCAACCTTCTGGGCACCAGGGACTGGTTTCGTGGAAGACAATTTTTCCACAGATCGGGGTAGGGTGTGGTTTTGGGTTGAATCAAGCCTATCATGTTTATTGTGCACTCTGTTTCTATTTATCTTTGTTTGTCTTGCCTTTATTTCCATTCTTATTGCATCAGTTCCACATCAGATCAACAGGCATTAGGTCCCAGAGTTTGGGGACCTCTGCCATAAAGTATAATACTGGCCTCAGTGTCCAAAGAGTAGCATATATTGTGTCCTCACTTTCTTGCCCACAATCCTGAGAGATACACAAAACATACAGTTTCTGTTCTTTCTCTTACCTCCACTATGCTTTGGGTCAGTCACTCAGGCGTGGTTGGTGACTGTGGCGATTTGATTTTTCATGAACATAATTCAGTAGCTTTGCTTTCTGGGGGTATGAGTGGGGCTGTCCCTTTCTATCCATCTTTTGGATGGGTAGAGATAGGAAGAGCTTTTTCTTTCCTTTCATCGCCTCCTTTATCTAGAGAATGTAAATTCAGGGAAAGCATTAGTGCTCAGTCATGTCCAACTCTTTGCTCCTGTCCATAGGGTTTTCCAGGCAAGAATACTGGGTCGGTTGTCATTCCCTCCTGCAGGGGATCTTCCTGACCCAAGGATCGAACCTGAGTCTCCAGTGTCTCCGGCAATGCAGGCAGAGTCTTTACCCACTGGTGATTCTGATTTTCACTTGAATGTTTCAAGCTCAGAAATCCCAATTTTGAACTTTGGAAATTGAATATAGTCAGAAATCGAGCAAACTGAATTTGAATCAGAAATTGAGGAAGAAGAGCTAGAATTAGCTTGAGCCTTGAAATAGGCAACCTTTATCCTGGGAGACATCACACCCCTGTGAGAACAGAAGCAGCAGGGTGACTCTGCTTCCCGTTGCAAGCCAGCCCTGGCATCTTGGAGACTCACTATGAAAACGTGACTTTTCAGCTTTTGCCGATTACTCCTAACACTCATTTCGAGAGCAAAACATCATTTTGTGTCAGCCTGAGGTTTTCTCTCTAATCTGAGTATTCTGATTTTCTTTCACCACTCCTGGAATGCTTGTATTTGTTGTTAAGCAATGTCAAAAATATATATATATATATTTGTAAAGAGTAGTTTAAAGGGTGTAGTGCAGTGGGGAAATTATAGATTTTAAATAAATAACAATTGTCATTTTTGCTTCAACCTTGTAGACTTTTGGTATTACAGTTTTACACCAGGTCAGTGGTGACCTTGATCTTTACCGTTCGCTACAAGACTGCAGGGAGTTTATATTCAATCGTTTCTTTAGCTTTCCTATTCGAGTCCCAGCTCTCTGACCCTAAGTGGCTGGGGACAGGGTCACTGTCTGCAGGAGGCACAGTTGTTTCCATTGCCATCTCCAGCCTCCTTAGCTTCCTTCGGCAAGTTAGAGCTTTCTCCATCCCCACAGCCCTACACCCCAAGAAGAGATCTACTCAAGGTAGGCTGAATCACATGAGGTCAACTGATGGCCAACTGAAAACAACATCAAAACTCTGGGCCCAGCTGTACGCTACTGAGAACTCCCCCAAACCATTAGAATCCCATACCAGGCATTCCCTTTGGAATACAGTTCATTTCCAACATGCTTTAAGTTGGTGCTTTGGAGTTCCAGAGTAATTACCCCCATACTTCAAACAAAGTCCATTTCAAGATCTCCTTTCCCCCTAACTCCCTAAGCTCTACAATCATACTGCATTTATTCTTAAGTGTTAAGAAAAATAATGTTTCAATATGTGTGTTCTTAGATGGTACATGCTATAGGTGGGCTTCCCCGGTGGCGCTAGTGATACAGAACCTGCCTGCCAGTGCAGGAGACATAAGAGACACAGGTTTCATCCCTGGGTCGGGCAGATCCCCTGAAGGAGGACTTGGGAACCCACTCCAGTATTCTCGCCTGGAGAATCCCACCGATAGAGGAGCCTGAGGGGCTAGAGTCCATGGGGTCGCAAAGAGTTGGACACGACTGAAGCAACCTGGCATGCATGTACATGCTATATGCCCATTTGGGTGACTATGTAAAAGTAGGTATTGATTTCAAGTAAAAGCAGTGAGAAATAACAGCAGGTTTGGAAAGTAGACCTTAAGACTTAAAAAAAAATATATTAGTGTCCCTCTGTAATGCTTTTCCTCCTTCCGTGTAGTCTTCTCTGATCTCTAGAGCATGCTGAAAGTTCAAATACAAATAAACTACAAAAAGAGAAGCCGAGAAAAATTCTTTTAGAAGTCATGTATTAAATGGAAGCTCTTTCACACCGTAATTTATAAAAGAACACAGTGAACAAGGAAGATAAGTAAAGATAATAAGGGGATTTTTGCAAAATGGAATAGTTTAGAGCACCCTCAACCCCTCATTCTTATCCAGCCCATCCCCCCATATCATCAGCGGCCTTTTTTTTTCTTTAATAATGAAGACTTGAAAACTAATCTTCAGTATTAGAAGGCCATAATAATTATCTTTGTGAAATATTGATGGGATTGGCACAGGGGAACCTGCTGGCTGCTTGAGCTGGATGGTGCCTACAGGGTGTGTGTGTGTATGAAAATTCATCAAGCCGAACATTTATGACTTGAGCCCATTACTAAATGTAAGTTATACCTCCATAAAAAGTAATTTTAAAATCTCTGATAATCTGACCTAGCCTAAATTATTAATAGGTCCGAGGACTGGTTCTAGTCCCCCTGTGTAAGGCGCTGTCCTGCCTGATGATTCACAGGTGTGTTTGGTGGGCAAGACAGGGACCCACACCCTAACTGCACATTGCAAGAATATTCAGGTGCCAGAGAATCAGGTGGGTGTCTAGCTATCAGCAGTGACCTCACTTTGGAGGGGACTGTCTGTTTCAATGCACATAGGCCACTTCCAAATTACGTGAAAAGCATTTAATAACTATGAGGTCGTTAATTCATATATGTGAAGTATGATGTTTTTCTGGTAAAGAATCTGCCTACAATGCAGGAGACCCTGGTTCATATTCCTGGGCCGGAAAGATCCGCTGGAGAAGGGATAGGCTACCCACTCCAGTATTCTTGGGCTTCCCTGGTGGCTCAGACGCTGAAGAATCCATCTGCAATGCAGGAGACCTGGTTCAATCCCTGAGTTGGGAAGATCCCCTGGAGAAAGGAAAAGCTACCCACTCCAGTATTTTGGCCTGGAGAATTCCACGGACTCTATCGTCAATGGGGTCGCAAAGAGTTGGACATGACTGAGCGACTTTCACTCACTCACAGCATTTCACTAACATGTTTTTTGGGAAGTCATTATTGAACAGCGAAGTGTAGATTAATTGAATTTTCAGGGTGTATTTGGAGCAATTTCCTGGAGACATCAAAGTAGCACAGTGCAGTTGTCAGTCACTTGACCAGGGAACTTGACTTCTCCCGGCGCTGTCACCAGCTTGCTCAGTCACCGTCACCTGAACTCTCAGCTTCTGGACTTCAATTTTCCTACGTATGAAAGGGGGGTCACAACTCTGAAATTATAAGACTACACAATTTGGAACTTTACAAATGCTCTGAGTGACTGTAATGGACAGGAATACCTAAGGGAAAGGCGATTCAAAAAAAAAGACATGATTTTAAAAAAAAAGAAAACTTTAAACAGCACAGAAAGATATAAAATCTCCCTTTCTACCAATTTCTAGTCCCCCAGATAATACTGACCAACTATGCTATATATAATATAGTATAATTACCTATCCTCCAAGACCTTTTGCACAAATATCAATGTACGTATATGTAGATCTTAAAATATTTACACAAATGGCATATTAACTACTGTCTATATTTTGCTCTTGTTTTTCACTTAATAATAAATCTTGCAGATCTTTAGCATGAAACACACAAATTTACCTCATTCCTTTTAATGGCTGCATATTATTTCATTGTTGTTGTTGAGTTGCTAAGTCGTGTCTGACTCTTTTCAACCCCACGGACTGCAGCATGCCAAGCTTGCCTGTCCTTCATTATCTTCTGGAGTTTACTCAAATTCATGTCCATTGAGTTGGTGATGCTATCTAATCATCTCATCCTCTGCTGCCCTCTTCTTCTTTGGCCTTTAATCCTTCCCAGCATCAGGGTCTCTTCCAATGAAGCCCCATATTTCACTGTGCATCATGACTTATTTAATCAGTCTCTTATTTATACATTTCTGGGTTATTGCCAGAATTTTATAATTACAGTTTTTTTGTCATTACAATTTATGTTGCAATGAGCATCTCTCTGTGCATACAAAGAAGCAGACTTTTGCAAATATATCCCAGAAGGTAAATTTCCAGTAGTAGAATTATCAGATCAAATGATAAGTGCATTTTAAATTTTGGTAGACTCTGAAATTACTCTTCCTAAAGGTTTACAAATTGATCTTTCAACCAACACTGAATTCGAGTGCCTACTTCCTCCTACTCTTGCTAACACTGGGCATTACCAACCTTTTACGTCTTTGTCAGTTGTATTAACACATAAAAATAAGGTGAGGGGTAGATTTGAAGGTCAGAATTAAATGATGGAAAATTATCAATCTTAATGCATTTCCTTGTATTTGGCTCACCAGAAAGTTTCCTTTCATCTTTAAGTGTTTGATGTTTTGTATCTATCAGCCTGTCAATCTAATTCTATGATAACCTTGGAAGTTTAACAATTAACCAGATTTACTTATGCTACTAAGGACCATCAAGACCCACCTTCCATTGGTATTGGGTTTCAGGCCCTTACTTAATTTCAGAAAATTTGCCCTAATGGGTACATCTTCTGCAATTTAACCAGTATAGATGAAGACACAATGAATATCTCACTAGCTACATTGTGTCCTGAGACTTGAACAGGGTGTGATAGGGCAGTTCCCAGAAAACCCAGGTTAAATGGAAAAACACATTATGCTTTGTAAAACAAGTACCATTTTTTCAGGTTGACTCATTGTAGAGTTTTTCTCTGACCTAGTAGAATTCATCCTTACTAATCCTTCAAGAAGGGCAGACTGTAATACTTTGTCTCGATACCACTTTAGGCAGAAATATAATTGTTACATATCAAAGCTTCCCAGATTTCTATAACACAGTTGGTAGGAACATGTCTGGTTACAGAAAGGAGAAAAAAAATGACACACAGCAACAAGAAGGGATGAATTCAGAGGCCTTACTTTGGGGCACAACGGAAATGCAGTTTCACACTTGATGACCTTCAGTGCTTTGAAAGTTATCACACACCACTAACTTTCACTGCTCCCATAGGAAAATTCGAATAATCTCTACAAGTTTTTACAACTTTTCCTTTAAGCTACAAAAACAAGCATCTATCCACTATGAACAAACCTTCAGAGTTCACTGATAAATGCTGTTTGCCATTTGTGCTGTGCTTAGTCATTCAGTTGTGTCCGACTCTTTGCGACTCCATCGACTGTAGCCTGCCAGGTTCCTCTGTCCGTGGAGATTCTCCAGGCAAAAATACTGGAGTGGGTTGCTATATCCTCCTCCAGGGGATTAAATCCAGGTCTGCCGCATTGCAGACATATTCTTTACCGTCTGAACCACCAGGGAAGCCCCCCTCTTTTTTTTTTTTTTTTTATTTAAGCCCTCTAAATAGTATCTGAGAGTGTATTTGCCACAGGCCTAGTTTTTAAACAACCACAGTGAAACCTGGGAGAGAAGAGACAAAGGAAGAGAGAAGAGGAGGAAGGAAGGAAAAGAAAATTGGTTGAGGGTGCAGCTGAAAAGGACAAGTTCAGCCAAGGGTCAAGGGTGAGAAGGTAGGATTATCTTCAGATTTGTGTTGGTCTAGCCTAACATACTTCTCCAGTTATGCAAGGTGGCAAGTATCAATTTAGGAGGTTCTCTTAGGGCATGATGCAGGTCAGGAAGCAACAGTTAGAACTGGACATGGAACAGACTGGTTCCAAATAGGAAAAGGAGTACATCAAGGCTGTATATTGTCACCCTGCTTATATGCAGAGTACATCACACCAGAAACGCTGGGCTGGAAGAAGCACAAGCTGGAATCAAGATTGCCGGGAGAAATATCAATAACCTCAGATATGCAGATGACACCACCCTTATGGCAGAAAGTGAAGAGGAACTAAAAAGCCTCTTGATGAAAGTGAAAGAGGAGAGTAAAAAAGTTGGCTTAAAGCTCAACATTCAGAAAATGAAGATCATGGCATCTGGTCCCATCACTTCCTGGCAAATAGATGGGAAAGCAATGGAAACAGTGTCAGACTTTATTTTTTTGGGCTCCAAAATCACTGCAGATGGTGACTTCANATGAGATGGCTGGATGGCATCACTGACTCGATGGACATGAGTCTGAGTGAACTCCGGGAGTTGGTGATGGACAGGGAGACCTGGTGTGCTGCAATTCATGGGGTCGCAAAGAGTCAGACACGACTGAGCAACTGAACTGAACTGAACTTAGGGCATGAAAGAAGAAATGTTCATATACTGAGATATTGGGAAGTCATTCTGGCTTATACCAGATTTGGCTTGGACTTTATGCTCACTAGAATAACCTGTCTTATGGTCTGTCAAACACGCATTGTACATCTGTTTTAACTGTTAAAGATAACAATGTTTTTAAAAATCAAAATGGAGTTACTATGGTTCAGGCATACCAAATAGAGCTAAGCAGTTGTGGATACAGTTTCAGACACATTTCTACATCATTGAAACTTGAGTTTTCTTTTCTTTCTTTTTTTTTCAAGGTTTTTTTTTTTTTTTTTTATGTGAACCATTTTTTTTAAGTCTTTATTTGTTACAATATTGTTTCTGTTTTATGTTTTGGTTTTTTTCTTTTCACTTTGTTTTTTGGCCATGAGGCATGTGGGATGTTACCTCTTCCACAAGGGATCAAACCCACACCCCTGCATTGGAAGGTGAAGCCCTAACCACTGGACCACCAGGGAAGTCCCAAATCATTTTAATAATCACTTCCCATTGCTGGAAAATAAGTAGTTTGGATTGGGGAAATAAGTTTAGTTCTGGACTTTGAGATGCCTGTGAAACATCTAGTGTTGTGATTGAGTAGGCATTTATTTATATTGACAAACCTGAAGCCCAGGGAAGAGATCTGGCCTGAGGACAGAGGTTTGAAAGGCATTTCAGCATATGTAAGAGTGTGGGACCTGCCCAAGAAGCAGGGCCTCCTCTTGCAAAGACAGGCCCTAACATGATATCCTCTAGAAGAACCCAGGAACACTGACTTGTACCTGCCAACCACTCTTTCCCAGGAATTTAGTAATTCTTTGAAAATACCTTTTCTATAGTTCTTACCATACTGCCCTATCATTATCTATTTACGTATCTGTCTTCCCTGATAAATAGTGTGGTGAGCCAAGACAGGACTATAACTTGATCATATGTTTTATAGTCCTGGAAAGCAAGAAAACCTTCAATGGCTGAATGGAAGGATGGGGACTTCCCTGGTGATCCAGAGGTTAAGATTCCATACTCCCAACACAGATCCCTGGTTGATCCCTAGTCGGCACAGTGGGGGAAATAAAGGAAGAATAAATGAATGAATAAATGAAAGACTACTCACGTATAGATAAAAGCCAAATAAACACTGGGAAACAGAAACAGGAAAATGAATAGGTACTGGTTGCTAATATTTTACTGAACAAGCTAATTTCCTACTGAGCTGAAATTAGAAAATAGTGTAGTATATGAAGTTGGAAATGCAAAGAACATGTGTTTAGAATACATTTCACTTCTCTCTTGAACTTACTCCTTTCCAAAGACTATTTCTGATTACACAGATTTATCCATCTGCTATTTAATCAGGAGAGATTTTCCCACTAGGTTTACAGATTATATTTTGAAAATACTTTTCTTTTTGTATGAACTGAGTAGTAGTAACTGAAGGTGGAGTCCAGCTACTCACCTCTCAAAAGCCAGTAAAGAGGCCAGGCTGGTGGAAAGAAAAGGATGGTGGGCGGGGTTGGGGGGAGAACTGTCCAAAGGCCTGCTCCCTCCTGCTGATGATCAGTGGCCAGGAGCTGTTACACACAGAGGAAGGGGGCTCCATGCAGAGCACAGCCAGCTCTGACAGCCATCTTGAAGCTGGTCATGCAGTGGTCTGACCAGCATCATCTTGATGGTATTAGGTACAGTTAGTCTTCAGTTCCAGGGTGGTTTGTCCCATTTCCTTGAGGTGAAGTTTCAAAATTGTGGCAACTTATGTCATGGCTACGAGAAGGCAATGGCACCCCACTCCAGTACTCTTGCCTGGAAAATCCTATGGACGGAGGAGCCGGGTAGGCTGCAGTCCTGGAGTCGCTAAGAGTCGGACACCATTGAGCGACTTCACTTTCACTTTTCACTTTCATGCATTGGAGAAGGAAATGGCAACCCACTCCAGTGTTCTTGCCTGGAGAATACCAGGGACGAGGGAGCCTGATGAGTTGCTGTCTATGGGGTGGCACAGAGTCGGACACGAGTGAAGCGACTTAGCAGCAGCAGCAGCATGTCATGGCTGGCTTCCCAGGTGGTGCCAGTGGCAAAGAACCTGCCTGCCAATGCAGGAGACGTGAGAGATGTGAGTTTGATTCCTGGGTTGGGAAGATTCCCACGAGAATCCCCATGGACAGAGGAGCCTGGCGGGCTGCAGTCCAAGGGGTCGCAAAGAGTTGGACTTGACTGAACCAACTTACCACACTACACACACGTCATGGCTACAGCTTGGTTATCATGAGATAATTTCCTCCACCTGGTGGGGGTTTCAGTATCTACAAGACAGCTCAGAATATAGCTCAGAATATTGTCTACAGCTCTTGAGGAGGAACTAAATGTTTTTGACTATGTTTAATGACTAAACTGTTATTATGTGGTATGTGGTCTCCTTTGACTGTTTTTCTTTGTTTCTGCATTTTCTCACTTTCTGATTAAACTTATTCTTTGGCTCAGGGTTTTCCACAAACCAAAGGCAGGCAGAGGACATGGTGGGGAAGGACCATAGCGTCCTGAGCCCTTCCAGTAGGAAAAACAAAACAAACAAACAAAATTAGAAAATGCCTTAAGATTTTGTGAATTACAGAGATCTATGTTTTTTATTTATTTTTTTTTACCACATAAAAGATTTAAAATAAATTAAATGGCTTTAGGCACTTCTTTTATCAAAGAGTATTGACTATTTTAGGAAATTATTAGGACTACTAATAAAACCTTTTATTTTTATACCACAGAGTGCAACATATTTTATTTAACTTGATAAAATATAGTTGATCTACGTAGAGTCTATATAACAATTTAAATTGTATGCCCATAGGTTGTTCTTGCTGTTTAGTTGCTAAGTTGTGTCCAACTCTTTTGCGACCCCAGGGATTGTAGCCTGCCAGTCTCCTCTATCCATGGAATTCTCCAGGCAAGAATCCTGCAGTGGGTGGCCATGCCCTCCTCCAGGGGATCTTCGTGACCCAGGGAATCAAACCTGTGTCTCATGTCTCCAGCCTTGGCAGGTGGGTTCCTTACCACTAGTGCCACCTGAGAATACTAGTTCCCAGTGGGAATACTTTATTCCAGGTGGGAAACTAATTCCCACCTGGGAATGCTTTACCACCAGTGCCACCATGTATGCTTTGCTATATGTAAATGGATCACCAACAAGGACCCACTGTAAAGCGCAGGGAACTCTGCTCAATGTTATGTGGCAACCTGGATGGGAAGGGAGTTTGGGGAAGGATGGATACATGTATATGAATGGCTGAGTCCCTTTGCTATTCACCTGAAACTATCACAACATTGTTAATTGGTTATACCCCAATTCAAAATAAAAAGTTAAAAAAAAAAAAAAGACACAAAAAGAAAGTAACCAGCTTAATATACCAAAGAGATGTATTTTGGGGTGGCATATTCTGCTTTGGAGATCTGTGAAAAGGACTGTGTAAGATGCTCCAGAGTCTATACAATGCTTCTGATAATGTTGCTTAAATAAGTTTGAGATCAAACCACTGGACTGAATAAAGACTGCCAGAACTGTAGTAGAGAAGCTGATGAGTTCATAAAACCACCAACCAAGATCAAGCAGAACAAGAAATAATTACATGGGACTGGATGAACTGATGAAGGATAATTATGGCCTTTGTTTGTAACCTTGCTGTTTCTCTAATGTTCTGTATCCTGGATTCAAGGAACTCCTTTCTCTTTTCTCTTAAATTATCTGTAACTCTAACAATTTAACAGATCATACTTCTGTAAACAGAAATGAAACGTTTATCTTCCTCTCTGCCTGATTCCCTCCAGAATTCAGAAACTGCCATTGTGTTAGGGGATCCACTGACCAAAACCACTCGTCCTGGCCAGGCACCATAGAAAGCGCTGTAGGAATTATCCTAAATGGGAGGGCCTGGTAAGGAATGTGGAACTAACCAGCTACCACCAACTGGAAGAATTTGGGAGAGGGCAAAAGCAGAGGAGACGCCGGTCCACGTGCCCTACCAACCTCCCAGAATCCTCCTCGCTGACGCCGTTGTGACTGGATGATGTGTGCACCACCAGGAAGGACCCTGAGTCACAGTGACCGGCCAGAGACACCCTGGAAACTAAGCCCATCACCATGAAACCCGAGACTGTAGGTTCTCAGTGGCAGAGCAGTCCTCCTGAGTTCCCTTCCCTCCTGCTCTCCACCCAGGCGCCTCTTTCCAGTGGTCTCATGCCTTGTCAGCACGTGTCTGCTCAGATAAAAGCCTGATCTCAAGCCCTGGAAGGGGGCACCCCTTCCTGCAACAAAAATACAGGGCCATCTGTTTAGATTTTTTTCTTCTTTTTTGTAATCGGTATTCTTTCCCTTCGCAGGTCTCTTACCTCACAACTTTTAACCAGAGTGTTTTCTCCACAGCAATCAACTCAGCTCCTTTTTGTGAGATATCCCTACACAATGGGACAGTATCACCTCCTACCTAGCCACCCAGCTCCTCATGCCTTTGCATCTAATTTCCTGCCACCTTTCTCCTCTGTTTGCTCCATTCACTCCTTTGGCTCCTTTGCTGTTCCTGGAACCTGCCAGGCACACCCTTGACTCAGGGCCTTTCCACCAGCTGTTCCTGGTTTCAAAGCTGAGTCCATGTGTCTGAACCACAATGAGGACAAATGAATCCAAATGTCAGAGTTTAGAGCAGATAAAGGGTTATTTCAGGGCTGAGAAAGGAGAACTGGCGACTTGTGCTCAAAAGACCTGAACTGCCTGATGGTTTTCATGGAAGGGTTTTTAAAGGCAATGTTACGGGTAAGACCTGCATTGGGGCATGCCTTTTTTCTGATTGGTTAATGGTGAGGCAACAGGGTCACCGACTCAATGGACATGAGTTTGAGCAAGCTCTGGGAGTTGGTGATGGACAGGGAAACCTGGCATGCTGCAGTCAATGGGGTCGCAAAGAGTCAGACATGACTGAGCAACTGAACTGACCTTAACAGGGTCAAAAAGTCAAAGCATTAGTCACTCAGTCGTATCCAACTCTTTGGGACCCCATGGACTGTAGCCCACCAGGCTACTCTGTCCATGCACTTTCCCAGGAAGAATATTAGAGTGGGTAGCCATTCCCTTCTCCAGGGGATCTTCCTGACCCAGGGATCGAACTCAGGTCTTCCAAATTGCAGGCAGATTCTTTACTGCTGAAGTCACCAAGGAAGCCCTGAGGTAATAGGGCGGTGTTCAGGAATTTCAGCCATCAGCCTCTGATTCTGTGTAGTCACCATCTTCCATCTGGATGTGGGCCTTAGGGCCTCCTCCAGGGGATCTTCCCCACCCAGGGACCGAACTTGTGTTTCTTACATCTCCTGCATTGGCAAGTGAGTTCTTTACCACTAGTACCACCTGAGAAGCCCCTTACTTCCTGCAGAATAACTCAAAGATACATATCAGACTGTTATGTGTATGCCTTGAGGCAGAACTAGGACTCTGTTTTATGACTTAACTATTTCTTCTTGACTGCTTCTCCCTTGTTTCTACATTCCCTCACTTCTCTGATTACTAACTAACTGCTCGAATCTGCTCTTTGGAACTCAGGGAAGGCCTAGGGGACTAAAACCTTTCCCTACAAATGAGAAATGACAGGATGGGGGCTGGCAAGGAGGGGCCATTGTAGCTGCCCCCTTCACTCCACCCCACAGGGTCCTGCTCGGTCACATTCCCTCTGCCCTGACTTCTGACTCACTCGCTTTCCTCAGATCTCTCTGGGACTTTCTCCCTGACGTTCTCCAGGTCTTTACTCAGATGCTCAAACGTCACCTTAGCTTTCAAAAAAGGCTTCACCAACAATCTTATATAAAACAGTCCCTGGCAAGTTGGATTTCCTGGAGGCAGACCCTGAGACAGAATTTAGAATACATGATATTTATTAGGGATCAGCACTTAAAAGGAATTTGAAGACTGAAATTCCTGGGAAATACTGAAAGCAAAAGAAGAGGTTGGCAGAAGATAAGATAGTTACATTGCATCACCGACTCAGTGGACGTGAATTTGAGCAAACTCTGGGAGATAGTGAAGGACAGGGAAGCCTGGCATGCTGCAGTCCATAGGGCTGCAAAGAGTCAGACACAACTTATTGACTGAACGACAACAACGTGAAAGGAAGATCTGGGAAAAGCAAAGTTGGCCAGAGGGAGAAGTTGAATTGTGATGCCGGCTCGCAGAAGGATCGACAAGTTTGGCAGGAAACTCTAGAGCAAGTATTGCCCATTGGAATTCTCCTGGTATTGGTCTGAAATAAACAGGTCTTTTGTACTTGGCCATTGCTGCTGCTGCTGCTAAGTCACTTCAGTTATGTCCGGCTCTGTGCGACCCCATAGACGGCACACCACCAGGCTCCCCCATCCCTGGGATTCTCCAGGCAAGAACACTGCAGTGGGTTGCCATTTCCTTCTCCAATGCATGAAAGTGAAAAGTGAAAGTGAAGTTGCTCAGCGGTGTCCGACTCTTAGCGACCCCATGGACTGCAGCCTACCAGGCTCCTCCGCCCATGGGATTTTCCAGGCAAGAGTACTGGAGTGGCATTGGATACGGGCAAAACAGCAGCTGAAACTGACCGTGAAGGAGCTGACAGCCAGAGACTGCTGGTGGACACGCCCCACTCCCCACAGCTGGACAACAAGCTCCTCCTTAAAGTGGAATCTGAGGGGAGCATCTTGGTGCCTAACACCCATCCCTCCACCCGCATTTTAATGAAGCTGCCTTACGGCAGAGACTTAGTCTCTAATAATCACCAATATATTACCAGCACTTAGAATGCTGCCTGGTTCATTATTTGTTAAATGCATGAATGAATGAAACGAATTGGATTAGATTGGAAACTTAAGCCTATGCATGAAATGATGCTTTAAAAATGTTTTCCCAATGAATAATAGAGCTCCTTCAGTCTTTCCTCTTCCCTGGTGGCTCAGACAATAAAGACTCTGGGTTTGATCCCTGGCTAAGGAAGATCCCCCTGAGAAGGGAATGACAACCCTCACCAGTGTTCCTGCCTGGAGAATTCCATGGACAGAAGAGTCTGGCCGGCCCCAGTCCATGACGTTGCAAAGAGCTGAACATGACTGAAGTGACTAACACACACACAATCTTTCATCATGAAAATCTTTTAATCAATTTCCCCATGGCTGTTATCTCATGGAACCAGGGAATAACAAAGTGATGATGCATCTAACAACTGGAAAAGAAGTGTTCTCTGTGTTCTCTTTTGGACAGTGTTTTAATCTGCACAGGCTGCCATCACAAAACACCATAGGCAGGTGTCTTAAACAGCAGAAGTTTGTTTCTCAGTTTCAGAGGCTGGAAGTCCAAGATTAAGGCACTGGCTTATGCAGTGTCTGGTGAGAGCTCTCTTTCAGCTTGCAGACAGACGCCTTCTCCCTGTGGCTTCACATGGCCTTTCTCCAGTGCATGCATGTGAAGAAAAAGAAAGATCCACTTTTCTTCTTAAAAGGCTGCTAACCCCATCATGAGCACCCCATCCTCATGACTTAATCTAACTCTAATTACCTCCCCAAGTCCTCACCTCCAAATACCATCAAGTTAGACATTAGGGCTTCAATGTATGGATTAGGTGGGGGTGAGGCAGGAGCGCTCAGTCCATAATAGGCTGCACGGCAGAGTCACAGAGCACTGGACACAGCATCTGAGAGCCAGGTTTTTAGTGCCAGGTCTGTTACTGAGGGACTTTGACCTTGAACAAGTCACAGCTTCCTTGGACATAAGTTTCCTTACCTAAAAATAAGGGAGTTCAGGGACTTCCCTGGTGGTCCAGTGGCTAAGGGTCCATGCTCCCAATGTAGGGGGCCCAGGTTTGATCCCTGATCAGGAAACTAGACCTCACATGCCGTAACTAAGAATTTGCATGCCACAACTAAAGATCCGACATGCTGCAATGAAGATGGAAGATCCCAGGCACCTCAGCTAAGGTCCAGCACAGCCAAATAAATGAATAAATATAATTGAAAAATAAATAAGGGAGTTCAAGAAAGTAAAGTAACTCCCAGGATTTTTTCCTCTCTCACATTCAGTAGTTTCCTTCATTCAGGCCATTGGACTTGTGTGATGTTTTGTCTAGTTATCTTTAGACATTTCACTAGAGAATAAAAATACCACAGGGCTATTTGAAGAATGTGGTTGGGTAACAGACACTATGAGGAGCTGAGAGAGACAGAAGGGGAAAACTGGACAGGCAGTGGCTGGAAGCAGGTGTCTGTGCAAAGGATGCATCTAAGAGATGACATGTCAGCAACAGGCCAGCTCCAAGACTTGGGGCCATCCCAGGGCAGAGGAGCCAGATGAGTCCCAAAGCTGAACCTGGTGCTGGCTTCGGCAGCGCCCATACTAAAGCGGTATCTGCATGAAGTGTGACTGTGTCACCAGATGCACTGTGACAAGGAAAAGGGCATTGTTATCTGCTTGTTGTCTGCGCTTCTCTCTCCCAGATTCCTTCTTTCTGTAGTATCTTTGAGAAGAGTTGTCAGTACAGAGGAAGCACTCAACCAGTGTTTATTAAATAAAAGATAGGGTCTCAGTAGAAGCAACATTTATACATCTGTTTTAGAAAGTAATCACTGGGACTTCCCTGGTGGCTCAGACAGTAAAGAACCTGCCTGCAATGCAAGAGGCCAGGGTTTGATCCCTAGGTCGGGAAGATCCCCTGGAGAAGGAAATGGCAATCCACTCCAGTATTCTTGCCTGGGGAATCCCATGGACAGAGGAGCCTGGTGGGCTACAGTCCATAGGGTTATGAAGAGTCAGACACAGCTGAACGCACGCACACACACGTCCTTCCTACCAGCGTGTTAACTCTCTAAGGTGTCATATTAAACTTGAATACAATGGTCTTCTCAAGGGTCCCCACCATTTACAATACCCAGCATGCTGGCTAAATTGTCCCAACACTCTGCCGACCTCTCCTAAGCCAACCCATCGTTCCAACTGCCCATTTTCTGCAGTCCACGTGGGAAGAAAGAACTCTGCTAACTCAGCAGAATGTCAGATGAGCTGCTTACATCCTCCCACTCCCCAAACTATTCTGTTGGCTCTCATAGTTAAAGTGAGCTATTTGATCCAAAGAGTTTTGTAGAAGACTGCCCCACTTCAGATGCCAATTGAAAGAGATGGATCTCCAGCTCCTCACAACTTCTGTTCAGGCTCTGATTTGGCTATAAATCAGATTCCCAAGATCCTCTCCTCTAGTTCAATAATTGCTACAGTAGCTCGAAGAACCCAGGAAAACAGTTTACTTACTATAGCTGATTTATGATAAAGCACATTTCGAAAGCTACAAATGAACAGCCAGATGCAGAGATACCTAGGGTGGGGTCTGGAAGGGTTCTGAGCCCACGAGCTCCTATCCCCTTGGAGTTGGGGTGTGTCACCCTCCAGGGATGTAAGATGGGTTCGTGATCTGGAAGCTCTCTCAGCCTCACACTTGGGGGAATTTTA
Source organism: Redunca redunca (assembly GCA_006410935.1). Taxonomy (NCBI): domain Eukaryota; kingdom Metazoa; phylum Chordata; class Mammalia; order Artiodactyla; family Bovidae; genus Redunca; species Redunca redunca. The sequence goes on from SJYQ01002860.1 coordinate 55,913, forward strand.
TATCGGCTTCATCACATAGGCATGACCTATTGGAAAAAATCTCACCCCTTTCCCCTTCCAGGAAGATGGGAGGTGGGGCTGAAAGTTCCAAACTTCTTATCTTGACTCGGTCTTTCTGGTGACCAGCCTCCATCTTGACATTATCCAGGAGCCAGTCAAGAGTTGCCTCGTGAGGACTTCACTGGCAGTCCAGTGGTTTAAATCCAGTGCAGGGGGTGTTAGTTCAATCCCTGGTCAGGGAACTAAGATCCCACATGCTGTGCGCACAGCTGGCAGGTAAGCGGGGTGTGGTATGGAGGAGAAAGAAAGAAGAGTTGCCACTTCTATCACCCAGGAATGCAAGCCACTTCTATCACCCAGGAAATTCCAAGGGATTAGAAGCTGTGTGTCAGAAACCCAGCCAAAGACCAGACAACAGGACAAAGGACAACCTAGTGCTGTTTGCATCCTTTAGGAAATGATTAGGGTTTTAGGAGGTCTGGGCCAGGGCTTGGGGATAGAGACCAATATATCTTTTCTCTATTATGTCACAATGTCTTACAATCGACCCTTGAAAAATCATTTCCTTATGCCCCTAATTCGCCATCTGTGTTTACAACTGCTCCAAGGGTAGGTCTGAAGTGGTTCATCAACATCTCTGGTGAAGATTTTGTAGGACACCTTCCTTCCTACTGCCTGGGACCCGGACCATCTGTTTCTTGCCTGGCAGCTCTCGGCCTCTCTCCAACCTGAGCTCTCTCAGCCACCTCTGAGCTTTGCTCCAGAGTAAAACAGGACAGATATTTGTATCATCTTCTTTACATATATATATGTATAATTTTATTCATGTGTGGCCGTGCTGGGTGTTTGTTGCTGTGTGGCCTTTTCTCTAGTTTCAGAGTGGGGGCTACTCTCTAGTTGTGATGTGGGGGCTTCTCATTGCAGAGCACAGGCTTCAGAGAGTGAGGGCTTCAGTAGCTGCAGCACATGGGTTCTAGAACACAGGTTCAATAGCTGTAGCACATGGGTTTAGTTGCCCTGTGGCATGTGGAATCTTCCCAGACCAGGGATTGAACCAGTGTCCCCTGCACAGGCAAGCAGATTCTTACCCACTGCGCCACCAAAGAAGTCCACCCCTAGAGCTTTTAAGAACTGCCTAGGCTTAGACTCGACTCCTGCTGGATGCCCACCACCCTTCTAAGGGCCTGAGAGTGATGCCTGCTGTTGTTCAAAGCAGACCAGTCACAATAAGTATTAGTGTGAAGCTCCTTCGTTTAGTGCTTCTGCATTCTTGATACTTCTCACCATTATCTATGTTTCATTTATCCTGATAGAGAAACTTGCTGCTCCCATCTCTCCACAGCTGCTGGCCCAAAACACACCAGTCTTTTATATTAGTGCTGTAGCTGTTCAGCTTTCAGATTTGTTGTTTAGTCACTAAGTTGTGTCTGACTCTTTGCACTCCATGGACTGTTGCACACCAGGCTTTCCTGTCTTTCGCTGTCTCCAGGAGTTTGCTCAAATTCATGTCCACTGAGTCAGTGATGCCATCCAACCATCTCATCCTCTGCTGCCCCTTTCTCCTCCTGCCCTCAGTCTTTCCAAGCATCAGGGTCTTTTCCAATAAGCCGGCTCTTCGCCATCGGGTGGCCAAAATACTGGCACTTCAGCTTCAGCATCAGTCCTTTCAGTGAATATTCAGGGTTGATTTCCTTTAGGATTGACTGGTTAGATCTTGCAGTTCAAGGGACTCTCAGAGTCCTCCAGACCACAATTTGAAAGCATCAATTCTTGGGTACTCAGCCTTCTTTATGACCAACTCTCAGATTTATTTATCAAATCCTCTCTTAGGTGATAACATCATGGAGGTGAGAAGGGAAGGTGTGACCAGTTGTGCAGGAGAAGCAGGATAAATGCCAGACCCTGCCTGGGAGGAACCGCCCTGGACCACTCACTCAGAGAAGCTTGGGGCTGCCATAATCTGGAGTCACCTATTTCCCTGTGTCACCCAGGAATGCAAAGGGAAACTCCATCTCCCCTCTGGCCTTCTTGTGACTTGGAAAAATTTTCAGGTTTTTGAAAGCATCCATCCCTGATGATAACAACAATTTTCCCACATGGAATTACCACGTTTTCTAAAACCTGCACTCTTGGAGGGTTATTCATTCATTCCTCAGAAATCTTATAGGTTAGATGGAACAGTTATAACCACTTAACAAATGGCATCTCGAGAGAAAAGGAAATTGCCCGGGATGGAAGGCTGATCTACGGATTTGTTTAACAGAGGTTTCCCAGATGGTGCAGTGGTAAAGAATCCACCTGCAATGCAGGAGACTCAGGTTCGATCTCTGGGTCAGGAAGATACCCTGGAGGAGGAAATGGAAACCCTCTCAAGTATTCCCTCTGTTCTGGGAAACCCCACGGACAGAGGAGTCTGATGGGCTATAGTCCATAAGGTCACAAAAGAGTTGGACACAACTGAGCACGCACACACATAATTAGTTCTGTTCTGAGGGCTTTGCCAGCACTGACTGTGATCCTCACAATTTAACATCAACTTTATGTTATAGATGTGAACACGGGGCATGGAGAGGTTGCCAGTCACTGCATTTGGACGCCCAAGCAGCAGGCAGCAGGGTGGTCAGATGCTGGAGCCCATAGGTGGTGATACCCAGTGCCCAGCTTGGAATACCCGGGAGACAGCTGGAAGGGCCCCACCTCTCTCTGCAGAAATGCACTGAATCCCAGCTGCTACATGAGAGAGAGAAAAAGAGACAGCCCTTCACCTCCTGTTCCAGAGTCTCAGAAGGAAAACAGAAAATAAGTGTTTAATAGAACGAAATAACAGGGCTTTTAAACATCACTCTAAAGAATGATGTTCCTATGGAATTTAGAAAGATGGGGATGATGACCCTGTATGCGAGACAACAAAAGAGACAGATCTATAGAGTGAACTTTTGGACTCTGGGGGAGAGAGAGAGGGAGAGGGTGGGATGAGATGGGAGAATGGCATTGAAACTTGTAAATAAATAAATAAAAGAATGATGTTCCACTAAAGGGCCTGAACATAGAATTTTAAAATAAGGAGATAGCATGACTTTTATCCCAATGATCTCATCCCCAAGGATGCAGAAAGGTGGAGAAAAAAAAAACACTGCTGCTGCCTATTAAATAGTTTCTAGAAAGCAGGATCTGGTTACCATTTCCTCTAGTTGTCTTGGTAAGTGAATTCCTGCCCAAAGGAGAAAAAGAGGTCATCGAATCTAAATAACTTCAAACCAACTCCTAAAGCACGCCAGGCAATTATTCTGGTGCCAGAAGCGTGAGCGAGCGGGGCTCTAGGGAGAGCAGCTCAGTTGGGTACCGCCCAACTCGGGGGCTGCGAAGTCAGCCAATAGAGACACAGGAGGTCCAGGGATATTTGCATGTAGGGTAAACAATGAATAATGTCTTTACAAGTCCATTCTTGTTGTTTATCCATTTACATTTAGCTGGGCATTCTGTATTTTTTTTGGCAACTCTACCTCCAACAGCAAAAAAAAAAAGTGTGCATGGTATAAGCTCCCCTGGATGTATTAGCCTTCCTGCCTCAGTACATCCCAAAGAACTAAACTTCTTTCACTTAAAAGGAAAATTGTACACGACGGTGTAGGGGATTTAAACATATCTGATATAAATCAAATCAGGATAAAAGGGGTGTGAAGCGGGTTTTATTACCATCTGTATTTTTTCCTAGTGGGGGAAAAAATGATGCAAAACTACGGGTCTGGGAATGGAGAGAACCAGGGCTTTAGGGGTCCTCCCCTCTGGCCACGGCTTCTTTCCTTCCCTTCTGAACTCAGACCCTGGACTTGAAGAGGAGTAGAGATGGGGAGGTTCACGTACATTTGTGTGACTTGCAGGTCAGGGGCAAACTATAGCTTAATATTTTAAAGTGCACATTAATGTAATAAAATAATCAGATATTTTAGCTATTATATAAGCACCTATATATTATATTATAAGCTATAATATAGCTTATAATATAAGCACCTGCCGTTTTCATTAAAAATGAAAATTATATACGTCATACGTCTGTCACTGAAGAGAGCTAAGTGAAATGTGAGTCAGCCTCACTCTGCCTCTGCTTAGTGGCAGAGTGGCAGAGTCAGGGCCACTCCCAGCAGCAGGATTTTTCCAAACATCAGATCCTTCAGGGGTAGCATGCAAAGTCAGAATGAAGACCTTCGAGGTCTCACTCTGTTCTAGAACTCTTGGACCTGACAGTTCCTCAGTGTCCTCAATGGGCTGTTGTAGACTGCAGGGACTTCGAAAGTCAGGGAACCAAGATCCCAACTAAGCCCAGGCACCACAACCACTGAGCCTGCAAGCCACCATTAAGACCCAACACAGCCAAAAATAAATAAACAAATATTAAGATGGAGCTGGCTAAATTCTGGTATATTCATTCAATGTAATTTTACTAAGCAGTAAAAAGCAACAAATTATGGATACACTCAACAATATGAAAACACCCTAATGCTGGGAGAGACTGAGGACAGGAGGAGAAGAGAATGATAGAGAATGAAATGGTTGGATGGCATCACCAGCTCAATAGACTTAAGTTTGTACAAACTCTGGGAGATGGTGAAGGACAGGAAAGTTCTGCTGTCCATGGGGTCACAAAGAGGTGGACACAACTTAGCAACTGAACAACGATATGGATGAAACAAATTAATCATGCTGAGCAAAGGAAGTCTTGCCCAAGAGTTCATGTTGTATGATTAAGCTTGTATGAAATTCTGGAACAGGCAAAACTAATGTTTGGTGGAAAAAAATTAGAAACAATAGCTTTCTGTGGTGGTTGGAGGCAAGGATTGAGTGGGAAGTAGCAGAAGATGACATGTAGGTTTATGTATTTGCCAAAACACTCAGTTTGTGGTCTTTTGTTATAGGAGCCTTAGAAAACTTCCACAGATGAGGAGGGATATCTGAGTGTGACTATCTTACATTAAAAAGTCATTAGTTTTTAAATAGCGTTTGTAGAATTTTTATCATACAGTAGATCCCATCGATTCACTCTACTTTTCTGAGTTGTCCTACATGCAAGTACATACTTTTAATGTTGTCTGTTTTCTATGCTGTTCCTATAAGTTTGCCATTAAAATACATTAAACTATATTTTTAAAAAAAAACCCAACTCATTAGTTTTTAAAAGTTCATTAAGTTTTTCCATTATAGTCCTTTTCCTTCCCTTGCACCTTTTCACTGAGGTTTCATGAAGTGAATGCTGACATCCCAAGGACCCTGGAATCACTAGTCCACATTTCTCTGTGGTCCCCAAGGATGTTAGGAGAGACTTCTGGCAAATGTTTTACTAAAACAGCACTTTTGACTACAACTTCTTCCTGTTCCTCTAGTCAAGCACTACGAAATAGAAACAAGGTTGGCAGGAGTGAGCTCAGATTTCAGGGAACAGAGAGGAGGGCCTAGCCATCACCACTTTCTTCAATAAACATGCATGAAGCCCCTTTAATCATCCATTCTGGGGCTCTGCTGAGGCTCTGCTTTAAACTTTCCTGTTGCACTGGAAAATCTGGAACTCATTTGAACATCTCTGGTCTTTGCAGGCTCTCCTTTCCCCTGACTCCTCCCCTTCGGATCGTCCTGTGATTGCATCTGCAAGTCCTTCCAGGACCCTGGGGTGTCATTTATCTAAGCCAAAAGTCCTGTCCTCGTTGGGAGCAGCTGGGTGTTCCTTTTACATCTGTCTCGGTTTGAAGATCGTTCTGCTTCAGAGGACAAAAGTATTATCATCTGTGCGGTTTTATTATGCACACTGCACTTATATTGATCTTTCTCTTCTGTCTTTTTGGTTCTGTCAGTACCAAATTTTATTCACTATTACAAATATCCTTTATACTGCAAAATGTCATGAAGTAGATACCAGCTAAATTCAGGATATTCTATGGATAGCTGCAATGATTCCCCTGCAGTCTAAAGATCCACTGATTGTTCGTTTGTTCAGTCACTAAGTCGTGTCTAACTCTTTGCAACCCCGTGGGAGGCAGCATGCCAGGCTTCCCTGCCCTTCACTGTCTCCTGGAGTTTGCTCTAACTCATGTCCATTGAGTCAGTGATGCTATCTAACCATCCCATCCTCTGCCTCCCTCCTCTTTTACCCTCAATCTTTCCCAGAATCAGCTCTTTTCCAATGAGTTAGCTCTTTGCATCTGGTGGCCAAAGTATTGGAGATTCAGCTTCAGCATCAGTCCTTCCAATGAATGTTCAGGGTTGATTTCCTTTAGGATTGACTAGTTTGACCACCTTGCTTTCCAAGGGACCCTCAAGAGTCTTTTCCTGCGCCACAATTCCAAAGCATCAATTCTTCAGCACTCAGCCTTCTTTATGGTCCACATCTCACATCCATACATGCCTACTGGAAAAACCAGAACTTTGACTAGACAGACCTTTGTTGGCAAAGTGATGTCTCTGCTTTTTAATACACTGTCTAGGTTTGTCATACTTTTTCTTCCAAGGAGCAAGCATCTTTTAATTTCATGGCTGCAGTAACCATCTGCAGTGATTTTGGAGCCCAAGAAAATAAATTTCCATTCATTAGGAAATGCATATTTCCCCAATCCCTTAAAGAGACAAACACAAAAGCGGGTACATGGGCAGTTTTCTGAAATTTATTATTAAATGTTTAAATATTCAGACTATTAAAATAATTACAAGTTTGTACAATTGCTCTCATGACTCAGGACTTAAGAATTTCTAATGCATTGCCTACAGCTCAGTTACTAGGTTAGACAGACAACATAATGTAACAGAAATAATTGTCTCATGTGTCAGTCAATTAATCATTCGGTTAAGTCAACAGTTACATGACCAATCCCATAGTGATCACTGCCATTATTGCAAAATCATATAATACTGACTCAGAAGAAAACTTTAAGATCATACATTAAGATTATTAATTTAGAATACAAATTATTTTTTAACATTTCCACTGTATCTCATCACTTTTGATCATCTATTTTAAACCTGTGGACCAGTATTATAAATTGCACATATACAACAGATGGCTGTTCAAAGGTAACCTGAAGCAAATTTAAAAAACTTTAAGAGTCTATTTGAGCAAAAACTCACAAATCAAGCCAGAAGCGTCAGGAGCACTCCAGGGACAGGAGGTCGGGTGGGGTGGCGGAGTGGGAAGACTGTTACAGAGAAGATGAGAAGCAAAGGAAGGAATCCACTGGTTGGCTACAGCCCTAGGTTGCCTTATTTGAGAAAGCCTTGTTGTCTGTGATTGGCTGTCCTTGGATTTTCATTTTTTAACCTTGAGGCATATCCAGCTTAAGTTTTAGTTTGCTTACTGGGCTCCTGAGGCATTAAAGACAACTTAAGACAATGGCTTCCTTGTTTTATTAATTTAAGATGACTGACCATAATCTTTTAAAACAGCAGAAACTTCCACGGTGGCCCTGTGGTTAAGACTCTGAGCTTCCGATGCAGGGGGCATGGGTTCAATCCCTGATTAGGGAACTAAGATCCCACGGGCCATGTGGCATAGCCAAAATAAGTAAAAATAAAATATCAATTGTCAGAAATTGTTTCTATAGTTAGCAACTCTAAACTATATCAGATGGGAAAAGCAGATCATGGGATAAATTATAAGAATCCTCCAAACTATCCGAGAGTACTTTTTTTTTTTTTAATGTAAAAATAATGGGACTTATCTGGTAGTTCAGAGGTTAAGAATTTGCCTGCCAATGCTGGAAACACAGGTTCAACTCTCTGATCCTGGAAGATTCCTGCACAGCAACTAAGTCCTCATGCCCGTGTGCTTCAACTACTGAGGCCCAAGGCACTGCTAGAGGCACCGAACCTCTACTGCCCGCGCTCTGCAACAACAGAAGCCACCACAAGAAGAAGCCCACTTATTGCAACTAGAGAAGAGCCTGTGCACAGCAACAAAGACCCGGCACAGTCAAAAATAAATATAATATTAAAAATTTTTAATGAAAATGCTGTATATTAAAACACAGTATTTAAATACTATTCCCAGTAAAAGGAAACAGGGGTCCCTGATTGATTTCAAGTTTGGGGCAGAGTGAGTCTGAATCATATTCATCTTATTGTTTCAGAAAGTAAGAAAATGTTTTGTTTTGTTTTTTAATGCATGGGTGTAACGGAAGCGAACTTGGGTGAGCTTGTCCACCATCCAGAAAAGCCAATTTACTGACACCATGTTGTGGTGAAGGAAAGCACAGCATTTGTTTGCAGGATACCTTGTGCTGATTAGACCTAACCTCCCTGATGCTTTTCAGAGAAGGGTTTTCTAAGGCAGTGTTTAGGATGAGTGCTGCAGGGGGCGTGTCTCCCTTCTGATTGGTTAGTGGTGAGATAATAGGGTGCTCTTTCAGGAACCTTTATCATCAACCTTCTGGTTCCAACTGCGTGCTTGCGTTCAGCTTGTAGGTACCATCCTCCACCTGGGGCAGGGGTGGGGGGGGGAGGGTGAGGAGTGTTAGTTCTGTCAACCACAAATTGGCACTTGCCATGGGTGCTTGCCATCTGCCTCTACAAGGATTAAATCATGTGCTACTGCAGCTGCTGACCTTCAACACTCTTTGAAGGAGTTTAGGGTGGAGAGCAGAAATAAGGCACTCTGTGCTCTGGGAAACTGGCAGGACAGGTCTTCCGATATTCTCAGAACTGATTTTATGAACTCAATTCTTGTATCTCCTCATATCTGGAAAAGCACTAAAATCCTTCGTGGTGATTACTGTTCCTTGTAATCAGCAGAAGCTTCACAAGACTAGCAGAAACTTTCTACCCAAAAAATGTGTGCTTGACTGCATGTACACAAAAATCACATCTATACTGTCCTTACCCCCTACCTCTTTGGAAGAGTTACTCAGCTATCTGAGGTGCTGTCTCCCGGGCTGCAGTCCTCATCTTGCTCCAAATAAAACGTAGCTCATAGCTCTAACATTGTGCGTTTTTTTAAGTCAACAGTTCCCACCGAAGAACTTAAAGAAGTGTGTTAGATTCTTCTGTCTGTCCCTTGAGGAGGAATCAGGGCTCTATTTTATTGCTCAGCTACTGTCATGGCTTCTCTTGTTTAACTTCTTTTCCTTAGTTTCTGCATTCTCACACTTCCCTAATGAGTAACAGGTTGAGTCTACTCTTTGGAACTCAGGAAGCCTAAGAGACTAAAGTCTTTCCCCACAAGAAATGAGCAAGGGCTTTTGTACCTGGGCCATGCTTGGTTTCAGTCTTGCCTTTTCTTTGATACTTCTCAATCCTGAGGGGAGCAGGTGCTGAACAAGAAAGGTAATAAAGTTTTGGAGAGAGAGGTTAATCATAAACTCAGCGTGGGAACTTGGTTTTAGAAGGAAAAGTCAAAAACTAAAGGTACCTTTTAGGGACTTCCCTGGTGGTCCCTAATCAGCTGTAACACTGATTTGTCTAAGAGATATAACACAGTTTGTCCAAGACCCAAGAGCTGTGATGCACTGAGGGCTTTAATGTCCGTCACTTCAAATCTTTGTTGTGGACGAGACAGAACCGAGGAGCATACACTTGCCTGACATTTATGGTGCCGTGTGTGACTCAGGTTTAACCTGGCTGAAACAACCTCAGCGCAGCCCCTGCAAGGAGGAAGCCAAGCGCAGCAGGAGCCCAACTCAGCAAAAGCTCCCATGGTAGAAGCAGAACGCAAAGAAAACCCAGCGCAAGGGAACTGACAAGAGGCCCACCATGCTGGAGACCAGGACAGCGAAAAACGAACTCAGCAGAAAGCTCACACGGCTCTGACCTCTGGCTAAGGTAGGAGGTCCTCGCTCCTATGGCTGGAAGGACATGCCTAAACAAAATTTTAATTCCTTTACAATCTCTCGTTTCTTGTTTCCTTGAAACTCCCCGGTGAACAGACGGGCGGCAGTGGGCTCAGTTGAGGGACTCTGGAGAGGCTACTCTTTGGTATGTCCCTAAGCCACTATCTGGGCTTCCCTGGTGGCTCAGAGGTTAAAGTGTCTGCCTCCAATGCAGGACACCCGTGTTCGATCCCTGGGTTGGGAAGATCCCCTCGAGAAGGAAATGGTAACCCACTCCAGTATTCTTGCCTGGAAAATCCCATGGATGGAGAAGCCTGGTAGGCTACATAAAATCCATGGGGTCTCAAAGAGTCGGACGCGACTGAGCGACTTCACTTCACTGGTGGTCCAATGACTAAGACTCCACTCTTCCAGTGTAGGCGACCTGGGTTCAATCCCAGGTGAAGGAACTAGATCCTACATGCCACAACTAAGAGTTCAAATGCTGCAACTAAAGATCCTGGATGTCAGAACTAGGACACAGCACAGCCAAATAAATAAATATTTTTTTTTTTAAAAAAAGGCACCTTCTAAAAGACGCTTCTACTGGCTAAATTGAAATACTTTGAGCAGCTAAACAACAATGATGGCCACGGATTAAATCAAACTGTATTGAAACAGAATCTAGGCATCCAGGACCCTCCAAAATAAGTGGTAGTGGGATACGCTGTTACTTAAAGAAGAATCCCAGCTCTGAAATATAAAAGGAGTGACTGATTTAAAGATCATCATTACTTCAACAATTTAATGACTGACTCAAACAGGTATGAACAGAGAATGCTAAAGCCAAAGGTGAAAACTGTTGGCAAACAGAAGATTTACACTATATCCAAGGATCACTACCCCAGATTGTTTAACTGCAAAGAGGAAATGGAGATACAGTATCTGATAGCCCTTAGCCAGATGGTCAAACACGACGTTCTGATGTGAGGGCCAACTAAGTCACACACCTGCCAATAGGGTGTGCTAAGAAGGACACAACGATGTTCAGGCCTAAGTAATTAACATGGATTTTATTCAGATACATGTAAAGAGTCTAGCCTGTTGTTTTAAAATATATCTTAAAAGGAAAACAAAAAACAAAAAGGCAGTAAACTGAGATTAAAGGAGACTAAAGCCACATGACAATTAATACACAATCCTAGACTGGATCCTGGATTTAAAAAAAAAGAGAGACTTGCCTGGTGGTCTAGTGGTTAAGACTCCATGCTTCCACCGCAGGGGGTGTGGGTTTGATCCTTGGACAGGAAACTAAGATGCTGTGTGATGTGGCCAAAAAGAAAGAAAAAACATGAACAGTGTTTTGGGACAATGGGGGGAATTTGATTTTTGACTGTAAAGGACACCAGAATACGCATCCCAAATATGCCGATTTGGCATATGGGTTATTTTGAACTAATGGGAGATGGATGTAAAGCTATTCAAAAAATAAAAAGAAAAGAAAGAGCAAGAGTTTTCACTTTGAAAAAGGAAACAGAAGTTCCATTTGTGAGGATGTTTTGCTCCCCAGCATGAGGAAGAGGAAGTCTCTTCTAATTGTTATCCAAGCAGAAGGCACTTAGCTTAAATCTGCATAGTAAACCACACAAAACAATCCGAATTTACCACACTATTCCTGGTCACCTTCTCATAACTTGCCTCCCCAGCCCCAAAGTCCAAAACCCTTTTCCTTTGTTTAGCCTGAGGTGATACACAAAGCCAAATTCTCAACATGTCTTTGGATTACTCATGGCTGGGTGCTGCCATGTATATATGCCTGATATGCATGTTAATAAACTTCTGTTTGTTTTTCTCTTGTTGCTCTGTCTTGGGCCAATTTAATTACAGGCCAGTCTCCCCCAGCTGGAGAACTTAAGATGTGTAGTGGAAAAGATTTTTTTCCCTCCCCTATTGTTCAGTTGCTCAGTCATGTCTCTTTGCAGCCCCGTGGACTGCAGCACGCCAGGCTTCCCTGTCCCTCACCATCTCCCAGAGCTTGATCAAACTCATGACCTTGGAGTTGGTGATGCCATCCAACTAGCTAGTCCTCTGTTGTCCCCTTCTCCTGCTGCCTGCAATCCTTCCCAGCATCAGGGTCTTTTCCAATGAGTCTGTCAGCTCTTCTCATCAGGTAGCCAAAGAGCTAACTCACAGTTCTTATTTTTAATATGTTGATAAGTGAATATTACATAATATAGCAATGTCAAATTTCCTGAATATGGTTTTAGAAAAGGCAGAGGAAACAGAGATCAAATTGCCAACTTCTGCTGGATCATCGAAAAACCAAGAGAGTTCCAGAAAGAGATCTAATTCTGCTTTATTGACTATACCAAAGCCTTTGACTGTGTGGATCACAAGAAACTGTGGAAAATTCTGAAAGAGATGGGAATACCAGACCACCCGACCAGCCTCTTTAGAAACCTATATGCAGGTCAGGAAGCAACAGTTAGAACTGGACATGGAACAACAGACTGGTTCCAAATAGGACAAGGAGTATGTCAAGGCTGTATATTGTCACCCTGCTTATTTAACTCATATGCAGAGTACATCATGAGAAATGCTGGGGTGGAAGAAGCATAGGCTGGAATCAAGATTGCAGGGGAAAATATCAAAAACCTCAGATATGCAGATGACACCATCCTTATGGCAGAAAGTGAAGAGGAACTAAAAAGCCTCGTGATGAAAGTGAAAGTGGAGAGTGAAAAAGTTGGCTTAAAGCTCAACATTCAGAAAACTAAGATCATGGCATCTGGTCCCATCATTTCATGGCAAATAGATGGGGAAACAGTGGAAACAGTGTCAGACTTTATTTTGGGGGGCTCCAAAATCACTGCAGATGGTTATTGCAGTCATGAAATTAAAAGATGCTTACTCCTTGGGAGAAAAGTTATGACCAACATAGATAGCATATTGAAAAGCAGAGACATTACTTTGCCAACAAAGGTCCGTCTAGTCAAGGCTATGGTTTTTCCAGTGGTCACATACAGATGTGAGAGTTGGACTGTGAAGAAAGCTGAGCACCAAAGAATTGATGCTTTTGAACTGTGGTGTTGGAGAAGACTCTTGAGAGTCCCTTGGACTGCAAGGAGATTCAACCAGTCCATCCTAAAGGAGATCAGCCCTGGGTGTTCATTGGAAGGACTGATGCTAAAGCTGAAACTCCAATACTTTGGCCACCTCATGTGAAGAGTTGACTCACTGGAAAAGACTCTGATGCTGGGAGGGATTGGGGGCAGGAGGAGAAGGGGACGACAGAGGATGAGATGGCTGGATGGCATCATCGACTCTATGGGCGTGAGTTTGAGTGAACTCTGGGGGTTGGTGATGGACAGGGTGGCCTGGCGTGCTGGGATTCATGGGGTTGCAAAGAGTCGGACATGACTGAGCGACTAAACTGAACTGATTGTGGCTGTGTAAAAAAATCTTGCTTAGAAGTTAGTGATTAAGTAGTTAGGAATACAGTGTAATGGTGTCTGCAAGTCACTTTCAAATGATTCAGAGAAGATGATTCAGAGAGAGGGTGACAGAAGGAAGTAAAAGTGGCCAAATGTTAGGGATTTGTGAAGTTCTTTGTGCTGTTCTTTTAACTTTTCTGTAGGTTTTTCCAAATAAAAAGTTTGGGTAAAACTGCATTAACAAAACTCCAATAAAAGGGTCCTTACCACCCTTTCATTTATTTGTGTTTTTGCTTGTTATTACCAAGTCTTGTAGGAGCCCGTATTCAGGCTCATTACATGTTTTCTAGTACTTTAAACAGTTATTTTGGACCACATGAGATAGATAACTAATACAGTTAGATTTTTCCTACCTGAAGATCGTCTTTTCAATAAAATGTATTGAAAAAGGAATCATCTAAGCGCTATGCTTTAGGTTTTCCAAGGAAATGGTTTACCAATAAAGAACAAACAGATGGCGCTAGTGGTAAAGAATCCGCCTGCCAATGCAGGAGACACAGATGTAGGTTCGATATATGCATGTATATTGAAGGGCTTCCCAGATCCTCAGTAGTAAAGAATCCACCTTCGAATGAAGGAGACTAGGGTTTGATCCCCAGGTTGGGAAGATCTCCTAGAGAAGGAAATGGCAGCCCACTCCAGCACTGTTGCCTGGAAGATCCCATGGAGAGAAGAGCCTGGTGGGCTACATGTAGTCCATGGGATCACAAGAGTTGGACTTGACTTAGTGACTAAACAACAACAGCAAAAAAGTAAAAATTTAATGAAAACTATAAAATGATAATGTAAGTTCCCTTGTGAATTATTCCTACCCTTAGTCCCATTTTCCAGAAATATGTTCTGTGTTTTGTTTTTCTGCTTGTTACAAATTAGCTCTTTAAATTCTATCACTATGTACTGACTCCTTCCATTAAGGCTTTATACTTTGCCTCTCACGTCCCCTTCCCTCTTCAGCTGTCAGCATTTTAAACTATGGCAACACCCACTCCAGTACTCTTGCCTGGAAAATCCCATAGGCGGAGGAGCCTGGTGGGCTGCAGTCCATGGGGTCGCTAAGAGTCAGACACGACTGAGCGACTTCACTTTCACTTTTCACTTTCATGCATTGGAGAAGGAAATGGCAACCCACTCCAGTACTCTCGCCTGGAGAATCCCAGGGACGGGGGAACCTATTGGCCTGCCGTCTATGGGGTCGCACAGAGTTGGACACGACTGAAGCAACTTAGCAGCAGCAGCAGCAGCAGTCTTCTGCACAAGCAGTATCTAAATATTTACATACGACTCTATAATCTCCGGGGCTTCTGTGGGCTGAGTGGGCTCTGCTGGGTGGGTCTTCCACCCTAGGAGAGCAGGGGGCTGAGCCGAGTTATCCACCCACGGGTGATGCTCCTGCAGGCTGTTGGCTGCAGTACCTTTGCTCGGCCTTTCCCTGCAGCCTGTGCTTCTCACAGAGTGGCCACTGGGTCCTGAAAGGTAGTTGAGTTCCAAGAATTTCCAGGGGAAGGACTCAAAAGCCACCAGTCCTCTCAGAGAAGAGACTGGAACTGGCATGACGTCATTCCCTTTTGTTGACTCTGAGCTAAGAGCTTCTCTGGAGCTTCCAGAGAAAAATCTCAAGAATCTCCTACATCTGACATTCTGGGCTGTGGAATTAACCCTTCTCCTGTCCCTGCAAACTCTTCCACTGTCTTCCATGATGTGAAGTCACGCTCTTCCGTTGCTTTCCAGCACTTGTCATTTGATTATCTTTATGGCTCTTTTTCAATTTTATCCATGGGACCTGGGGAGCAGGGAAAAGGGGCATTATCTTTTAGGTCAGCCACCTTCAACCAGCTCCAAATCTTTTGTTTTTAGCATGTTCCTGATGCGAAGAACTGACTCATTTGAAAAGACCCCGATGCTGGGAAAGACTGAAGGCAGGAGGAGAATGGGACGACAGAGGATGAGATGGTTGGATGGCGTCATTGACTCAATGGATATGAGTTTGAGCAAACTCTGGGAGTTGGTGATGGACAGGGAAGCCTGGCGTGCTGCAGTCCATGGGGTCGCAAAGAGTCGGACGTGACTGAGTGACTGAAATGAACTGAGGTTTTTAAAAATCTATTATTGTCAAATTATTATTATTTTTCATTGTGTAAAATGATAAAAATACTTTTCTGAAGCCATAGTAATCACATTATCAAAAGCAAATCATGTATCCTAAGTCACTTCAGTTGTGTCCCAGTCTTTGAGACCCTATGAGCCATGGTCCACCAGACTCCTCTGTCCATGGGATTCTCCAGGCAAGCATATTGGACTGGGTTGCCATGCCTTCCTCCAGGGGAACTTCCTGACCCAGGGATTGAACCTGCATCTCTTAAGTCTCATGCATTGGCAGGCAGGTTCTTTACCACTAGTGCCACCTTGGGAAGCTCTTCAAAAGGAATAGGTACCACAGTGACAATGACTCACTTTGTTGAGCAGAAGACAATGTTCACAGCTAATCTATCACTATCACAACTTCTCCATTTATAGTTTCTAAATTTGATCCTTCTTTCAGACACCAGGTTATTTCTTCAAGTAGATTTTTCAGGAAGATGTCATTAATGCTAAAATGACAAGGTTCTTAAATATTTAAGAATGTATTTCTCATGCCTTTTACCTTTGAAAGATATCTTGGCTATTGAAAGAACTGTGTTACATTCTTTCTTCTCAATGTTGCAGCATTACCTTTTCTGTGTTGTGGATAGAAGTTTAAGACCTGCCTGATATATATTATTTTCCTGTAAAGGTGACAAGTCTCATTTGCCTGGATGGTTGTAAAACTTTCTTCATCCTTGACATTCATTTACTTTGTCAGGATATGTCTTAATCTTGGTAGAACTCATTTTTTTCTCTAAGAAAATTATTGTATTTTTTAAAAATTCTTTTTAAAAATTGTTTTGTGGCACTGTGGCATGTGGGATCTTAGATCCCCAATCAGGGATTGAACCCATGCCTCTTGCAGTGGAACCTTAGAGTCTTACCAGCAAAGTCCCCTAATCATTTTTTTCCTGTTGAGCTCTTTGAACCTGAAGATTCAGAGCTTTTCTCTCCAGAAAATTGTCCTTTTATTAATTCCTTTCTTTTCCCTGAAAATTCCCTTCTCTATGATCACCTTTTATGTACGTGTTTACACTCCCTTATTTCTTTTCACATGTATAACTCAGATGTTAGCTAAGGCCTCTTGGCCCTTTAAGATCTAATCCCCAGACAATTCCAGGACCTACAAGACCAAAGGCCTCACAATATCTATCAACCAAACCCTGTGTCTCTGTTTCTCTCCATATGCTCATAGATGTAAACAATGAGTATACAAAACTACCATACTTTGTTTAAAAAAACTGACTTTCCCAAGAAATCAACTGATATCAATAGTGATTTCTATTTGAATTTGCTTAAGACTTGAAAAGATATG
The DNA here is from genome assembly GCA_006410935.1 of Redunca redunca. Lineage (NCBI taxonomy): Eukaryota > Metazoa > Chordata > Mammalia > Artiodactyla > Bovidae > Redunca > Redunca redunca. Next base: position 72,625 of record SJYQ01002860.1, read on the forward strand.
GAGAGGGGTTGAATCACAGTGGGCTGGGCGGCAGGAGGACCATGGGGGTGTGGCCTGTCATCTCCTTTCTTCTCTCTCTTCTGTTCTTCCTCCCTCTTCTGCTCCTCATCCTGTCCATCCTGATGGCTGCCCCAGGACCAAATTCTTCCCCTGTCTTTTTGCACAGTAACTCCCCCCTTTCCCAAAACCCTCTTACCAACTTACCAAGCCTGGGGCTGGAAGTATGTTGGGGTGGGGTCATTTTCTACTCTTACAGTCTGTTCAGCTGAACAAAGGCCTTAGTCACAGTTGCATTCACGTGTTCAAATGATGTCACCAAGATCATGTTTCCCACTCTGCCTCTCAGGTTATGTTTTCCTCTGCTTTTTTTTCTTTTTTGTATGTGGCCCAATTCTCTTTTATACAACTATACTCATTGTATATGGCAGGAAATATGGCTACCAGTAGCCTCGGTCCTATGGATAACCCTCAAACTCATGGTACAAAAATGAGACACTCTCTCTTTCCTTATATTCCATGTATCAGATCTCTTGGAAAGAAATGTGACTGGATTTGCTTGGGGCAGGACCCAGTTAGGTTGTGGAGACTTGGCTGGGGTGTCATGATTGGATGGGGTGGATGGTGTACCCAGCCCAGCAGCCAGTCCCTTGCGAATCCTCTGGGCTCAGAAGATGATTCCCCTGTGTAAAGACAAGTGTTGTTTTGAGGATACAAAAAACAAAAAAAGACAGATGTCCTCCACACCTCATACCCTTTGATATGGAAATGTGCCCTGTCAAATGTAGACACTGAAGAGCAAATGAGAATAAGAAAATGGGAAAAGATGCAGAAAAATGGCCTCACCAATTCCACCCTTTCAAAGTGAAGTTGTTGCCCGTGGTGGTTGCACACACAGCAGGCTCAGTGAGTTAGATGGAGGTTGAGTCAGGACAAGGCACTTCTGTCGGTGAAAATGCTGCAGCAACTATCAACAGGTGTCTGAGCGCTGCTAGAGTCGAAGAAAAATCCTGCTCTGGAGCTGTTTCAGTTCAGTTGCTCAGTTGTGTCCGACTTTGCGACCCCATGGACTGCAGCACGCCAGGCTTCCTTGTCCATCACCAACTCCCGGAGCTTGCTCAAACTCATGTCTGTAGAGTTGGTGATGCCATCCAACCATCTTACTCTCTGACATCCCCTTCTCCTCCTGCCTTCAGTCTTTCCCAGCATCAGGGTGTTTTCCAGTGAGTCAGTTCTAGAGCTATTTATTGAAAACAGTTCACATTTATTTAGCATTAAGATTTGTCAGGCATTGGGCTAAGTACTGGGTATAAACATGGGTAATCAAAACAGACTATGTCTTAAGACCTTAAAATTTAGCTTTTGTGTCATATAAATCTCCATAGACTTCATTTGTAAGTGATGATTTTAGATGATTTTACTGTACTGATTTCCTTTGTTTAAAAAATACTTTTCGGGGACTTCCCTGGTGGTCCAGTAGTTAAGAATCTCCCTTCCAATGCCTGGGACACGAGTTGGATCCCTGATCCGGGAACTAAGATCCCACATGCCCGGGGGCAATGAAGCCTGAACATGCCACAACTACTGAGTCCGTTTGCCACAAAGAAAGATCCTGAGTGCTGCAGCTAAGACCAGATAGAGCCAAAGAAATTTTAAAAATTTTTTGAAAAAAAAAAAAAAAAATTTAAGGAATTCCAGTGGCTAAGACTCCAAACCCCCTATTAATACAGGGGGTCTGAGTTCGATCACCTGGTGAGGGAACTAGATCCCCACATGCCATAACTAAGACCCAATGCACCCAAATAAATAAATAAATTTTTAAAAGAAAAAAGGAAAACCCTCTGCCCTCCCACATTTGCCAAAAGTAGGTCATAACCTTTTAAAGGTGTCCTCCCTCTCTACAAGGAAGGACAGAAATGAATCACCAGGGATGACTCTGGACCCTATCAGCCTGGAGGTGGCACTAGAGGAACCCTCATGACAAAGTAACTGCCAACTAGTCCTCTGTTGTTTAGTCACTAAGCCCTGTGACTTAGTCACTCAGTCTTTGCCACCCCATGGACTACAACCCACCAGGCTCCTCTCTCCAAGGGAATAATACTGGAGAGGGTTGCCATTTCCTTCTCCAGGGCATCTTCCTGACCCAGGGATTGAACCTGCATCTCCTGCACTGGCAGGGGACTCTTTACCACTGAGCCACCAGGGAAGACCCTTGTCCTTTTCACTTGCCCCATATATTTGCCTCCCCGCAAGTCCCCTAGAAGTTCAGTTGTTTCCCTTTGTCTTGTCACTTTTCTACAAAATTATCATCCTTTTGTTATGATGTTATATAAGTTCAAGTTCCAACCACCAGCTTTCAGTTACTCATTAGTGGGTTATCCCCCATATATGTATGGTGCATACATTAATAAGCTTCTGTTTGTCTCCTGTTCATCTGTCTTGTTGGTCTGGTTCACAGGCCCCAAGATGGATGGAAGAAAACATTTCTTTTCTTCCCTTCCAGGTGACACACCTGAATGGCATGCTTTTACTAATGTATTAACGAATATGACTTTATTGAATTTTTGTCATAATTGTTGGCAGGGAGTTGCCCAGAGTTATCCCACACAGATGAGAGGGGTAGCCAAGATCTGAATTAGATGCAATATTGAAAAATAACATCCCAAATGTAAAAAAAAGAATGGTTAAGCAACCATAATACATAAGTTGTAATGTTACATAATCATCAATAATTACATTTTCAAAAAACTTTAATAACATCGGGAAATGCCCAAAATATACTAAGTGAAAAAAAAAAGCAGGCTAAAAATTCTAAACACATCATATATTAAAGGAGCATAATGTGTATTTTTAAATGATGAGAAGGAAATGCAAAGTTAAAACTGAAGAGCAGGATTTTCCGGGTAGTCAAGTGGTTAAGAATCCAGCTGTCAACACAGGGGACACTGGTTTGATCCCTGGTCCTGGAAGACCCCACATGCCACAGAGCAACTAAGCTTGTGCACCGCAACTACTGAGCAAGCACTCTAGAGCCCACAAGCCACAAATACTGAGCCCAGGTGCCACAATTATTGAAGCCCAATCGTCTAGAAAGGGGAGAGTGAAAAAGTTGGCTTAAAGCTCAACATTCAGAAAACGAAGATCATGGCATCTGGTCCCATCATTTCATGGCAAACAGAAGGGAAAGCAATGGAAATAGTGTCAGACTTTATTTTGGGGGGCTCAAAAATCACTGCAGATGGTGACTGCAGCCATGAAATTAAAAGACGCTTACTCCTTGGAAGGAAAGTTATGACCAACTTAGATAGCATATTGAAAAGCAGAGACATTACTTTGCCAATAAAGGTCCATCTAGTCAAGGCTATGGTTTTTCCAGCAGTCATGTACGGATGCGAGAGTTGGACTGTGAAGAAGGCTAAGGGCCGAAGAATTGATGCTTTTGAACTGTGGTGTTGGAGAAGACTCTTGAGAGTTCCTTGGACTGCAAGGAGATCCAACCAGTCCATTCTAGAGGAGATCAGCCCTGGGTGTTCTTTGGAAGGAATGATGCTTAAGCTGAAACTCCAGTACTTTGGCCACGTCATGTGAAGAGTTGACTCATTGGAAAAGACCCTGATGCTTGGGAGGGATTGGGGGCAGGAGCAGAAGGGGATGACAAAGGATGAGATGGCTGGATGGCATCACCGACTCGATGGACATGAGTTTAAGTGAACTCCGGGAGATGATGATGGACAGGGAGGCCTGGCATGCTGGGATTCATGGGGTCGCAAAGAGACGGACACAACTGAGCAACTGAACTGAACTGAAGTGAATCACCTAGAGCCCATGATCCACGACAAGAGAAATCCAAGCACTACAACTATTGAAAGCCCATGCACGGCAATGAAGAACCAGAGCAACCAAAAATAAGTAACTGTAGAGAGGGAGAAAAGATGCTCAGTGTTGTCCTGGAAAGTGCCAATTCAGAGAGTTCTAGAAACAAGAAAGGGGGAAAAAAAGCTTCTCTGCATCTATGTTGGGGAAGAGTGTTTCAGACCAGAGGGTAGAAGATCCCAGAGCTGACAGAGGCATCATAGGTTCTTAGATTTCGGTAAAAACATTGGATAACAGAATGAGCTCCCCTTGTCGGGATCCTACAAGGCTGACCTAGGGTTGGAAGCATCAGCACAGGGAAGGTGATGGTCTCTGAGCACTCCCCCAACCTCCTCCCCCCCACCCCGCTCCCCGGCGTCTTGCTGGAATACTGGGCTGCTGTCTGGGTTACAAAGCAGCTCCTGTCTGGACAAAGTGAGACAGTCACCTCATTCACCTCCAAGTGCAGCAGGGAAACTCTGCAACTTCAGAGCACAGAAAGCAATCCCTGAATGCAATCGCCTGGCTGCAGCAAAAAGAAGCCAAACAGGTTCAACCTGAACTGCCCACCTACCTTTCCCATTTCCTCACCCCAGAGAGTTCTGAAATCATTCACCTCAGGGACCAGCTTTGTAACTGACATTTGGCCCAAAGTAAACCAAGTGTAACTGATACTTGGCCCAAAGTAAATGCTCACCTCAAGAGGTAAGAGACTCGGGTTTGATCCCTGGGTTAGGAAGATCCCCAGGAGAGGAGGGCATGGCAAGCCACTCCAGTATTCTTGCCTGGAGAATCCCACGAACAGAGGAGCCTGGCGGGCTACAGTCCATGGGGTCGCAAACAACAGAAGAGACTTAGCATGCACGCACAATCGCTCATGTCCTGGGATCACATACAGCATGCTTTGCCTCAGACTGTCTGTCCCTGGCAGGCACACCCACATACACTGGAGGCTAAGGAAAGATTAAATTCCATAAACAGAAACTGGGAAACCACTGGTTAGTTGCAACCAGGCAAAAAGGCAGACCACAAGCTGGATATGAGTCAACAAAGCAACAACACACGCATACATACCATTTGAGAGAGTTCAATGAAAGCATTGTTTTAAGACAATTCTACCTATTTCCCTGGGTCCCCTCTAGTGAAGACACAATGCAATACTGTTGTAAAGAGAACCATGAAGACAGCATGAAATCCGCAAAACAGATTATGAGAGAGTGAATAACAGCAAAGCTGTCTTACTGAAGTGCAGCAGTAATTAAGACACACAAGGGCTGACGCTTACAAAAATAGTGAGGAAGAGTGAGAAGGGAAGGATTATGGGGGTTCAGTTCAGTTCAGTCGCTCAGTCGTGTCCAACTCTTTGCGATCCCATGGACTGCAGCACGCCAGGCTTCCCTGTCCATCACCAACTCCTGGAGTTTACTCAAACCCATGTCCATAGAGTCAGTGATGCCATCCAACCATCTCATCCTCTGTCGTCCCCTTTCTTCTCCTCCCGCCTTCAATCTTTTCTAGCATCAGGGTCTTTTCCAATGAGTCAGTTCTTCGTATCAGGTGGCCAAAGTATTGGAGTTTCAGCTTCAACATCAGTCCTTCCAATGAATATTCAGGACTGTTTCCTTTAGGGTGGGCTGGTTTGATCTCCTTGCAGTACCAGGGACTCTCAAGAATATTCTCCAACACCACAGTTCAAATGCATCAATTCTTGGCACTCAGCTTTCTCTATAGTCCACCTCTCACATCCATACATGACTACTGGAAAAACCATAGCCTTGACTAGGTGGACCTTTGTTGGTAAAATAATGTCTCTGCTTTTTAATATGCTGTCTAGGTTGGTCATAGCTTTTCTTCCAAGGAGCAAGCATCTTTTAATTTCATGGCAGCAATCACCATCTGCAGTGATTTTGCAGCCCCCCAAAATAAAGTCTCTCACTGTTTCCTTAGTTCACACTACTATGAGAGACTGCATAACAGCAAAGATGTTTTATTGAAGTGTAGCAGTCATTAATAAACACACAAGGGCTGATGTTTACAGAAACAGGAAGAGTGAGAAGGGAAGGACTGTGGGGATTAGTTCACACTATGCGTTGGCAGAGGCTGCAGTGCAGTCATCTAACACCTCTGTCTCAGTTAAGCATTCTGAACTTAAGGAGATGAGAACAGTCTCTTCAGATCTGAGATACACTCCATCAGTGGATGATCCATGTAACACAGGTTCACCTCTGTTGTGCTATGCCATTTCCTGTGTACCCTTCTAAGGGCCGGACATTAGTAGCTTACTTCATCCTCACAGAAACACTTTGAACTGGGAGCTCTTATGTCCTCATCTTACAGATGAGAAGACTAGGACACAGGAGGTTTAGCACCTTGGCCAAGGTCTTGCCGCCAGTAAGTGTCAGTGCAAGGCTGTGAGTTCAGGAAACCTGAGTGTTGCCCAGGAGACTGGGGCTCCAATTTTCCTACCATGGACTCATCTCTAGAGCTCACACCTTGGCCTTCCCTCTTTGAGTTTATAACACCTCTGGTCATGTTGACGTATGGCAGAAAACAACACAATACTGTAAAGCAGCTGTTCTTCAACTAAAAACAAATAAAAACTAATAATAACTCTAGGACTTCTCTGGTGGCTCAGTGGTAAAGAATCCGCCTGCCGATGCAGAAGATACGGGTTCCATCCCTGGTTTGGGAAGATCCCACATGCCACAGAGCAACTAAGCCCCTGTACCACATCTACTGAGCCTGTGTTTTATGAGCCTGGGAGCCACAACTATCGACTCCACACACCACAACTACTGAAGCCTGTACCACAACAAGAGAAGCCACCGCAGTGAGAAGCCTGTGCACTGCAACAAAGGCCCAGGGCAGCCGAAATGACGATAATAATACCTCCATCTGCCCAGGAGCTTGGCATAACTATGACAAGATTAGGCACGTTCAGGGTGGTAAGGCATAGACTTGGCGTAATAACTTTGAATATTATAAATGACTCTGTATTCAAGCATCCCTTCCTTCCAGCTTCTAGAAACATCTCGGAATCCATAAGAAATACTTTCCATAGTTATGTCTGCTCATCAACAATGTGCATTTGTATATGACTTTGTAATAAGGACTTTCTTACAGATATTTTTGCCTCTTGCAAATCCTGAAATGTCAATCATTTGTATATGACTTTGTAATAAGGACTTTCTTACAGATTGTTGGGCCCTACATGGGAAACCTTGAAAAAGAAAAAGGCTAGCATTGAGGACGGAAATTAAGATGGCGTCTGGCGGAAGAGATGGGGGCGTAGTCTATGCTGTCTGTCAAAACTTCTGATTGGTTCTCTTGATTTCTGTGCACGTAGATCATCATAGACTCCCATTATAATGATGGCACATGACGATTTGACCTTTAACGTGGTTGGTGTAACTATGGAAATTCCCTTGCAAACCCCTCCCCGCTTGCCTTTATAAGCAGGGAGTTTGTAACAATAAAGTGGAACTAGATGGAACCCCTGTCGCGTCTGATTGTCTCTCGCTCGCCGGGGGGCTGGTTTGGCGGACAGCAGACTCACCTCTCCTTGGGACCCCTCAGCTCTCTGCTGAGGGAAGTTCCACTGCCTCTCTCTCTTTCTGCAGAGCGCTCCCCGCAACAGATATTTTTGCCTCTTGCAAATCCTGAAATGTCAATGCTCGTACCATTCTCCCCATCCTAGAGGCGAGATAAGTAAGGTTCTGAGAGTTCAGGTGACTTGTGCAAGGAACATAGCTAACATATGACAACCAGAGTAGAAACCATGTTCACAGGGTCCCCACAGGATCCAGCCTCTGGAAACCAGGGTTCTTTGGAGATCTCCCGTCACTAACATGGCAATTCATAACCCATAATAAGGTTTTCAGTAGACAGTGTTGACAGATTTTGATAGCAGGAAGGATTGTAAAGTGCTGGTATAAAACCAAAGCAGGCTATGGCTGATTCACGTTGAAGTTTGACAGAAAACAACAAAATTCTGTAAAGCAATTATCCTTCAATTAAAAAATAAATAAATTTTAAAAAAAAGAACAGTGTCTGAGTTCAGCAGAGCAGCTTGAATGGGGCCTTTCTTTTGTTCCTGGAGGGATCTTTTCTGAGTCCTTTCTGTCCCTTGTTCTCCGGGAAGCCTAGCAGTTGAGTCACTCACAAGCAGGTGCTGTTTAATACCGTAATGCGGCCATTAACGCACCTTTCAATAATAACAGAACAGTGGAGGGTCTTTGTGTCAAGCAGAGAGAGCTGTGTTTTTTTTTTGAATCGTGCTTAGGGGATTTCTGCTTCCTTTACCTGAAAGTGGTGGAGGTGAGGCAGTAGAAAAGGAGGAACTGAGCCCCAAGATAGCAGTCGGGTTGGGGCAGAGGACAGACGGCCCCAGGGGACCTCAGCTGAAGGGGTGTGGCCAGCGGACGCCACCACCAGCGATGGTAGATATACAGCCTCTTCTGCAGAACAGGTTCCTAGTGTGTGTTAGCTTCAGACCTTGGGCAAGGGTGTCACACATGGCAGCCTTGCCTAAATCCTTAGGGAAATAAGAGAAGAGGCTCTTATTACGTGGTGTAATAGGGGAAGAGACAGGAGAGCAAGCAGCTGCATGAAGTGGTTATAAAACAGCCAGCGCTGAATGACAGGAGCTGGGGGTGACATGGGGGGAGAGAGGTGAGACCTGACACCCAGGAGGGAAGTGAGGACAGGACAAGCAGCCCCTCCCTTCCTCAGGGCTCCCCAGCAGTCGTTGGGGAGGAGCTCGAACATGCTGCCCAGCAGAGTAGGAGCTACAGCAGCTTGTGTACGTTTTTGTTTTTTTTTTTCCCATGTCATACAGCATGTGGGATCTCAATTCCCCTCCCAGGGATGGAATCTTGCCCCCTGCATTGGGAGCTCAGAGTGGCAACCACTGGACCACTGGGGAAGTCCCATCTTGTGCAGGTTTAAGTGGAAGTGTTCCTTCACCGTCACATGAATGCCTAAATGTACTCACACACACACACACACACACACAATGGCAAGCTAGAGGACCTGGGGAAAAGTCAGGTGACTTTCGTCGAGTGAATTAACTTCCATATGTCTTGAAATTTAGCAGACTAACGTGGAAAATCAGAAAACGATATGGCCTCACACTAAAAGTGTCATTGTGGAAGATGGGGGACCGGGGGCCCATAGTGAGTTATGGGAAATGAAACCACACGAGTGACAGAACTGCAACTACGAGAAAAGTGATTTATGCAAGGCACATATAGATGTGGGCCGTTTTGCAAATATGACTTAGTCCCTCTTGATGATTTCAGACACTTGAAAGGGGCCCTGTGCTACACAGCCTAGACGATCACCATCCAGCTGGAATTTAGACTCTGTCAACATACATTTTTATAAAAATACAGTAGAGATCTTAGTCACCCCAAACAGCCTTTCATTATTTGCATTTGTGACACAGTCCCATTTATACCTTTGATATCCCTTGGACAGCAAGATCAAACCAGTTAATCCTAAAGGAAATCAACTCTGAATATTCACTGGAAAGACTGCTGTTGAAGCTGAAGCTCCAAAACTTTGACCACCTAATGTGAAGAGTCGACTCACTGGAAAAGACTCTGATGCTGGGAAAGATTGGGGGAAGTAGGAAAAGGGGATGACAGAGGATGAGATGGTTGGCTGGCATCACCGACTCAATGCATTTGAGTTTGAGCAAGCTCTGGGAGATAGGGAAGGACAGAGAAGCCTTGGGTGCTGCAGTCCGTGGGACTGCAGAGTTGGACATGACTTAGGGACTGAACGACAAATACCTTTGATATAACCTCCTGTCTATTAAAAGGAATGTTAGTACATAGTACATCTAGTCTTAATGAGCATCTAGATGTTTCTGGAAGAACCATCAGCTATGAAATGATAATGATGTAAATATTTAAGAGACAATAATGAGACCTGGCATTAAGATGAGCTCCATATTTATTTTAGTCATTTAGTCACAAAAAGGGCAGTCCTCTGAAGGTAATCTTTGCATTCTAAAAAGACCTAGTTTCCATCACACTGCATTATTTTTTAATACCCTGAAATTGCTTTTGGAGGAATGAATGTAATTTTGTTGCTTCTAATGTGGTGATAACTCCTGGGAATATTTTAATATGTGAAAAAATTTAATGCAAATAAAAATCATCCACTGAAGTAATTTTATTTCAGTAATATGATTTCAGTAATATTTCAGTAATATGATTCTAATATAAATTCAAGATTTAAAAAATCAGGTTTCCCTTGAAAGGACTCTTAACATGTTTTTATGATACTGCATAGGTATTTGTGTAAGCTAATTCAGAGAATTTTTTTCTATCAATATCTTTATTCATCAGGAAGTGGTTGAAATAGAGCCCTTGTAGAGAGGGAGACCCAGTTAAGATGGTGTTATGGCTTGAACTGTGTCGTCCCGGAAAGACATGTCTTAAGTCTTAATTCCCAGAGCCTTGGAAAGCAACCTTAGTTGGAAACAGGGTCATTGAAAATGTAATTAGTTAACATGAGGTCATATTGTACAGGGGGGGCCCCTAATCCACTATTATACTGATATCCTTATAAGAAGACAGCCATGTGATGCTGTGTGTGTGCACACACACACTGAATGCCATGTGACCACAAAGAGACTGGAGTGATGCAGTGCAAGCCAAGGAGCCTAGGGCTTGTTTGTGAAACCAGGAGCCAAATAAAAGGCACGCAGCAGGTTCTCCCCTGAAGCCTCTGAGGGTACACGGCCCTGCCCACAGCTTGTGCCCTCCCTGGCTAGACTAGCCTCCAGAATGAAGTTCGGAGTTGTAGCCACTGGACCTCCAAGGAAGTCCCAGGGTTATGTATTCTTAAATCTCACACTAACTTTGAGATTTTAGGATAATATAAAGAGGCCAGCAATGCAAAAGTGAAAAAGAAAGAAAGCTGATTTTAAAAGCCATATTATTCATTAGGAATGATTTGGCTACAAACAACAGGAAAAACCTACTCACTGTGGCCTAAAGAACAAGAAATGTGTTATCTGACATAACAAGGGGTCTCCAAGCAGGGAAGCTAGAGCGTGGACTTCAACCCATGGTTCTGGGTCTTCATCAAGCATACGAGTTCTTGCCCTCTTTCTCTGCCATCTTCACTTTGTAAGCTTTGTCTGAAAGCTGGCTCCCCTCCCAGCAGCAAAATGTCCCCTGCTCCTTCAGGGTTCACACCAAACAGGGCACAATCCCGAAGAGGACACTATGTCTACCTGGAGAGAGGAAAACTCTCCCAGCATACCCCCTCCTCACTGGCTAAAACTGTGCCATATGCACCTCTAAATCATTGCTGAAAAGAAGAATGCAACCAGAGATTGTTCATTGTCCCCAGATATCCTCTTCTTTCTTCCTTTCTATAGAGAACTCCCAGAAATTTCATCTGGAAACATAATCAGCAAGCTAAAAGCCACCTTCCCCAGCTTCCTTGCATCCCCGTGTAGCCATGTGCCTAAGTTCTGGCCATTAGGATGTGACAGGGGATGATGTGGGTCATTCCTGCATTATTCCTTAAAAAGAAGTGTGCTCTCCTCCATCTCAGGTCCTCCCCTCTGCTACTGTTAGGGGAAACACACTGACTGAAATTGCCCACCCTGGCCAGGCACCATAGTTACCATCTGCATGAGTTATTTTATGACAGGAGATCCTAGTAAGGAACATGGAACTAACAAGCCACTACCAACCAGAAGAGTCTGGGAAAGGTCTAAAGGAGACACCATGTGTCCAACCAGCCTCCCAGAATCCTTCTCACTGGCATCTATCTTGGCCGAGCAATGTGTGCACCACCAGGAAGGACCATGAGTTAGAGTGATGGGCCAGAGAAAACCCAGAAACTAATCCCATCACCGTAAAACCTGAGCCTTCGAGCCACATGGCAGAGCAGTCCTCCTGGGTGCCCTTACGCTCCTGCTCTCTGCCCAGGCTACCCTTTCCAATAGAGACTCTTGCTTTGTCAGCTCACGTGTCTCCTTGGACAATTCATTCCGAGTGTTAGACATGAGCCCAGTGTCAAGCCCTGGAAGGGTTTCCCCTTCCAATAACACTACCATGAAGATTTGGTCATGCACAGTCAGCTTCAAACATGAAGACGTGGGTAATTCCTCTGGGGGTGACAACAACAGGTAGAAGGAACCTGGGACCCAAGACATTCTCAAGAACCTGAGCCAGGCTGCCATTCTAGATCCACTCTTTCTGGCTGAAGATGAAGTTAGCCTCTTCTGGAAATTTACGGCCACACAGAGGAGGAACTCCCTTCCCTCCCAGGGCTTATTGACCACCCTCTCCCATCTCTGCCCTTCTTCATTTCTCAGGTATCTAGAGAGTGTTAGTCGTTCAGTCATGTCTGACTCATGTCTGACTAGACCCCATGGACTTTAACCCGCCAGGCTCCTCTGTCCATGGGATTTTCCAGGCAAGAATACTGGAGTAGGTGGCCATTCCCTTCTCCAGGGGATCTTCCCAACCCAGGGATCAAACCAAATCTCCTGCATTGGCAGGCAGATTCTTTACTGTCTGAGCCACCACGGAAGCTCAAGTAACCAAAGAACAGCAATTTAGTTCCTTTAGGTGGTTCAGTTGTTAACAATTGGCCTGCAATTCAAGAGACCCAGGTTTGATCCTAGAGTCGGGAAGATCACTTGGAGAAGGAAGGAATGGCAACCTGCTCCAGTATTCGAGCCTGGTGCACTACAATCCATGGGGTCGCAAAGAATCATTCTGTTCATTCAAAGTTCAACTTCTCATTAGGGCTGATTAAAATCTTCATATATTTGAGTGGTCTTTTTTATCCTCCTGATGCCTCTGAGATAAAAGGAGCTTGGAGGGTGCCATGTCCAGGCCTGCTCTGGCCTCAGGGCAGTATCCCTCATCTGCTGGGTGAAGTGGCTACTTGTTGGAGGAATGGCTGGTCAGCACCCAATGGGCTCCTGCAGTCACCCTGAGTCTATGCCACACACACCCCCGGGCTCTTGCCCACCCAAGCCTCTGCTGTCGCTTCTCAAGTCCCTGTCCCCTTTGTCCCACAAGGCCCTCAGGTTCTCAAGCCAGCCACCTCTGTGTCTTCCGGGACCCATGAGAGCAGCCTGTGGGAGCTTCGGCTGGTGGGCTGCTTCCTGGGAGCCATCCGCTCTCCTCCACCCCAACCCCAGCGGGCAACCTCGCCCCAGGCCAAAGAGAGAAACAAATCCATCCATTGTCCCAGTCCCTTACCTCAGGCTCCACACGCCTCTCCCGCAGTGGCCTTAGGAAGAAAGCAGGCTTTCCCCTCCTCTTCCTGCCCTGAAGACCATCCCCCTTCATCACATCCTCTTTCTTCCAGAGGTGACTCCTGCCCTTGCCCCGGGGTAGAAAGGGTTCAGGAAATAGAAACCAGCTAATCGTAAGGAAACACAGCCAGGCATCATTCAAAAATATCTTATCTGTTACAAAGGGGAAAGAAGTCTCTAGAACAACGATTGCCTCAGCTGGGAAAAGCCGGGGCCAGGCGGAAGCGACCGGCCTTCGCGGGGAAGCCAAGGTCCAGGTTTTAGCCCAGGGCTCCCAAGGCCCTTGTGTGCAGTGGGAGGAGCCCCGAGCAGGGAGGACCCAGGTAGGGGAGGGGCGGGGCTCGTCCTGCCTTCTCTGCACCACCAGCTCCCCCAACCCCTCCACCCCTACCCCCGTACTCAGCCCCTCCTGTTGGTGTCTGGCTCAGATTCTCAGAACATTGTTTTGAGCCGAATGAACTTATCCTGGCCTTTGCCAGTGACTCACTCTTTGCCCTTGTCACGCTTCCTTGTTTAAGTCTCAGTTTTTCCCTCAATAAAGTAGAGCTGATAATGAATAAAACCTACTTCACAAGGATTCTTCCAGTGTGAAAAAGAAAATGTATTGAATCTCCCTTGGTGAGCTCAGAAATGTAGTGGGGAGTATAGATTTCTGTTTACCCTGGAGCTTACCTGGTTCTTCCTTATGGCTCTGCTTCCTGTAATGGCCTCTCTACCAGTGAAATTTTAAAAGGAGGTGCCTCATCTCTGAGTTCGCTCAGGTCTCAGGACCCCATCCTATGTAAGCGCATGGTTTCCTTTTACCAACACTCGCCGTTGAAGTCTCCCTCAATTTTCCTTTAAAATATATCTGAAAACAAATGAGGAATTGGGAAGCATTTTTGTTCATTAAAACCTTATGATACTTAATGTCAGAAAGATTGGAGAAAGTGACCATGGAAGCAAAAGGAGAAAGGAGTGAAATATTTATAGCATTGAAAGAACATCAGCAGCCTAGAATTCTGGGTCTAGCAAATTATCCATCAAAACCAAAGGAGAAATAAAGACTTTTATAAGAAATCAGAAACTGAGGGAATTTGTCTCCAGCAGACTTGCCTTATAAGAAATTGTTGAAAGATGTTCTTTAGAGAGAAGGAAAATGCTATAGGTCAAAAACTCAGATCTACATAACAAAAGAGAGTTTGAGAAATAAAGATAAAATAAAATCTTTTATTTTTCTTATATTTTCTTTGATTTTTTTTTTTTTTTAAGCCATGCTAAATGGCATGTTGGATCACTAGATGCAAGGAATCTTTAACCGCTGGATTGCCAGGTAAGTTCCTATTTTTCTTATTCTTTACAAATTAAACAGTTAACCATTAGTTCAAAGGAATAACAGCAACAATGCATTGGATGATTATAGCTTATGGGTAAATGAAGTGCCTGACAGCAGTGTTACAAGAGACGGGAGGGAGGTATTAGAACTATCCATTACACAGTACCTGCACTGCCATGAAGTGGTATAATGTCATTTGAAAGGAGACTTAGATTAGCTATAAAAGTATATTGCAAACTGTAGAGCAATGACTAAAAAGAATTTTAAGGAGGTATATTTATATACAAAGAAAGAAAACTGAGTCATACAAAATGCTTAATGAAAACTGGAGAAGGCAGGAAGAGTAGACAACAATAAAGAAACAAAGAATGACAACAATGAGCAAAAACAGCTATGTATATAGGTGTATATATGATTGATACTAATACAGCCGTATCAGCAATCACTTTAAATGTGAATGGTCCTAATATGCCAATTAAGAAACAGAGACTATGACCCAGCTATATGTTGTCTATAAGAAATCCAACTTAATTACAAAGACACCGCAATATCCCTGGTGGTCCAGTAGCTAAGACCTTGTGCTCCCAATGCAGGGGGCCCAGGTTTGATCCCTGGTCAGAGAACTAGATCCCACATGCTGAAACTTAAGGTTTCATAAAGACTCAGATCAAAAGTAAAGTGATGGAGACAGATAAACCATGCTACACTGATCAAAAGAAAACTGCACTAGCTAAATTAACTTAGACAAATCATCTCCTGCAATATCTTGGAATATAATCAAATCAATATATGGTATATATGGGACATGCCAATCAGGTCCATAGCTCTAGGAGAAGTGTTTGAGAAAAGTCTGAATGTTTGTGTATGTTGGCTGCTTTTTTCTGCCTTTAGCTAAGGTCTGTGAGAGAGAGAAGTCCAGGCAAGAGCTAACCAGTTGGAAGGTAAAGTGGAATGGAATACATTTCCACTAAGGAGGTTTTGGAAAGTCTTTCTTGAGTGCTCTTTACTAGACAATGGGAGCCAGACAGATCAAAGTTTGGTTCCTTCCCAACCCAAGCCTATTGCTTCACGTGGCCTCAGGGTATCCATCTTGATACTTCAAGTGTGGGTTTGTGCCATGTGCCAGCCAGTGAATCAAAGCAGTGATTCCTCTGGTTTAAGAACTTTTCCCTGACACGATGTATGGCTATGGTTACAAAGGAACCTTTGGACCAAAGAACTGCATATAAGGAAAAACACCAGAAACATGTTAAGAGTCCTTCAGGAATCTGTAATTCTTTAACCCCCTAAACCAAACCTCAGGGTCCTCAAAACTCAACCTACACGAGAGCGTACTCTTCAATACCACTTCAGGTGTAGTCTCAAGGAGGATAATTGATGGAAGAACCTTCCAGAGGCAAAACCAAAGGCCATAAACGATAATGAACAAGGAAATTCCTTGGCAGAGCCTGGGTCTAATGGAGAGACACACTTTATTGCTGGAGCAGAGAGTCTCAGTGGGTATTACATCATTGCAGTGGTCCAGTGATTACCGTTTCCCTCCCTTTCTTTCCTTTTCTGGAAGAGCATTTTTATGATCCTGTTCCTCATTTGTTGTTGTTGTTCAGTTGCTAAGTTGTGTCTGACTCTTTGTGACCCTGTGGACTGCAGCATGCCTTGCTTCCCTGTCCTTCACCATCTCCCAGAGTTTGTTCATACTCATGTCCATTGAGTTGGTGATGCCATCCAACCATCTCATCCTCTGTCATCCCCTTCTCTTCCTGCCCTCAATCTTTCCCTGCAGCAGGGTCTTTCCCAATGAGTTGGCTCTTTACATCAGGTGGCCAAAGTATTGAAGCTTCAGCGTCAGTCCTTCCAATGAATATTCAGGGTTGACTTTGTTTAGGATTGACTGGTTTGAACTCCTTGCTGTCCAAGGGACAGAGTCTTCTCCAACACCGCAGTTCGAAAGCATCAATTCTTCACCTACTGATATTGAAGGGAAAAGTTCTTAGAAAAGGCTGATGTCACCCTCACAGATAACCTGCTACATGCTAAGTTACTTCAGTCGTGTCCGACTCTTTGTAAACCCATGGACTGTAGCGCCCACCAGGATCCTCTGTCCATGGGATTTTTCCAGGCAAGCAAGAATACTGGAGTGGCTTGCTATTTAACCTAGGGGTCATTTAATGTATGATGAATTTATATGTCTCTCCTCTGCATTATCTTTAGTTGCTAAGGCTCTGGAGAAACAGGAACTCCTATTCATTGCTGGTAGATATGCAAATTGGGACAACCATTGTGAAGTAGAGTTTGGCAATATCTAAAAAAACCACACGTGTTTGTTTTTGACACAATACTTGCCCTTCTAGGAAGCTGTCCCAGGAAACACCTTCAATTATATGAAAATACTTTAGCCCAAGATTGTTCATTGCAATACAATTTGTATTAATAATTGCACTCTGAATGTCCAAACATAAGAAAGTAATTGAAGTATGATATTATTCATAAGGTAAAATATGATAGAACTATAAAATAACAATAATAAGAACAATCTCTATAAACTCAGTTCAGTTCAGTTGCTCAGTTGTGTCTGACTCTTTGCGACCCCATGAACTGCAGCACTCCAGGACTCCTTGTCCATCACCAACTCCTGGAGCCTACCTAAACTCATGTCCATTGAGTGGGTGATGCCATCCAACCATTTCATCCTCTGTCGTCCCCTTCTCCTCCTGCCCTCAGTCTTTCCCAGCATCAAGGTCTTTTCAGTTGAGTCAGGTCTTCGCAGCAAGTGGCCAAAGTGTTGGAGTTTCAGCTTCAACATCAGTCCTTCCAATGAATATTTAGGACTGATAACCTTTAGGATGGACTGGTTGGATCTCCTTGTAGTCCAAGGGACTCTCAAGAGTCTTTTCCAACACCACAATTCAAAAGCATCAATTCTTCAGTGCTCAGCTTTCTTTATAGTCCAGCTCTCACATCCATACATGACTACCGGAAAAACCATAGCCTTGACTAGATGGACCTTTGTTAGCAAAGAAGTGTCTCGGCTTTTTAATATGCTGTCTTTAAACTGACATAGTATAATTGCCAGAATATATTAAGTAAAAAAGGAAAATCTACCCGTAGTAGCAATTCTCAAAATGTAGTCCACACACACCTTGGGGTCCCTGAGACATTTGCAGGTGGCCCATGAGATCAAAGGGCTTCCCTGGTGGCTCAGAGGTTAAAGCGTCTGCCTGCAATGCAGGAGACCTGGGTTCCATCCCTGGGTTGGGAAGATCCCCTGGAGAAGTAAATGGCAACCCACTCCAGTATTCTTGCCTGGAGAATCCCATGGACGGAGGAGTCTGGAGGGCTACAGTCCACGGGGTCGCAAAGAGTTGGACACGACTGAGCGACTTCACTTTCACTTCCTTTTCATGAGATCAAAACTATTTTCCTAATAACATGAAGCCACCATTTGCCTTTTTTCAGAGGTGACATTTACATTGACTGTGTAAAAGCAATAGGGTATAACTGCAGGGACTATCACAAATCAAGGCTGTGCCATAGACTCTCTACTAGCATGCACTCTTGGTTAAAAAAAAAAAGACAATTTCCCTTAAGAATATTTGGATGAAGCAGTAAAAATTAGTATTGTTATCAGACTTGACTTGAGTTCATGTCTTTTTAACAGTCTTTGTAATGACTTCCCTGGTGGTGCAGTGGGTAAGAAGCCCCTGTCACTGCAGGGGACATAGGTTTGATTCCTGGTCCAGGATGATTCCTGGTCCAGGAAGATCTCACATGCCTCAGAGCAGCTAAGCCAGTGTACCACAACTACTGAGCCCATGTGCAGCAACTACTGAAGCCCAAGTACCTAGAGCCTGCGCTTCGCAATAGGAGAAGCAACTGCAATGAGAAGCCCACACACTGCAGTGAAGAGTAGACCCCACTCGCCACAGCCAGAGAAAGCCTGTGTGCAGCAACTAAAACCCAGCACAGCCAGAAATAGAATAGATGAATTACTAGTCTGTGTGACTAAATGGGAAATACCCGTGAAGCACTTCTGACACACACAGTACAATAGTTACCTCAAGGAAAAGTATTTCTGCCATTGTTTGAGTCACAAGCGGAGCTAGCCACTTTCTCATGGAACACCATGTTTACCTGAAAGAATACCTGCCAGACAAACTTGTTATTCACACGTGGGTATTTGAGAGTTGTTTTTATTTTTCTCAAATATAAGTGAGTGAGCCTCTCTCTTCAAGGAAACAACTGATAGTACATGCTGCCAATGGTAAAACTCAAAGCTTTCAAATCAGAATGGGAATTTTGGGAAATTTCTGTCTACCACTGCAGGCTCTTTGGGTTCTTGACACTTGAAGACTTTTCTATTGGTGTGAGAGATGATATATTTTTTAATATATTGTAATTTAATTTTATTTATTTGGTTGCACTGGGTCTTAGTTGCAGCACAGGATCTCTAGCTTCATTGCAGCATGTGGGATCTAGTTTCCCTACCAGGGATCAAACCTGGGCCCCACTGTGTTGGGAGCTTGGAGTCTTAGCCACTGGACCACCAGGGAAGTCCTCAGATGTGATAATATATCAAATAATTTTTGATACTGTATGATGAAATGTGTCCACATTAGGAAGACCTTCATACTTCAATTATTCATCATTTTCCAAATGCACAAAATCCTGCCTGGCTAAGGATACAACCAAAGTATAAGAAAGATCAATGGATTATAATGTAACAGAACTTTTAAAAGTTTATTAATATGCTTTCAGAGTCCACACTGCAACTACCTTTTAAGAAGCTACTACTGTTGAGTTTTAGGGTAGTATCAAAGAACATACACAATTTTCTGAAAAGACTGTTAAAATACTCATCTCTTTTCTAACTACATATTTGTTTGAGGCCAGGACTCTTTATATGCTTCAATGAAAATAATACATGCAAGAGATTGCATGAAGCAGATAGAGAATTTAGCTGCATTCATTAAGTCAGACGTTGTAAATCCATGCCTTCTTTCTTTCTATTCTTTTTTGTTTGAGAAAATGTTCTTTTTCATAAAAATATATTTATATTTCAGGAGCTTATTACTGTTCATTTTAACCAAAATAATAAATAAATACTTTTGACAGCTTATCAGGGTTTTTTGTTTGTTTGTCTGAGCCATGAGGCATGTGGGATCTTAATTCTCCAACTAAGGATTGAACCTACATCCCCTGCATTGGAAGCTAGGAGTTTTAACCACTGGACCACTGGGGAAGTCCCTCAGTTTTAATTTCTAATGCAGTAAATATAACAGAGAAAGCCCACATACACAAAAGCTCTTTCACTCTTCAATAATTTTTAATTGTGTGAAGAGGCCCTGAGACTAAAAAGTTTGAGAATTGCTGATGTGTGGTGTACCACCTATTGTATAACAAAGAAACATACATCTATCTGCTTTTTTTCTTTTTTGGTAAAATAGATACAGGAACGGAGAAGGCAATGGCACCCCACTCCAGTACTCTTGCCTGGAAAATCCCATGGACGGAGTAGCCTGGTGGGGTGCAGTCCATGGGGTCCCTAAGAGTTGGACACGACTGAATGACTTCACTTTCACTTTTCACTTTCATGCATTGGAGAAGGAAATGGCAACCCACTCCAGTGTTCTTGCCTGGAGAATCCAAGGGACGGGGGAGCCTGGTGGGCTGCTGTCTATGGGGTCTCACAGAGTCGGACACGACTGAAGCAACTTAGCAGCAGCAGCAGCAGATACAGGAAGTAAAGACTAGTAACTAATGATCCTGCAGGAATTCCCTGGCAGTCCAGTGATTAGGAGTTAGTGTTTCCACTGCAAGTATCACAGGTTCAAACCCTGGTTGGGAACTAAGATCCTGAGTGCCTCTCTTCGTGGCCAAAAAAGAAAGAAACCAATGATTGTGGGTATTAACAGAGATTACCTATAAGGTGGGAGGGATCAGCAGGAAGCGAACCTGCCATTTAGTTTTGATTTTGGAATCATGCTGTTTTTCATACCAAAAAGGTCATTATCATCATCATAATGATAAAATGAAACAAACGTAGGACAACCAGAGAAAGGAATATAAATTTAATAAATGAACCAAAAGAAAGAATAAAAAATGAACCTAAACATACTTCAAAACAGTAACAGTCATATGGAAGGAAGAGCTGACTCAAGTAACTTCTGAACATGGTATTTTGACCTTACACACTCAGACTAAAAAGAACAAAGAAAGGAATATTGCATTATAATAGTGAGTTTGCTCTTTGTAGAGGCAGGGTTGGTATAGTCTAGGATTGAACAAGTAGTCATTATCTTGAGGGTAAAGAAACAGGTTCCTTACTGTCAGAGAAGGGTTGCAACCATGAAGAACAAGAAGACTGAAAGGAGTCTGTGGTGTTGAATTGAAATTGGAGCTATCAGTATGAATTCATGGTTTTCAGCTGGATGCAGTGTGTGTGTGTGTGTGTGTGTGTGTGTTCTTCCTCTGTCTATTGAGAGGACCTAGAAGCATGACAATCCAGTAGTAATATGCACTTCGCACATTTAGAGCCCAGATCTCAGTGTCTGTATATCTTTTTCTACTGAAAATGATTAGGGCTTCTTGGAGAAATGGTAGATTCTAGGGTTGGGCCAGGAAAGCCAATATGAGCCTGGAACAAAAAGTTGTATCAGAAAATAAGAAAATCCTCAAAGAGTGATGGAGTAATAATATCTCAAAAGCAGACTCTCTAATTTATTTATATAAGTATTTCAATATGCTTGAACTTCTTCACTGGAGGGATTTTTGAGAGGCTGCAATTAATAAATGTGAAAAATATTGGAAAGATAAATACTATACAACATTCATATCTCTTTTGCACCTACTCTGGGCTTCCCTGGTGACTCAGACGGTAAAGAATCCGCCTGCAGTACAGGAGAGGCAGGTTCAAGCCCTGGATCAGGACGATCCCCTGGAGAAGGGAATGGCTACCGAGAATACTCCAGTATTCTTGACTGGAGAATTTCATGGACAGAGAAGCCTGACAGGCTACAGTCCATGGGGTCACCTGGGAAGCCCCAGTAAGACCAGATGCAGCCAAATGAATAAAGAGAAATAAATATTTTAAAAATAATAAAATTAAAAGTTCCAAAATAAAGGTAAATGAGAAAGTAACAAAATTCTGACACATGTTATAAGGGGCCAGGACCGTGAAGACATCATGCTGAGTAAAATCAGCCATACTCAAAGGGACAAATACCTTAGGATTCAACCTTAATGAGGGACCTAGGATGGTCAGATTCATAGAGACAGGGAGTAGAATAGGTTACCAGTGGCTGAGGAGAGAGGAGAGGGTCAGTGTTAAATGGGTCAGAGTTTCAGTTTGGGAAGATGAAAGAAGTCAGGGAGATGGATGGTGGTGAAAGGTTGCACAACAATGCAAATATATTTAATGTCAGTGAACCATGCAATTGAAAATGGTTAAAATGGTAAATGTCATGCTGTGTATATTTTACCACACAAACAAACAAACAAAAAAGAGGGTTGGTAACCCCAGCTGCAAACTGAGGTTTCATTCTACAAAAGCAGTTAAGGAACTGACTCCTTCCCATCAGAGAACATCTTGCCAATCAAGGTGAGAAACAGCCTATTTAAATAAAAGTTATGAGCAGGCCCCAGGAGACAGGCTTAATCACCACAGTCATTAGCCAACAGCCTGTTTGCAGGCTGACACCTCCCAGGGATGTTTGGAGAAATCCAGCCTTTTCCAAGCCTTTCACACCCTTTGACCTCTACAGTGTGAACAGGAAAAATAAAGTCGTGTAAAACAGCTGACTTATGCATTCTGAATTGTGACTCCTGCCTGAAAGCTGGCTCTATCCTGGCCTGAAGGGGTTCCCATTCTCATCTAGTTACTCATTATTTTTTTATAGTCTAAACAATGGTAAAGTGTTTTCTATATTATAAGTGTTTGTAATAATTGTGTGTACAGGCTCAAATAGGCTCAGTAAATCTTATTTTTAGAAACTTAAAGTACCAAGCAAAAAAAAGTTCCCATTTTCATAGGCACAATGAAATTTCAGGCCTTTAATCTTTTAAAACCCTATTCACCAGGCACTTTGCCTCAAACTTGTTCCAGAGAAAACAGCAAACTTCATCTCCCTGAAGTATAGCCAAATGTCATCATTTTCTACAGAATAAGGCCTGACCCCACCTCAGGCTCATGTGTGCTCACTTTAGTCATGTCCAATTCTTTGCAATCCCATGGACTATAGCCTGCCAGGCTCCTCTGTCCGTGGGATTCTCCAGGCAAGAATACTGGAGTGGGTTGCCATTCCCTTCTCCAGGGGATCTTCCCAATCTAGGGATCAAACTCGGGTCTTCTGCATTGGCAGGTGGATTCTTTGGCCTCTGAGCCACCAGGGAAGCCCTGTCACTGGCTTTAAACAACAGGCCTGTGTGTGGGTGCTAAGTTTGTTTCAGTCGTGTCCGACTCTTTGCTGCCCTATGGACGATAGCCCTCCAGGCTCCTCTGTCCATGGGATTCTCCAGGCAAGAATACTGAAGTGAGTTGCCATGCCTCAAATTCCTGCCAACTCTACTTCCTCCAATTTTTTCTTTTAATGTTTATTTACTTATCTGGCTGTGTTAAGTCTTTTGTGCTTTCCATTACTTTCTGTCACTCCCTCTGCTGCTGCTGCTGCTGCTAAATCACTTCAGTCGTCTCTGACTCTGTGCGACTCGATAGATGGCAGCTCACCAGGCTCCCCCATCAGGCAAGAACACTGGAGTGGGTTGCCATTTCCTCCTCCAATGCATGAAAGTGAAAAGTGAAAGGGAAGTTGCTCAGTGGTGTCCGACTCTTCGCGACCCTGTGGACTGCAGCCCACCAGGCTCCTCCGTCCATGGGATTTTCCAGGCAAGAGTCCTGGAGTGGGCTGCCATCGCCTTCTCCTATTACTCTCTCTGTATTTGCCAAATCAGACCACCAAACTTCAGAATAAGCCCCGCTAAGTGTAGGGGCTGGACTAAAGGGTACACCCCTTTCTAGTACATCTGTACTTTGCTGAGTGGCTGTCACTGGCTTTATTTATTTTTAGAAAGATTTTATTATTTTTACATTTATTTATTTTACTGTGGGCTGTGCTGGGTGAGTTTTTCTCAAGTTGCGGTGAGTGGGCTTCTCACCGCAGCGGCTTCTCTAGTTGTGGGCACAGGCTCTAGGATGTGTGGGCTTCAATAGCTGAGGCACACAGGCTCAGTAGTTGTGGCTTCTGGGTTCTAGAGCACAGGCTCAGTAGTTGCATGGGCTTAGTTGCTCCCACCGCATGTGGGATATTCCTGGACCTGGAATTGAACCCACATCTCCTGCCCTGGCAGATGGATTCTTTACCATTGAGCCACCCAGGGAAGCTCTGTCACTGGCTTTAAAAAACAGGCCTCCTTTCCCTCAAATCTCTGCCAACTCTACTTCCTCCAGTTTTGTTTTCTTTTAATATTTATTTATGTATCTGGCTGTGTTGGGTCTTTATTGCATCATGTGGCAATCTTTTGTTGTGCTGTGTGGGCTCAGTGGTTTTGGCACAAGTTCTTGGTTGCCTCAAGGTATGTGGGATCTTTGTTCCCCAACCAGGGATCAAACCTGCGTCCCCTGCATTGTGAGGCAGATTCTTAAGTTCCTCCAATTCCTCCAATTTTTGAGATGCCCTGAACAACTTATCTTTTCTCCTCCTTTCTCCTCCTGCACACATTCACCTGTTGTTCTTATTTATTTTCACACCAACCAGCTTAAAAAAAAAACAAACAACAATTGACACCTAGCGAGGAAACAGGAATAGCTGTCAGCCTTTGTCAAATGAATCACTCTTTCAGTTCACATGAGAGCCATCTGTAATTATGTCTGTACTATGGTGTTAAGGGTAGGCAGATTAAAAAAAAAAACTTAAAAGAGAAACATCACTTTTTATGATGATTTAAAAAAGTAAGAGAATCCAAGCTCATTGCAGAAAACTTGCAAAGAGAAGTAGAAAACTTGCAAAGTTGGTAGGCATAATGCCACCAACTCAGGCACAGGCATTGATACTTAAGGTGACAAATTGTCAAATTTTGCAATAGATGAAGCTGAATCCCGAAAGAGAGGTATATAATTTTAGTTTAGTTTTGTTTCTATGGACATTCAAATAACGTCTGGAATGGGCATAGGTTAGAGAGTAGATCTGGAGACCCTCAAGGTAAGGTCCTGGAAGTAAGAGTATAAACTCTTCTTGCATGTCCTACAAACCTTCTCAGCTTTTCTTCTGGAGAACAGTTGATAACTGGGACATCTGCTCTGTGAGAGGGGTGGAGGTGAGGCATTCTAATCCCACAGCTAATCAAGGAGGAGTGAGTGTAAACTTCCCATTCCAGGATTTTCAGTTTGTTTTTTTCCAGCTTAACCCACCTGTTACCAGATAAGGATTCCTTAACAGTAACTTATTCAAATCTTCTTAACACAACTCAAAGTCCAGCAAACACAATTTACAATATGTTTTCCTGGATTAAAGTTGATTTTTGCATTTACTGAGCAGAAATGACTGGACTGTGGCACTTTGCAAAACAGTAGGATAACTACTTTCTGGATGAGCGAGGGAGAAATGGGAGGCGCAGGTGTATGTGTAAGTCACATTCGAGGCGAAACTTGGCCCAAACACCATCTTTAGTGTGAAAAATGGGTGGGCTGTTCAAAGCTCCATGGAGGGGCTTGTATTTCGGACTGGGGAGGAGGTGCCCCAAGAACCCCTCCCTTCCGTCATTTTTTTTGGAGGCTCAACAAAGTGACAGAAGGCAAAGCATTGTGGTCACAGAAGCATTAATCCCTTTGGTAAATGCACTTTGTGAGCAGACAGATAAGTGACAAATGACTAATCAAATAGAAGCTTGTGGAGGTTTGGCTTTATTCTTTCCCATTAAAAAACTGGTAAGAGGAACATGTTTTATCACATGAAGGCAAAGCATTCCTAACTCAGAAAATCTAAACCCCATTTTTAATTGGTTTGTTTAGTTTTAAAAACTAAATGGGATTCTTGTGAAGTATAAAATATTTAGGGCTAATTATTGTTCTGTAATTTCCAATGAGGGATAATGTGTCCAAGGATTATGAGGGATTGGGGGGAAAGGAAGGAAGGAGAGAGGGAGGGGGGAGGGAAGAAAAGTCATCAGATAAACTATGAGGATTCTACTTTTTTCAAAACCAAAGGTCAGAATATCATGTTTTAAAACTTTGGAATAATGCCTGCTTGTGTTTTAATGTTACATCTGACTGTTCTGGCTGAAAAAAACTGGATACTAGAAACAAAACTAGAAACAAATCTTTCTAGACTTTATTCCCCCATCTTCTATTCATTTCTCCCTGTCTCTCTTACACACACACACACACAAGAAGGAAATAATTTGCCTTTAAGGGCTTCCCTGGTGGCTCAGAAGGTAAAGCGTCTGCCTGCAATGCAGGAGACCGGGTTTGATTCCTGGGTCGAGAAGATCCCCTGGAGAAGGAAATGGCACCCCACTCCAATACTCTTGCCTGGAAAATCCCATGGACGGAGGAGCCTGATAGGCTACAGTCCATGGGGTTGCAAAGAGTCCGACATGACTGAGCGACTTCACTTTCAAGTCCATTGTAGCCATGACATTTTTTAAAGTCATGTTTTTCTTTATAGTCAGTAAAGTAAAACATTTCTAAAGACCTCAAAGAGAGATACTGATTTGGTGAATGTGCTCTCTGAACCAAGGGAAAAAAAAATCAGTGCACATTGTCTGACAAGTTCAAATTGAAGAAACTGATATAAATGTTTGAGGGTAGGACTGTCACTGCTCTAACAGGGGCTAGCAGAACTAAAAGCTTTAAAGCTGCATCTAAGCATAAATGTGGGCTTCCCAGGTGGCCCTTGTGGTGAAGAATCTGCCTGCTAATGCAGGAGACGAAAGAGACGCAGGTTCGATCCCTGGGTCAGGAAGAACCCCTGGAGGAGGGCGTGACAACACACTCCAGTATTCTTGCTTGGAGAATCCCATAGACAGAGAGCCTGGCGGGCTACAGCCCATGGGGTCGCAAAGAGTCAGGCACAACTGAGCAACTCAGTACACACACAAACATAAAATGTAATTGCTCTCTCTGGAAAGAAGAAAATGTTTAACCACAGGAGCAGAAATAGCTAGAAAGCAAAATACAATTGGGGCTTCCCTGAGGGCTCCCATGTTAAAGCGTCTGCCTGCAGTGCGGGAGACTGGGGTTCCATTCCTGGGTTGGGAAGGTCCCCTGGAGGAAATGGCAGTCCACTCCAGCACTCTTGCCTGAGCCTGACCGGCTACAGCCCGTGTGGTCGCAAAGAGTTGGACAAGACTGAGCGCATAATTCTGAGACTTCTTAGCCCTTTCAATAAACAAACCATTTAGCCCAGAGAGGAAGGAGTTACTGCTGAGGCAAGCAGAGAATTAATCTAAGCTTATCCAGAAGTGCCTGGGTGTCTGGGATTGGGTTTGATATAATAAAGGAGAGAAGGAAGTCAGTGAGGGTATAGATGAAGCAAGAGTGGCCATGGGTTGATAATTGTTGAAGCTGGGTGATTAGTATTTGGGGATTTATTACACTAGGACCTCCACTATTATATTTACATTCTTACATTATTTAAAAAAAAAAAAAGGATATTCTAGGCAAGACAAAACCCTTGTTTTTGAGATCACCTGGCTATTTTTAAGATTTTTTTTTTAATAAAATGTATTCAGGACTTCCGTGGCAGTCCAGTGGATAAGACTCCACACTTCCAACACAGGGACTCAGATTCAGTCCCTCATCAGGGAACTAAGATCTCACAAGCCGAAGGGTGAAACCAAAAAAAAAAAAAGTATTGGAGACTAGCAGACATATGTATGAATTTGTTGCCAAGTGCAAGTGCAGGGGGAGAGACAAACAGGGACGGATTTAGACATTTATTTCGCTCTGCTAATCGACCCTGTAAGTGTGTTGCTGAGGAGAGCTTCCAAGATGGACTGGAAAAATAAAACAAAAGTTTTATTTATTTTTATTTTAAAAAATTGTTTTTTTATACAAAAAAGTTCATTTTTTTAATGTGAGTTTTAAAAGTGTATCCAAGTAGCTTGGCAGTAAATGTGTTTTCCTCCCTTTTAAGGAAATACAGAATAATCATTTTGGCTTTTGCATGACATCCTGTGGAAAGCTGATGAAACACTTTAGGAAACAACTTGTCCCCTGTACTAACACACCCACCAGTAGAAGAGAAAGCTTCACTTGAACGATCCGTGCCATTTACCTGGTATGTGGACTCCAGCCCTACATCCACAACTTTTGCTCATTCATTTTGAGGAAAGCATCTTACTCTCTTCTTACATGTTATAATACTTGGCCAAATTTTGTAAAATGTGCTTGCATCAGGATTAAACTTTCCAGTTTTGCAGATCTGGCCATCTAATTCAACAGGGTAAATGGTTTGACACCCTTTGATGCTTCTTGGAAATAGTAGCAAATAATGAAATCCCAGGGTGTCACTGGGGGTTATTTACACTTGCTAATGATTAACCGTCCCTGGTTCGTGGACTGCAGAATCAGACTTTCAAGGCCCCAAAGACAGCTTATCCTATTTTAGACCCTTGCTTCGGTTTTTATAGATCTTCAAAAATCCCCTCCAGCTCAAACCAGAACAAAACCTGTGTCCAATAAATGGGGTTTGGTACATAAATTATATCCATGGTTACAATGGACTATTATTTAGTCATCAGAAATGATAGACCCACCTTGTGAAAAAAGGTTAAAAGAAATTTTTTATTTTGGGGTCCCATGTAGCATGTGGGATCTTAGTTTTCCAACCAGGACTCGACTCCATCCCTGCAGTGGAAATGCAGAGTCTTAACCACTGTCCACCAGGAAATTTCTAAAAGAAATTACTCAAAGAAGGAAAATAAGTCAGAAACTCAGATCTCCATAAGAAAGGAGGAGCTCAGAAGAAGGAATAAGGTAAGGTAAAATCAAATGATGATGACCAGCCTAGACTGGGCACTTGCCTTCTCCTACTTCATCTCATACGCTTTGTCTCTGTCTCTTACATATCAGGTTTGTACAAAAATGTATAAGATGAAAAACAGACCCTCCTTATCATGCATCTCATTCTCTTCCCCTCTTCCTCAAAAGGTAGACTTTGTTAATATTTCCCTGAGTATCATTCCAAAAAACTACACGTAAAAAATTGTACACAAAAGGAATACTGTTATAATGTTCTGTACTTTGCTTAAAAACAACTTATATATATATATTATCAACCTTCCTCTATCTAATTTACTTTGCTGTTATAATGACTGCACACTAAACTTTTCATGTTTTTTTTTTATGTTTCTGTTTATTTGGATTCTTTTTTTTTTTTTTAATGTGAACTGCTTATCTATAGACTTTGCCCAGCTTTTTAAAAACAGGACTCTTTTTTTCCTCTGACTTATATGAGTTCTGCATAAGTTCGGTAAATAGATCTTCTGCCTGACATGTGCCGACAGTATTTTTTCCTAGTTGTTTTGCTTTTGAAAATTTTATGAATTTTCCCTCACACACAAGTTTAAAAAAAAATACAAAATACTTATACACATGTGTATCTTTTACTGTGTCTTGGATTTTCTGTCCTGGTTACGAAGGCCTTCCCTACTCCATGATTGTATTCATGCTTCCTTCCAGGACAAGTTGTCTCAGCCTCAGCATGACTGACTTTCAGACAGGATGATCTTTCCCTGGAGGTCTGTCCTGTGTGCAGTGAAATGGCAGCACCCTGGTCTCCATCTGCTAGAGGCCAGAAGCATTTCCTCCCCTCCAACTGTGACCACTGGCATTGTCTCCAGACATCTTCAAATATTCCCTGGGAGGCAAAGATGCCACATGTATTCCGCCTGGAGAACCACTGTTCTAGAACATACAGAGGTGCATTATTAATTACTCTTTTTAGCATTTCAATCTTGATTCAGATGAGTTTTATTTTTGTTAGAAGAGTAACGTAGCCAGCTTCATTTTTTGTTTGTTTGGAGGATACTTGCTTTACAGTGCTGTGTTGATTTCTGCCATACAACCATGTGAATCAGCCATAAGTATACATGTCCCCTCCCTCTTGAACCTCCTTCCCACTCCTCCACCAGTTTGATTTTTAATGAAAAGTAGTTCACTGTCCCAATTCAATTTATCTCTGATCTGAAAAGTCACCTTTACCAAAATTGAAATGTCCATATCATAAACTGTTGCCTTGGTTTTGTGTCCTCATTATTTAATCTCATTATTAACTTCAAAATATACTTTAATATTTGAAGGGGCTTCTGCTGCCCTCCTCCCATCCCTAACTTGTCTTTCAGAATTTCCCTGGCTTTCTCCGATGCTTAATTTTGATGAAGTGTAGCAATTAAAGAAAAAAAAAATCCTGTTGGTATTTTAATATAAATTGCTTTGAATTTAAAGATCAGTTCAGGGAAGATAAACATCTTTATGCTTTTGTTATTGAATCTTGCTGGAAGGGATAAATTACATCTTTTATTTTACTTAAGTCTTCCTTTATGTCCCTCAGTAGGGTTTTAAAGTTTTCTTCATAAAACTTGCACTTATTTCTTGTTAATTTTATTCCTAGATATTTCATCATTTTATTGCTGTTATAGGTCCTCTAGCTTTCAGAAGAGGTAATGGTGATAAATGGAAACGTGTGAGTGGATTAACCCTTTGATGGAAAGAGGAGAAAGGGACTAAGTTAACAGGTAGGGTATTCTGAAGGTCTTACTTTTACCTCATAAATTTGGTACTTATTCCAAACAATATGTATGTATTTTTTTCTTTTTTTAATCGGGACACGTTTCCCCCCCTGTACTCATTATTGGTCCATCTAACCCTGTTCCTTTAGTTCTCTGTCAATTGCTTTTAGGCTTATACAAAAACAGGTTGGTTCTTACAGTTTTAAAAAGAGAAGAAAGGGAATTCCCTGGTGGTCCAGTGGTGAGGACTTCACGCTTTCACTGATGAGGGTCCCACTTCAATCCCTGGTCAGAGAGCTAAGATCTCCACCAGCAGTACTGGCAAAAAAGAAAAGAGAGAGAAGGAAAAAACCCAACAGAATAGAAAACTTGACAAAAGTTACAAATAAGTGAATAGAATAAATAAACAAATACATAAAAACGCGCTTACCCTCTCAAACCAAGACATGTGAACCTTAAAAAAAAAGCTGTCATTTATTTGTCTAAGAGATTGGCAAATATGAGATTCATTTATTTATCTTTCGACTGCTGCACTGCATGTGGGGGGATCTTAGTACCCTGGGTTGGAAGGGTAGAGCCTCAACCACTGGGCTGTCAGGGAAATTGATTGCTAATATGCAGTGTTAGGGTATAGAGAAAGAGGTTTTCAAATACCTAAGAAGATTGGGTGGGCAATTTGGCAACATCTGTGAAAATTCTGAATGCACAGACCCTTGACTTAGCTAGGGACGCCTACAAATATACTCCCGCAAGCCTCTGAAAATCTGCATATAAACTGACATCCTGCTCAGGCATTCTGGTTCAGTTTACAATCTGAAGGAGCTCTTGGGATTGGTTGGTGTCTATGCTCTATCAGTTGTTAAATATTTTAAACATAATTGGACTATCTCTTAGTGCTTAGGTACAAACTGGACACTAGACCCTTTTAACGCTTAACACTAAAGAAACTGTTACATAAGTGAAAAAAGCAAATTTCAGAATATCATTATTGTTTGGATCAGGGACCAGGGGTCAGAATGGGGTGGGGATGGAGGGGACGAATGACTGACCCCCTTCTTCACCTGGCAGCTAGGGATGATAACAAGGCATGTTTCTTAGGATGTCAGGAATAAAGATAAAATACGTGAAATATTTAACACTGCCTGGCATGCTATTTACAATAACGGATTGTATTCTTATTAATGATTCTTACCATCTCATTTTCATGCATCATTTTGTTTGATAAATATTTATTGGGTTCCTATGGGATGGGGAAACAGTGGAAACGGTGTCAGACTTTATTTTTTTGGGCTCCAAAATCACTGCAGATGGTGACTGCAGCCGTGAAATTAAAAGATGCTCACTCCTTGGAAGAAAAGTTATGACCAACCTAGATAGCGTATTCAAAAGCAGAGACATTACTTTGCTGACTAAGGTCCGTCTAGTCAAGACTATGGCTTTTCCAGCGGTCATGTATGGATGTGAGAGTTGGACTGTGAAGAAAAGTGAGCGCCGAAGAATTGATGCTTTTGAACTGTGGTGTTGGAGAAGACTCTTGAGAGTCCCTTGGACTGCAAGGAGATCCAACCAGTCCATTCTGAAGGAGATCAGCCCTGGGATTTCTTTGGAGGGAATGATGCTGAAGCTGAAGCTCCAGTACTTTGGCCACCTCATGTGAAGAGTTGACTCATTGGAAAAGACTCTGATGCTGGGAGGGATTGGGGCAGGAAGAGAAGGGGACGACAGAGGATGAGATGGCTGGATGGCATCACTGACTCGATGGACGCGAGTGTGAGTGAACTCCAGGAGCTGGTGATGGACAGGGAGGCCTGGCGTGCTGCGATTCATGGGGTCGCAGAGTCGGACATACTGAGCGACTGAGCTGAACTGAACTGACACATTTTAGTAGGGGAAAGGTGAAAGAAGAAAGTGCTAGTCACTCAGTCATGTCCGACTCTTTGCAACCCCATAGTCTGTCCACGGGATTTTCCAGGACGGAGAATCCACTGGAGTGGATTGCCATTCTCTTTTCCAGGGATCTTCCTGACCCAGGGATTGAACCTGA
Organism: Redunca redunca; assembly: GCA_006410935.1. Classification (NCBI taxonomy): domain Eukaryota; kingdom Metazoa; phylum Chordata; class Mammalia; order Artiodactyla; family Bovidae; genus Redunca; species Redunca redunca. Next base: position 104,854 of record SJYQ01002860.1, read on the forward strand.
GTGTCCTGCATTGCAGGCAGCTGCTTTACCATCTGAGCTACCAGGGAGGGTCTGGGGGTGGGGGGGTGTCAAAGGACAAGCACATTAACAGTCAAATAAGCAAAATAATTAAAATTGTGGTGTCCTGGAAAAAAGAAAGGGTTGAGTTAGAGCTGTGGTTCTCAACCAGGGGTCTTCCTGCCCACCCCAATTTCTGTCCCCTCTGGAGGACATTGGGAATGTCTGGAGTTTTTTTTTTTTTTTTGTCACAAGCTAGGGGGAAGGTGTAATCAGCCAGATTGGTTAGCCACCAGGGAAGCCCCCTACAACCAAGAGTTTTTGTTGTTTAGTTGCTAAGTTGTGTCCGCCTCTTTGCAACGCCGTGGACTGCAGCACACCAAGCTTCCCTGTCCTTTACCATCTCCAGGAGTTTGCTCAGACTCATGTCCATTGATGCCATCCAACCACCTCATCCTGTCACTCCCTTCTCCTCCTGCCTTCAATCTTTCACACCATCAGAGTCTTTTTCCAATGAGGTGGCTCTTCACATCAGGTGGCAAAATATTGGAGCTTCAGCTTCAGCATCAGTCCTTCCAATGAATATTCAGGATTGATTTTCTTTAGGATTGACTGGTTCGATCTCTCACAGTCCAGGAGACTCTTAAAAGTCTTCTCCAGCACGACAGTTCAAAAGCATCACTTCTAAAAAAAAAAAAAAAAAAAA
>SJYQ01002861.1:0-18207 GCA_006410935.1 Redunca redunca
GGGATTCCTATTATGTATTTTATATAGTATTTAGTTGGCAAAATATATTGTGCAAGAAGAATCAGACATATTAGAAATTCAAGATTATTGATGAATCATTTTACTTTTCTGAGTTTAGTCTCTGTAGAAGGACAGGATCCTTTCAAGCTCCCGCAAAACCTCTGAATCCCTCTATATTGAGTTGTTATGAAAATGTTAGAAAATAGGCTTTAAACCATTTGAAGATTTCTCCACTGGCTTAGTAGCATGCTAATCTGAATTTATTATGTTGATGTATCAATTAACTCCTGGGAGGATAAAGGGAATTTCAGTGTGCTAAAGCAAAGTACCTTTCCCAAAGTGACTTTTAAAAATGGGGAAATGTTAGAATATAGAATATAATTGTCAAATCTTGGTAAAAACCTAAAGAAATACATTCTCTTAGTCATTTTTTATTTAAACTGGTATGGGAGAAGATATGAAATGTAGAGGGGACATAGAATTAAAATTGAGTTCACACACTAGAAATATTTCATACTTATCAGGTATTTTTATTTATAAGTCACAAATTGCTCAAATCACAGGCATAGAATTTTGGTTTTTCAGGGAGATCAAAGATCATCTAGCCTCATCATTTATAAATGGAAAGAGTATGGACTTTGGAGTTACAGAGACCTACATATGAATTCTAGCTCTGTCATTTTCTTGCTGAGTTTCTTGAGCAATTTATTCAGTGTCCTAGCCTTCAGATAGGAAATTGGATCACCTTTTATTATCAGATGAGAAGGAATACACGAAAGAAAATATACTAATGACAACGCAAGAGGTGGTAATAACATAGTTTTTAGCTTTTATAGAAAATTAGAACTCAAAAGAGCTGTCTTTCAAGAAACTTAAGCCCTTAGATTTGTCTTAACTTTCTTGCTTGAGAATAGATTATGCAGCCTTTTTATATTTATGCAAATTATACAGAAAATACATACAGATAAAGTATACGATGCTTGAATTTCATGTTTTAGACATTTCAGTAGACAAATAACTCCTTATGCATTAAAATAATGGATCTTTACAATATCTATGGACAGCACCCTCTACACCACTGTTAATACTCTTGAGGCCACAGAGTATGTTTGGTTTCTTTTCTTCTTTCACTCCTGCTGCTGCTGCTGCTGCTAAGTCGCTTCAGTCGTGTCTGACTCTATGCGACCCCATAGACGGCAGCCCACTAGGCTCCTCTGTCTCTGGGATTCTCCAGGCAAGAATACTGGAGTGGGTTGCCATTTATTTCTCCATCTTTCACTCCTACCTTCATCTAAATATAGTGAACAGTGCTCCATCTTGAGTCCTTCATAGGAGCCACATTTATAGATTGAAGACTTTTGGATGTTTATTTTCAGGGGAACTATTGATAAAATAGAAACGTAGTTCCCCTGGGAAAAAAACAAAACAACATTGATTTGTTGAACAATGAATGAAAGATTCTAAGAAGAAAAACAAGCACTTGAAACTTTGGAGCACTGTGGATAATAGGCGAAGGTGGTTTGCGTTGGTGGTGATCAAGGAGAGTGGCACGGACCCAGAATCAGAGATTGCTCCCAGCAATTTCCAGTTCTTTGGAGTCTGTGCTTGCTTTTACTCACCATTGGATCCCTAGCAGCTAGCACGTAATAGGTATTCAGTAAATGTTTGTTGAATAAATAAGTGCTATTTTAGCTTCCTGCTCAAGGATTTGGCATCCAGAATAGTATTGTGATAAACACTTTGTGAATTTCCTCTTACACAAAGGTGCTGCCTGTTTTTGTTTCCTTTGAGACTTTGGGCTTGAAAAATCTCTTTGATATCTAACATTCAGAGGAAAAGTCAGGTGCTGTTATCCCAAAGGGGAACATTTTTTTGTGCTAGGTATGGTTGACCTGGCCTTAAAACACACAAATAGAAGTTACTGAATAAGGAAGTGTTTTCTGGTTTGCAGCATGAAAACAACAAAGGATAATACAACTTTTTTGTATAGTATTTTATATACATAGTTTCCTTGTTTTCTTTTATGTTTTTTATATCTAGAAGACAGGCTATGGCAATAAAAAGTATAGCAAATCATTGGGTGATAAAGTGATTTTTTCTTTTAAAAATAAATTTTCACAACACTTCCTCATTGGGTATGTTGGTAAATTGAAATTTGGCAGGGGGAGTCGGGGATTAGCTCAAAATCAGGACTTGTTTATGAGATACCAGATATATTTAAGCCTAGAGGGGGAAAAAATCCCTTTCCCTTTTTTAAAAGTTTGGCACTTGATCAGAAGTAGAGTAGTACATAGAGCAGTACTGTCCAATGGAACATTCTGTAATGATGAAAATGTTCTGTATTTACTCTGTCCCTTGTGGCAGCCACGTTGGCCATTGAACACTAGAAATGTGGCTAATGCAATTGAGGAACTGAATTTTTTAATCTTTTCATTTTTGTTTTTAAAATTATACCCCCAAATTGACTTCTTTTTGGCATAGAGTTCTATGAATTTTTTGTTTGTTTGCTTGTTTTTTTTTAGGTTTGGTTAATTTTAACACATGTATAGATTAATTTGGAGAAGTAAATGGCAGCCCACTCCAGTATCCTGGAGAACCACATGGACAGAGGAGCCTGGCGGGCCACAGTCCATGGGGTTGCAAAGAGTCAGACATGACTGAGCGACTAACACACATAGATTAATTTGACTACCCCAAGCCAGGACAGCACAGTTCCATCACTCCAAAATGATTCTTCTCTAAATGCAAGTATAACTATGTCATTCCCCTGCTTAACTTTTCCATGACTCTCTATTACCTATAGAATAAAGTACAGATGATTATTGGCATACAGGAGCCCCCATGATAAAGCAGTTGCCTAATTATGCAGCCTTTCATTTTTCTCTACTTTTGTGTTTACATTTGTCATGAGTTCCCTGCTTCAAATGTCCTTGCTAATTTCTGTTATTTCTTTGACATTCAGGTTTTATCTCCCCTAAGAAGCTTTTTTGACACACATTCTCAGGGATGAATGGGTATTCATTTTTTCTGTCCTCTGTTCTAGCATTGCTCCCTGTGACTATGTCATGATCAGCTTTGTATCATGAGACTCTTAGTTCCTGGCACATATAATAAGTGTTTGATAAATATTAGTTTTTCAGTGTTTACTTTTATATGATTTACTGCTTCAAAGAAATACTTTCCTGTTTACTCATATGATCCTTATAATAACCCTGGAAGATAATAGAGCACATTTCTTCATTTTTCTGATGGTAGAGCTTGTGAGTGTGGTTAACTTATAAGTGGAGAATTGACACTGGAGCTCAAATCTTCTGACTCTCAACCCAGTTTTGTGTGTGTGTGTGTGTGTGTGTGTGTGTGTGTGTGACTACTTCATAAATCTTTATAACTCATGTGTTACCCAAAGAGATGCAGGGTAAAGATGTCCAGGTAGTAGTTAAATTATATTCAGTTGCTAAGCTTTAAGAATACAATCATTATTTTAATAATCAAATCAGGAAAAATGATAAAGATGTTCTTATTTTGCACAAAAGTAATACTGGACTATAGTAGAAGGTTATAGAAATATTTGCTAAAATCAAGTGAAAGGAAAAAAAAATAAAAAATCAAGTGAAAGGAAAAAAAAACCCTATGAATATTGCCTTCAAAAACCAGCATGTTTATACCTTTTTTTGCAACAAGTTTATCTTAATTAAACATTTTGAAACTTTAAACTTCGTTTCCAATTTGTTTTATGTAGGTGATCCTCTTTCCTGAAATTATCTTTTGAATTGGTAGAGTGCTAAGTGTTGGAATACTTTGTGAAAGGAGATGAAGAGTAGTTTGTTCTCTGTTATGAAATTCTAGGGTGTGTTTGTCTGTGCACATTTCAAATACCTAATCATTACCTGAGTCAAGTACACCTACGTAGAGCTTTACCATTCCTGTAGGTACACAAGACATTTTGTGGTGCTTTCTAAAGAGAATAGGAAAGATGAGAACTAATAAAGAAACTATTTGATTTAATTATTTGTTTCATTCTTGATGGTGGTGTGATGATTGATAATTTTAAGTTCTATATCATAAAATTTAATTAAAATGACTTCTGCAATTTCCTTCCAAAAGGTTTCACTGGAAGAAAAAAATGCAACTATTATTTATGACCCCAAACTACAAACTCCAAAGACCCTGCAGGAAGCTATTGATGACATGGGCTTTGATGCTATTCTCCACAATCCTAAGCCTCTCCCTGTTTTAACTGAAACTGTGTTTCTGACTGTTACTGCTTCACTGGTTCCGCCATGGGACCATATCCAAAGCACATTGCTCAAGACCAAGGGTGTGACAGATATTAAAATTTCCCCTCAGCAGAGAACTGCAGTGGTGACAATAATCCCTTCTATAGTAAATGCCAATCAGATAGTAGAGCTGGTTCCTGATCTCAGTTTAGATACTGGAACTCTGGAAAAAAAGTCAGGAACTTGCGAAGATTATAGTATGGCTCAACCAGGTGAAGTCATGCTGAAGATGAAGGTGGAAGGGATGACCTGCCATTCATGTACTAGCACCATTGAAGGAAAAATTGGGAAACTGCAAGGTGTTCAGCGAATTAAAGGTAGTGTGACTGATATTGTTTATTTGATTGTTTTGTAAGGCTTGGTTTTCTGTTTTGGTCTTTTAACTTTAGTATTTCCCTTTAAGCATGGGTTTTGAATCTGTGGGACTAGAATGTTACTGCTTCATTGAAGTCTGAGAAACATTGTATTCCCAGGATTAATGTCAAGTAAAGTTAATGATTATAATTAAAAGTTACATGAATCTTGAACTAGCATAAAAGGCAGCCAGGGTGGCATTCATGGAGTTCAGGGTTCTTAACGCAACATGCCTAGGGTCGTCTTGACCTCTGTTTCTATTCAGGCATGTAGAAACTTGGAGACCACAGATACAGTGGTCACATCTTTTGCTTTTTTCTAGTCTACATCAGTAACATTTTCTGAAAAGAACAGAATTATTTTAAGAAAGGATAATGACAACAATGAGAGAGAAACAATTATGTGTGGTATTAATTTGGGCTACGGAATGTTTTCTGAAGTGGCCCAGGAATAACTGAATTAAATATTTTTCTTTCTGTTAACTAGTTTCCTTGGACAATCAAGAAGCTACTGTTGTTTATCAACCTCATCTTATCACAGCAGAGGAAATAAAAAAGCAGATTGAAGTTGTGGGCTTTACAGCATTCATCAAAAAACAGCCCAAGTACCTCAAATTGGGAGCTATTGACATAGAACGTCTAAAGAACACACCAGTCAAATCCTCAGAAGGATCACAGCAAAGGAGTCCATCATACACCAGTAATTCAACAGTCATTTTCACCATAGATGGCATGCATTGTAAATCATGTGTGTCAAATATTGAAAGTGCTTTATCTACACTCCAACATATAAGCAGTGTAGTAGTTTCTTTAGAGAATAAATCTGCCATAATAAAGTACAATGCAAGTTTAGTCACTCCAGAAACACTGAAAAAAGCAATAGAGGCCATATCACAAGGACAATATAGAGTTAGTAGTGCAAGTGAAATTGAGAGTACCTCAAACTCTCCCTCCAGCTCATCTCTTCAAAAGAGTCCTTTGAACGTAGTTAGCCAGCCTCTAACTCAAGAAACTGTGATAAACATTGATGGCATGACTTGTAATTCATGTGTGCAGTCTATTGAAGGTGTCATATCAAAAAAGACAGGTGTAAAATCCATACAAGTATCACTTGCAAATGGCAAAGGGACTGTTGAGTATGATCCTTTACTAACCTCTCCAGAAACGTTGAGAGAAGCAATAGAAAACATGGGATTTGATGCTTCCTTGTCAGGTAATTATCATTTTTTTCTTTGATTCCTCTAATGTTCTTTTATTTACACTTTGCTAATTCTTTTGGCTTTTATCAGTGAAAAATGAGTAATAGGCACTGCAGTTCTACTTTTTGGAAATATGACATATGTCAGCAGCATATATGAAGCATATATAAAGATGCATAATGTTGTTTGCATAATTATATAGAAACTAGAAACATTAAATAAAGCAGGATACCTCCATATGAGGAAATGCTCTGAAGCCATAAAAATTATGGTGTTGAAGATACTTAATGCCAGGGGAAAGTGAGATATTTTGTTAAATGAAAAAGCAAGTGAAAAGTCATATGGTCAAAACTTTATAAACACATGTATAAGGATTTATGCAATGTACATGTTATTTATGTATATGAATAAAATTCCTGGTAGAATATGAACAAAATTTTAATCATAGTTATTTGTGAGTGGTAGGATAAAGGTGATAATTTGTTTTCATTGTGCTTTCCTATGTATTTTAAGTTTTTTGTGACAGGGTTATATGTATATTTGTATATATTTATGTATATATAATATGGGAGAAGCAAATGTTATTTTAAAATAAAAAATAGAGCCTCAAATGTAGAAAACAAACTTACAGTTACCAGGGGATAAGGGGAGGAGGGATAAATTGGGAGATTCGGTTGACATATACACACTATTATATATAAAACAGGTAACTAATAAGAACCTGCTGTATAGCCCAGGGAACTCTACTCAATGCTCCGTAATGGCCTATATGGGAAAAGAATCTTAAAAAAAAAAGAGTGGATATATGTATATGTATAGCTGATTCACTACACTGTACACTTGAAACTAATATAACATTGTAAATCAACTATATTTCAAACAAAAATTTTAAAAAGAAAATGAAAATAGTAGAGATAAATAGTAGATTTAAGCTATAGTTTCAAATTTAGGCATTTTAATTAACCTGACTCTAGAACTGGCCCAAAGTCTTCCTGTTTTCTGGCAGCTCTTACCTTGAACTGAAACCAGCGATGTATATCCAATGGAATTTGCCCATGTGAACTTGTTTTGAACTAGAATTGAACCTAGCCTTGAATTAAACTGATAATTCCCTAAATGAAATTTCTTGCTCTGAATATTAATGGAAAAGTTGAATAACTAATTTTTAGACAGTGTCATTGGACTCCCGAGGTGGCTCAGCGGTCAAGAATCCACCTGCAGTGCAAGAGACATGGGTTCAATCGCAGGGTCAGGAAGATACTTTGGAGGAGGGCATGGCAACCCACTCCAGTATTCTTGCCTGGGAAATTCCATGGACAGAAGAGCCTGGTAGGCTGCAGTTCGTGGGGTCACAAAAGAGTCAGACACGACTTAGTGACTAAGCAGCAACAATAACAAACATTTTAAAAGCCATGATGAATAGGTAGAAAACCTTGGCAAAGTGATTATGACCATAAAATAACTTATGAGTTGTGACTACAGTAACCCATATTATTGGGATAAAAAGTTAATATCAATTGACTGCATTTTGTGTTTCAGCTATAGATCAATCAGAGTTTAAGATGCCACCAGAATTGTGGCTGCCCATTTTCTGAATGCTAGTGTCAATGCCAGTCCAGGCTTCATAGTCTACCACTCTGAAACCTGTTCCTATAGACTTAGAGGGATCATTGCATTTCGCCTTCATGTCATACCAGTCCTGGGTGGACCATAAATGTTAATAAATGAAATAGAAATATAGGAGGTGCTTTTTATCATGACCACCAATATCATTATCGTAAGAAGATATTATATAATATATTAAGTTATCTTCACTAACCAATTAAAGCAAACAAAATACTCGATTAAATTCCTTTTCCGTTTTTGTAACTTTTTAATCTTTAATTTCAAACTTACAGAAAAGCTGCAAGAATAGTACAATTTTACAATAGTAAAATTTTACCAATTTTACTCGGATTCCATTGTTAATACTGTTGCTGCATTTGTTTTATCATTCTTTTTCTCTAAACATATGTCTATAGACATATATTCAAACACACAATACACACACACACGTAGCTCTCTTTTTCTGAATCACTTCAGAGTAAGTTGCAGACATGATGTTTATAGTTAAACATAAACATAGTTGTTTTTAAGCCATTTTCTAATTATATATTTATTCATATTATGTTAGACTAAACCTGCCAGTTTTGAGGATCAGACTAGAAACTCTTTCTTAAAAGTTTTGGATTCTTTTCTGATTGTTGCCTCACATGCAGGAGAGTCAGTCTTCTTTTGAATTCATTTATGCATAAGTAGTGTTGCTACAGTTTATAGAAAAGCCAGTTTAAAGAAACTAGCCATTTAATTCACTGTGGCATTTTAACACCTGTACTGCCTCTGTGAAAGATGGAAGCATTTGCTCTTGCCACATTCACTGGGGTAAAGGTCACAATTTTGTGAATCTTTGTTGAGAAATCATGCTAACTAAAAGGGGTTACCTCTATGGCTTATTTTAATTCAATACTGTACTTCTAGAGTGTGAAATTGCAGATGGTGTTTTGGTTACTTCTGGTACCTGAAATAACTACATTACTCTTTAATAAGACTTAAAGTAATTGGTAATATAAACTTTCTTTTCATTGTTCAAGTTCAAAATTTTAAATCTTCATAATAATTAGGATAGAATGAATAAGCTCCTGGCTAGACTAAAATAATGTTTTTTTCCCCAAGCTAAAGCTATTTCTTTTGAGCAAATGAGCCTCCTTTTTGAATTTTTGGTACTATTTGGTAAATTTTATCCTCTTTGTTCTAAATAATACTCTCGTAATCTGAATGAATATCATTTTCTGAATTGATTCACATATAAGATCAGAGACTGTGTAATTTTGGAATTAGGAGAATCTCATCCTTTGCTATTCAAAGTGTCCTTTGCTATACCCAGACTGGCAGTACTGCCATCACTTGGAAGCTTATTGGAACAGAATTTCAGGCCTCACCCTCAATGTACTGAATCAGAATATGCATTTTAACAAGATCCCCCAGGTGATTGTATGTCAAACTTTAAGAGCCTTTATTATAACTGATTTGAGAAGTCAGGCTTTTGTTATGGAAGTGGTCAGGCTTTTGTTAAAGTTTCTTCAAAAGATGCCTTTTTTCGGTATCCTAAAAACCAGCTCTGCTATGAAGGGTTTCGTCTATGGACTAGCCAAATAGACTTGAATCAGTTTTTTGCCCAAGGGAAAGAAGTAACACGTTAGTGGAAATTTCCACATCACTTCTTTTCCTCCTTATCTCTGCAGCAGAGTTGAAAATCTTTAGCTTTTTTGCAGGCACATGGAAGTGCTAAAAAGAATACTTTCTCCCTTCTTGGGAGGTGATTAATACTGAAATGGATAAACTAAGTCTCCGCTAAGACTGCGGGGGAGCTTCTGGGATGACAGATGCTTTCCACTGTTTCACAGTACATAAACATTCTACAGAAAAATTCTCTGAATGCTTTGTGAAGAATGAAGATTATTGCTGACTTACTCCTTGCCTCCTCTTCCATTGTCCACCAAAGACATTTTAATTTAAAAAACACTATGTATTATTGTTAAAATTCAAGCATACAGCAGTGTCTATAGAGGAAATTTGTTCATCTTTCTGTTATTCTATTCCTGCTATAACCTGATTCCCCAGAAATAGCCTCTACTAGTAGTTTGGTATGTACCTTCCTAGGCTTCCTTATGCATGTTCTCGTGTATGTACTCTAACAATTTTTAAATGACATTGTACTGCATTGCTGTTTTGCAGATTGCTTTTCGTCCCACTTACATGAATTGCTTTACTGCCAGTATGTAAATCATTAACAGTTTAATGATAGAAATTCATTATAAAACTAAAATCTTTCTATTAATAAACCTCTGTCTCCTGGAGTTTGGGGTAGAGATAATGGGCTTGAAGATCTTGATATAAAGTTCTGTTTATTCAGCTAGTTCCGATTTTCCCAAGAATTGGGATGGGCAGTGTTGAACTTGGAAGTCACTTCCTGGAAAGTGTAAAGATAGCATTGCACAGGGCTCTAGGTCCATGACAGTTTTAAAGGAATGGGTTGACAGTGCCTGGAGAAGGAAATGGCAACCCACTCCAGTATTCTTGCCTGGAGAATCCCGTGGACAGAGGAGCCTGGTGGGCTGCTGTCCATGGAGTCACACAGAGTTGGACACAACTGAAGTGACTTAGTATGCATGCATGCATTGGAGAAGGAAATGGCAACCCACTCCGGTATTCTTGCCTGGAGAATCCCAGGGACAGAGGAGCCTGGTGGGCTTCTGTCTATGGGGTCACCCAGAGTCGGACATGACTGAAGTGACTTAGCAGCAGCAGCTGCAGCAGCGTTGACAGTACCAGATGTGGATTGTGATAAGTGACGAGGATGCAGCTGGAGAATACCTCAAATGAAAAGAATCTTTTCCTGTCCACCAGATACAAATGAGCCGTTGGTAGTAATAGCTCAGCCCTCATCAGAAATGCCACTTTTGACCTCAACTAATGAATTTCACACCAAAATGATGACACCAATTCATGACAAGGAGGAGCCAAAGACTTCATCTAAGTGTTATATACAGGTCACTGGTATGACTTGTGCTTCCTGTGTAGCAAACATTGAACGGAATTTAAGACGAGAAGAAGGTAAGACACTCTTAAAACTTGCTATTTTATGTACTAATTTGAGAACTCTGTCCTTTTTGTCCTCTTATGTGTTTTGTAACCATGTTTATGACTATCAGTGATTTACAGGACAACCTTGACTTCCTGATAGCAAGTTTTTGTTAGTGTTTTTGTTCCCTTAGATATAGTTCCTGTCTCATTAATCTCATGGCTGCATTTTAATATCAGTGAAATTTGTAGTCAAATAGCAGAAGGAAAGGAGAAGGCAATGGCACTCCATTGCCTGGAAAATCCCATGGACGGAGGAGCCTGGTGGGCTGCAGTCCATGGGGTCGCTAAGAGTCGGACACGACTGAGTGACTTCACTTTCACTTTTCACTTTCATGCATTAGAGAAGGAAATGGCAACCCACTCCAGTGTTTTTTGCCTGGAGAATCCCAGGGATGGGGGAGCCTGGTGGGCTGCCGTCTATGGGGTCGCACAGAGCTGGACGCAACTGAAGCGACTTAGCAGCTGCAGCAGAAGGAAATACATAAGATTACTATTCTTATGGACCTTGGCTGCAGTGGATTTTAAGAAACATAAATTTTCTGATAAAGCTATGCTTAAAACTTAACAGCTAGAATCCGTAATTTTCAGTATTACTATACCCAGGGCAAGCACTGGACCAAAGCCAAGTTTTAGAATTGTTCTCTTCCAGCAGTTTGATTACTGATCTTTACTTGCAGTAAAAGTGTTCAAAAGTTACTCAATATTGTGTACAAGTTTTCATTTTTGGTTACAAATTCTTAGAAAATCTGCAATATGTTTTTTTTTATTTAGTCACACTCAGATGTTTTAGCTTTTAATTTTGCACTCACATTAATGGACTTCATTGCATAGTGTAGTAGATTTGTTAACCATAGAGATAGGTGATTATGTTTAATGAGCCTGAAGTCATAGGTTTGGTACTCAGGTAGCCCTAGCCCCAGGTATCTTGCTGATAGTCACAAGGGCTGAATAAATAAGATTAGTATAAGCTTATCATCACTATTGGGGAAATAAAGTATATAGAGTAATAATACAGACCTATGGCTAGTAAACTCACCTTATATGTAAAGATCAGAACATTATTGTAACAAAATGTATTATTATATACTAGAGCTATCTTAAGTTCAGTATTATCTTGTCCACATTCTGTCATTTCTACATCCTTCATTTCATCTTGCATTATATCTAATTAGAATGCAGTCTGGGCTAAATTATACTTTGTTTGAGTGATTAACAAGAATAGGAAGGTTGCAAGAAAATGAAAGCAAAAAGAAATTTCCAAGGGGCTTTTTTAACTTTAGAACCAACTATTTTAGAAGAAGTTCAGATATAGACTTTCTCATGAGACAAGCAATGGCTACTACAGATAACAATTACAGATCTTTTTTTTTAATCCCTAAACCTGATTGTTTCAATTACTTTCTATTGCTCCTTTACCACCTTTTAACCTAGTTAGAAATATCTTTGGCCTAGCTGGGGTCAACATTCACTGCATTCACAATCTACCTATATTCACTTTTGTTTTTTTTAATTAAGTGGCACTAGTCTTCCCTCAGTTTCATCTGGATTATATTTTTTAAAATGAATAGAAAAAAGTTCTAATTGTATTTTGAAGTAAAAATTTTAAAAATTGTCCATAATTTATATAAGTATAAAATGTTTTTGAAACTTGAAAAAACAGATTTTCTGTTTCTTTATGGCTATAGATTACATTCAACTGAAGTGAAAAGATATTTTTCCTTTCCCTATACCCTTATTTTATCACTGATACTTTCCTATGATCCAATCCTCTGAATTATTTGGTACTCACAAAGCCCAGTGTGTAACTACCCTTTTTCTCCAAAGAAAAGAATACTTTTTTTGGTAGCCAATTTCATATAGAAAGCTTAGATTATATTAGATAGTTTATTTTCATATTAAAAACTATTATTAAATTAGTATTTGGATATTTTTTTCTATCAGACCCCAGAGCTGACCTATGGACTACTGATTCCTGTTCCCTGTCAGGTAGCCACCAAGTGCCACAGATTCCTAGAAGGAACTGCCATTTCTGCTGCATGTTATTAATTTTCTTCCTGGAAATGACAGCAATAGCTGACCTAGAGAAGTGGAGTGGTTGTTAACTAAATGCTGATACCAGAGAACAGCATGACTGCCATAAAATGAACTGCTTTGTTAAGCTCTGTGGGACTTTTTGGAGGGGGGGGGAATAAGAGCATTTTAGATTAGTGTGTGTCAAGGAATACAATTTGAGAGAGAAATGACTTATTTGATAATATTATAATGTGTATGTTGGTATATTCTTAGATTCTTTGCTACAATTACATTGATTTCCTAAGGAAATGAGTTCTTTTATCTAGGACTCTATCTTACAGGTTTCTAAAAATACTTTATATTCATTTCCTAAAAATACTTTATATTTGGATCGCAATTCAAGCAGTGTTAAACAGTTCTAAGACAGTTGTGGAAATGTGAATATTGCCTGGATGTTTGATGATATTGAAGAATTATTTTAGGTTTAATAATGGTATTATTTTTTTAAGAAAAGAGTCTTTTTTTAAAGGGTTATTTATTTATTTATTTTGGCTGTGCTGGGTTTTCAATTTTTGCTGTGTGTGGGCTTTCTCTAGTTGTGGTGAACGGGGGGGCTTCTCTCTAGTTGCAGTGCGAGGGCTTCTCATTGTGGTGGCCTCTCTTGTGAAGCACGAACTCTAGGGACACAGGCTTCAATAGTGTGGCTCGCAGGCTCAGTAGCTGTGGTACATGGGCTTAGTTGCCCTGTAGCATGTGGGATCCTCGTGGATCAGGGATTGAACCCATGTCCTCTGCATTGGCAAGTGGATTCTTAACCACTGGACCACCAGGGAAGTCCAAGAAAAAGAGTCCTATCTTTTAGAGATACATATTTAAAATTTTACATATTATATGATATCTGGGATTTGCTTCAGAATAATCAAGGTAGAGGGGTAGGGATGAATGGGTAGGAATATATATGAAACTTGAGCAGCCCAGTATTATTGATAGTTATTGAAGCTGAGAGATGGGTACATTGAGTTTATTATGTTGTTCTGTCTTGAGTGTGTGTGTGTGTGTGTGTGTGTGTGTGTATTTGAAATTTTCCATAATAAAAAGTTTTTAAAATGAGGAGAAGTTTTCAAAAATTTTATTTGGGTTCAAGATTGTATAAAAGTGAAGAAATAAAATTTTCCAGATTCCTTAACCCTTTCAGAGTTAAATGAAAAGAAAAGTACTATAAAATTATTCTTGGGAACTTCCCTGGTGGGCCAGTGGCTAACACTCATTGCTGTAAATTCAGGTGACCTGGGTTCAATTCCCAATGAGGGAATTAGATCCCACATGCTTCATTAAGACCTGGCACAGTCAAATAAATAAATATTTTTTAAAAGATTACTCTTTTTATGAGAAATGTTATCTGACTTGTTTTTCTTATCAATATTCCTAGGAATATATTCCGTACTTGTGGCTCTGATGGCTGGCAAGGCAGAAGTGAGGTATAACCCTGCTCTCATACAACCCCCAGTGATAGCTGAGTTAATCCGAGAGCTTGGATTTGGAGCCATTGTGATAGAAACTGCTGATGAAGGAGATGGTGTTTTGGAACTTGTTGTAAGTAAGAAGGTTTGTGTTGTTAATAGAATTTCCAGGAAAAGCTTGGTGAGAAATCAGAAAAGAGATCCAAAAATAATTAAAATGTTGGGAACGTAAAATATAAAATGAAAATGAAGGAAACCGGAAAGATATTGACAATGGTGACCTTCAAGTGCAGAATGTAAAAGATAATCATCATCTCTATTAAGAACCAATAAACAGGAATTGGGTTTGAATGAATAAATGAAAATTAACTTTAAAAATATAGTATGATTCCTACCTAGTAGCATGTAAAAGAATAAATTCTAGATGCATTAAAGACTTAAATTGTATAAATAAAGTCATAAAGCTAGGTATAAGTTATATTGGTTTAAAATGACATTTTTGCCAACCCATAAAATATTTTATTTGTATAATTTAAATAATTAAAACAAAAAATTTAACCTTGTACCAAATTCCAGCTCAGACAAAAATTTGAATGTAAAAAATGGAACCATGAAATTACTAGAAGACATCTTTAGAGTTTTTTTCAATATTTTATTATAAAAATTTCAGACATTGGAAAATTCAAAAGAATTGTGCAATTGAACACTCTCAAACACACNCTATGAGTTAATTGTATATGCCTTTTATTATGTTGAGGTATGTTCCTTCTGTGCCTACTTTCTGGAGAGTTTTTATCATAAATGGCTGTTGAATTTTGTCAAAGACTTTCTCTGCATCTATTGAAACAATCATATGGTTTTTATCTTTTAATTTGTTTATATGGTGTATTACATTGATTGATTTTCATATATTGAATAATCCTTGCATTCCTGGAATAAAGCCCACCTGATTATGATGTATGGTCTTTTCAATGTTATTGGATTCTGTTTGCTAGAATTTTGTTGAGGATTTTTGCATCTTTGTTCATCAGTGATATTGGCCTGTAGTTTTCTTTTTTTGTGGCATCTTTGTCTTGTTTTGGTATTAAGGTGATGGTAGCCTCATAGAATGAGTTTGGGAGTTTGCCTTCCTCTGCAGTTTCCTGGAAGAGTTTGAGTAGAATAGGTGTTAGCTCTTCCGTAAACTTTTGGTAGAATTCACCTGTGAGGCCATCTGGTCCTAGGCTTTTGTTTGTTGGAAGACTTTTCAATATAGATTCAATTTCTGTGCTTGTGATTGGTCTGTTCAAATTTTCCATTTCTTCCTGGTTCAGTTTTGGAAGGTTGTACTTTTCTAAGAATTTGTCCATTTCTTTGAAGTTGTCCATTTTATTGGCATATAGTTGCTCATAGTAGTCTCTCATGATCTTTTGTATTTCTGTGTTGTCTGTTGTAATATCTCCTTTTTCATTTCTAATTTTACTGAGTTGAGTCTTCTCTCTTTTTTTCTTGATGAATCTTGCTAATTGTTTACCTATTTTATTTATCTTCTCAAAGAACCAGCTTTTAGTTTTATTGATCTTTGCTATAGTCTTCTTCATTTCTTTTTCATTTATTTCTGCTCTGATCTTTATGATTTCTTTCATTCTTCTAACTTTGGTGGGTTTTTGTTCATCTTTTTTTCTAGTTGCTTTGGACGTTAAGTTAGGTTGTGTATTTGATGTCTCTCTTGTTTCTTGAGGTAGGTTTGTACTGCTATGAACTTCCCTCTTAGCACCACTTGTACTGAATCCCATAGGTTTGGGGTTGTCATGTTTTCATTGTCATTTGTTTCTAGGCATATTTTAATTTCCTTTTTGATTCCTTCAGTGATCTGTTGGTTGTTCAGAAGTGTGTTGTTTAGCCTCCATATGTTTGTGTTTTTTATAGATTTTCCCTGTAGTTGATTTTTAATCTTACAGCATTGTGATCAGAAAAGGTGCTTGAAATGACTTCAGTTTTTTAAAAATTTACCAAGGTTTGATTTGTGGCCCAGGATATGATCTATCCTGGTGAATGTTTCATGTGCACCTGAGAAAAGGTGAAATCCATGGTTTGGGGGTGAAATGCCCTTTTGATATCAATTAGGTCCAACTGGTCCAAGGTATCATTTAAAACTTGTATTTCCTTATTAATTTTTGGTCTAGATGACCTGTCCATTGGTGTGAGTGGGGTATTAAAGTCCCCCACGATTATTGTGTTACTGTCAATTTCCCCTTTAACAGTAGTTAGGATTTGCCTTGTGTGTTGATGTACTCCTATGTTGGGTGCATATGTATTAATAATTGTTATATCCTCTTGAACTGATCCCTTGATCATTATATAGTGTCCTTAGGGCTTCCCTGATAGGTAAGTTGGTAAAGAATCCGCCTGCAATGCAGGAGACCCTGGGTTGATTCTTGGGTCAGGAATATCCACTGGAGAAGGGATTGGCTACCCACTCCAGTATTCTTGGGCTTCCTTTGTGGCTCAACTGGTAAAGAATCTACCTGCAATGCAAGAGACCTGGGTTCAATCCCTCGGTTGGGAAGATCCCCTGGAGAAGGGAAAGGCTACCCACTCCAGTATTCTGGCCTAGAGAATTACATGAACTGTAGGGTCCATGGAGTTGCAAAGAGTCAAACATGACTGAGTGACTTTGTCTTGTTCACTTAACTTCTTTGTCTCTTATGATGGTCTTTATTTTAAAGCCTATTTTATCTGATATAACTATTGCTACTCCCACTTTCTTTTGATCTCTGTCTGCATGAAATAGCTTTTTTCATCCCCTCACTTTCAGTCTGTATGTGACCCTAGGTTTGAGGTGAGTCTCTGGTAGACAGTATATATTGGGATCTTATTTTTGTATACATTCAGCCAGTCTTTGTCTTTTGGTTGGAGCATTTAATCCATTTATGTCAAGGTGATTATTGATAAGTATGATCCTGTTAATATTTATTTAATTGTTTTGGATTTGATTTTATAGGCCTTTTCTGTGTTTCCTGTCTAGAGAAGGGCCTTTAGCATTTGTTGGAGAGCTGGATTGGTGCTGCTGAATTCTCTTAGCTTTTGCTTGTCTATAGAGCTTTTGATTTCTCCTTCGAATCTGAATGAGATTCTTGCTGGGTAGAGTAATCTTGATTGTAGGTTTTTTTCCCTTTCATCACTTTAAGTATATCCTGCCACTCCTTTCTGGCCTGCAGAGTTTCTGTTGAAAGATTGGCTGTTAGCCTTATGGCTTGTTGTTTGTTGTTATTTGTCATTGTTATTGTTTTTTTTTAGGGATTTCTGAGCTGATTATATAAAGTCAATGTTCTTTGTTCTGTGTGTCCACTGAAGTCTCTGGTTAGCTCAGCAGTCAGCTAACAATTCCACAGTGATTTCCTTAAATATCTGGAACCAATAAGTATCCCAGTCCTTAGGAATAAAACCACCATATGATGCAGCAATCCCACTCCTAGGCATATACCCTGAGGAAACCAAAATTGAAAAACCACTTGTACCCCAATGTTTGTTGCAGCA
The DNA here is from genome assembly GCA_006410935.1 of Redunca redunca. NCBI lineage: Eukaryota > Metazoa > Chordata > Mammalia > Artiodactyla > Bovidae > Redunca > Redunca redunca. The sequence goes on from SJYQ01002861.1 coordinate 17,505, forward strand.
CTGTTTACAATAACTAGAACATGGAAGCAACCTAGATGTCCATTGACAGATGAATGGATAAAGAAGTTATGGCACATATACACAATGGAATGTTATTTAGCCATAAAAAGTAATGTATTTGAATCAGTTCTAATGAGATGGATGAACCTAGAGCCTATTATACAGAGTGAAATAAGTCAGAAAGATAAATAGCATATACTAACACATACAGAACATCTATTTCTGCTTTATTGACTATGCCAAAGCCTTTGACTGTGTGGATCACAATAAACTGTGGAGAATTCTGAGAGAGATGGGAATACCAGACCACCTGACCTGCCTCTTGAGAAATCTGTATGCAGGTCAGGAAGCAACAGTTAGAACTGGACATGGAACAACAGACTGGTTCCAAATAGGAAAAGGAGTACGTCAAGGCTGTATATTGTCACCCTGCTTATTTAACTTACATGCAGAGTACATCATGAGAAACGCTGGACTGGAAGAAGCACAAGCTGGAATCAAGAATGCCGGGAGAAATATCAATAACCTCAGATATGCAGATGACACCACCCTTATGGCAGAAAGTGAAGAACAGCTAAAAAGCCTCTTGATGAAAGTGAAAGAGGAGAGTGAAAAAGTTGGCTTAAGGCTCAACATTCAGAAAATGAAGATCATGGCATCCGGTCCCATCACTTCATGGGAAATAGATGAGGAAATAGTGGAA
>SJYQ01002861.1:34863-71674 GCA_006410935.1 Redunca redunca
ATGTAATTAAGCAACCTTTGCAAACTGAGTGATTTTTTTCATTATCTTCAAAGAAAAGTGTGAAAGACAGTTTTATGGTCTTAGTATACAGAAGGACAGAATTATTTTTGTTTTGGGTCAAATATGTTGAGAATTAGATCCCATGTTTGCAGCTATTTCTGAAATTGCCTAATAAAAACACTTATTCTCAATACGGGGAGTGGAGAAGCTTACTTTTCTTGTTTTTTATATTCACTCCATAGTGCGTAACTCTGGAATCAGCAAAATTGAAATCTTGAATTTTAGAACTGTAACTTGTTTACAGTTATGTCAATAATTTCTTATATTCATAAAAGAAAAAAAATGTTTTCTAATTAGTAATTAAAACATATGTTGATAGCTAAGTAGGATTATGTGTTACTCCAGAATTGTGGTTTTATTTAGAGTTAAGCTGTGTTCTTTTTGTTTTATTCAGTTCTAAATCAGTAATCAAAATTCATGTTTCTTCTCAAGGGCTACAACAGAAGTATCTCCCGAACAGAAACAATAATACGCTTTGCTTTCCAAGCCTCTATCACAGTTCTGTGCATTGCATGCCCCTGTTCACTGGGACTGGCCACTCCAACTGCTGTGATGGTGGGTACAGGAGTAGGTGCCCAAAATGGCATACTAATCAAAGGTGGTGAGCCACTGGAGATGGCTCATAAGGTAAGATAGTCCATAGAACTAAGAGTTGTCTCATCCAAACTGGCAATAGCACCCCTACTGAAAAACAGAGTCTTAAATTATTTCTACATTGCCCATAAGCTGAGCTTCTTCTGGCATTGTCTTGAGGGTGGAGGTAGAAAAGGTGTTATTTTGGTTCTGCTCTGAATTGGCAGAGAGTATAAGATCTCTACTCCAGACTTACTCTTTTTAGAGTATACCCTCATGTGGAAAACCTAGAATCCTGTCCCAACTCATCTCTTTAGAGTATACCCTCATGTGGAAAACCTAGAATCCTGTCCCAAATCATTCTAGACTGGTCTTTAGGGCAGGAAGATATCATAGATATTTGCTGAGGCAATTTGCCCAAGTCTGTCAGGCCTCTCACCTATTTGTGTGTGACTCCATGTTTGTGCTGTTCAACATTTGATAGTGCTTGCCCTTACTTTCACCTTTGCTGCCACCAGCTGACAATTTGCAACTGTGATTTCAGGAATATATAATCCTGTCCCTGATCTCTCTCATGTTAGAATTTCTGTTACAATCTGAATCAAAGCCACTTGACTTCAACTAAAACCATGTTCTTTCTAGTATATTCTTATTATGAGGATATCAATTATATACACATGCATGTACTAAACACAGAACACAACTTAGAACAACTTTCAAACTTCATCTAGCCAGTGAATACAAGCTACTAATTTTTATAGTAATTTTAAATTTTGATATAATTTCAAACTTATATAAAATTTGCAAGAATAGTATAAAGAAATCTCACATACCCTTTACTGAAGATATCAGGCTTCTTTCCTAAGAACAAGGATAGTCTCTTACATAAACATAGTACAAAGATCAAAATCAAGAAGTTGATACTGATAAAATTCTGTTGTCTAATCTCTTGTCCATATTCCAGTTTCCTCAGTTGACTCCATAATCCTTTATAGTTATTTTTTTCTTTTGTCTGGAATCATGCTTTGTATTTAGTTGTCATGTCTCTTTTCAAGTAACCAGCAAATTTGGCCTTGGAGTACAGAGTGAAGCAGGGAAAAGTCTAATAGAGTTTTGCCAAGAGAATGCAATGGTCATAGCAAACACGCGCTTGGAACAACACAAGAGAAGACTCTACACTCTGGGCATTACCAGAGACTCAATACTGAAATCAGATTGATTACATTCTTTGCAGCTAAGGTGGAAAAGCTCCATACAGTCAGCAAAAACAAGACTGGGAGGTGACTGTGGCTCAGATCATGAACTCCTTATTGCCAAATTTAGACTTAAACTGAAGAGAGTAGGGAAAGCACAAGACCATTCAGGTATGACCTAAATAAAATCCCTTACGATTTTACAGTGGAAGTGACAAATAGATTCAAGGGCTTAGATCTGATAGATAGAGTACCTGAAGAACTATGGACAGAGGTTCATGACATTGCATAGGAGGCAGTGATCAGGACCATCCCCAAGAAAAAGGCAAAATGGTCGTCTGAGGAGGCCTTACAAATAGCTGTGAAAACAAGATAAGCGAAAGGCAAAGGAAAAAAGGAAAGATACCCATTTGAATGCAGAGTTCCAGAGAATAGCAAGGATAGATAAGAAAGCCTTCCCCAGTGATCAGTGCAAAGTAATAGGGGAAAACAATAGAATGGGAAAGACTAAAGATCTCTTCAAGAAAATTAGAAATACCAAGGGAACATCTGATGCAAAGATGGGCACAATAAAGGACAGAAATGGTCTGGACCTAACAGAAGCAGAAGATATTAAGAAGAGATGGCAAGAATACACAGAAGAACTGTACAAAAAAGATCTTCACGACCCAGATATTCACGATGGTATGATCACTCACCTAGAGCCAGACATCTTGGAATATGAAGTCAAGTGGGCCTTAGAAAGCATCACTACGAACAAAGCTGGTGGAGGTGATGGAATTCCAGTTGAGCTATTTCAAATCCTGACAGATGATGCTGTGAAAGTGCTGCACTCAATATGCCAGCAAATTTGGAAAACAGCAGTGGCCACAGGACTGGAAAAGGTCAGTTTTCATTCTAATCTCAAAGAAAGGCAATGCCATAGAGTGCTCAAACTGCTGCACAATTGCACTCATCTCACATACTAGCAAAGTAATGTTCAAAATTCTCCAAGTCAGGCTTCAACAGTATGTGAACCGTGAACTTCCAGATGTTCAAGCTGGATTTAGAAAAGGCAGAGGAACCATAGATCAAATTGCCAACATCCATTGCATCATTGAAAAAGCAAGAGAGTTGCCAAAAAAAAAATCTACTTTTGCTCTATTGGCTATGCCAAAGCCTTTGACTGTGTGGGTCACAACAAACTGTGGAAAATTCTTAAAGAGATGGGAGTACCAGAACACCTGACCTACCTCCTGAGAAATCTGTATACAAGTCAAGAAGCAACAGTTAGAACTAGATGTGGAACAACAGACTGGTTCCAAGTAGGAAAAGGACTACATCACGGCTGTATATTGTCACCCTGCTTATTTAACTTGTATGCAGAGTGCATCATGAGAAATGCTGGACTGGAAGAAGCACAAGCTGGAATCAAAATTTCCGGGAGAAATATCAATAACCTCAGATATGCAGATGACACCACACTTTATGGCAGAAAGCGAAGAAGAACTAAAGAGCCTCTTGATGAAAGTGAAAGAGGAGAGTGAGAAAGTTGGCTTAAAACTCAACATCAGAAAACTAAAATCATGGCATCTGGTCCCATCATTTCATGGCAAATAGATGGGGAAACAGTGACAGACTTTATTTTGGGGGGCTCCAAAATCATTGCAGATGGTGACTGAAGCCATGAAATTAAAAGACACTTGCTCCTTGGAGGAAAAACTATGACCAACCTAGATAGCATATTAAAATGCAGATACATTACTTTGCCAGCATAGGTCCATCTAGTCAAAGCTATGATTTTTCTAGTAGTCATGTATGGATGTGAGAGTTGGACTATAAAGAAAGCTGAGCACCAAAGAATTGATGCTTTTGAACTGTGGTGTTGGAGAAGACTCTTGAGAGTCCCTTGGACTGCAAGGAGATCCAACCAGTCCATCCTAAAGGAAATCAGTCCTGAATGTTCATTGGAGGGAATGATGCTGAAGCTGAAACTCCAATACTTTGGCCACCTGTTGCGAAGAGCTGACTCATTTGAAAAGACCCTGATGCTGGGAAAGATTGAAGGTGGGAGGAGAAGGGGACGAGAGAGGATGAGATGGTTGAATGGCATACCCAACTCAATGGACATGAGTTTGAGTAAGCTCCAGGAGTAATGATGGACAGGAAGGCCTGGCGTGCTACAGTCCATGGGATTGCAAATATTCGGGCATGACTGAGCAACTGAACTGAACTAAACTGATCTCTTCTCATCTTGGTTCCTCAGGCTATTCATTTCTCAAGGTTCATTGTCTGAGTTTACTGTGAGGCAACTATGTTCTCTAATTCCAGATTATTCCTCCTTCCTGCCTGATCTGAGGTTCCCTCGTTGATTTCCTGAGCTGTATTCTCTGGCCAAGCTTCTCGTCTAGTCTCAATAAAGTCAAAGCAACCCAGAAGGTTTTAGCTGGTGCACACTTCAAATTAATTACTCAATTGTAATTATTTACCTACTTCCCAGATTTTTTTCCCCTACAGATATAAAATTCATTAGTACTGAAAGTCTTTTTCTTTCCCTAGAGGCACTAGAGGCCTAAGTTACCTGTTAACAGTCAACTCTTAACAGGTAGTTCTAGCTATTTAACACATGTTCACAGCATGTTGAACATTTGCAAGGGAGGGTTATTAGGTGTAACTAACGATATTTCTTCCCTTATTCTCCCTTCTTTTTAGTCTCCCAAAGACCATTTAAGTCCAATTAAATCAAAGTCAGCTTATTAAGAAACAAAACAGTAATGTGTTTGTCACAGTAAACCTTTTTTCTCATTTCTGGAATGCTGATACTAAGAATTATCAAGTCATACAGTGCATTCTGTTTGGATTTTCTTACAGGTAAAGGTAGTGGTATTTGATAAAACTGGAACCATTACCCATGGAACCCCAGTAGTGAATCAAGTAAAGGTTCTAGTGGAAAGTAACAGAATATCACGCAATAAGATCCTGGCTATTGTGGGAACTGCTGAAAGTAACAGTGAACACCCTCTGGGAGCAGCCATAACCAAATACTGCAAGCAGGTACAATTTTTCCCTTGTTTATTCATGATTTACATATATAATTCGTATGAAACTAGAGAGACTTGTGTTTTCTAATTTTATTGTATATGTCTTAATTTCTTCATACAGAAAAGTATAAAGATGAAAATGAAAATTAACTGTAACCCTACAGCACAGATAACCTCAGTCAACTAAGAAATAAAAAAGAAATAATACATATTTATGGGAGGAAATTTTAGATAGTTCAGCATTACCTAATGAAAAAGGAAAGCCTCATTCCCTGCCCCTTTCCATAATTCCTCTCTCCAAAGTTTAACAAGTATTAACCTGTTAACAGGCTTTTTGAACAACAGCTTTATTGAGATAAAATTCACATACTCTAAAGTTCATGCTTGTAAAGTGTACAAGTCAATAATTTTCAGTATATTTACAAAAGTGTGCATCTGTTAACCATTTTTAGTGTATATACCAACATTTGTTATTTTTAAACTTTACATAGAAAGGTGATAATACAATGACCAGTCTTTGGTGTTTTTTAAAATTCATATTAATTGATTTTTTTCCTTATCAAGACATACAGATTTGCTTCATTGTTTTTAATGCCTATATTATATTCCATTGTATGATTGGCTTTTTGGCTCTTAAAACCTGTAGTTAACATCCTTGTCAGCTTTTGCAAGTTTATCTCTAATGTTTAATACCTATCAGTGTAATTGTTGGATCAAAGGATAGGTTTAGTTAAATTTTGATGAATGTTAACCAACGCTTAAATGGCAAATGTTATCAACACCCACACAAAAAGGTATACCAGTTTATACTTTCACCAGAAGTTGAATGACATTTCCCCACATTCTCACTAACACTTAATTTTTCCAATTCAGTAAGTAAAAAATTCATTGATTGTTTACTTTGCATTGTCTTAATTGTGAATAAGGTTGAGCATCTTTCCACATGCATATTGATTATTTGCATTTCTTTCTATACCCTGTTTGCTTGTATCTGTTGCCTATTTTTTTCATAAGATTGTTTACCTTTTCTTATTGATTTGTATAAGTTCTTTGTAAATTATCTCACATAATTTTTCTGTTAAAATGTGGCAGTTTCACCATTGATGTTGCCATTTCTTTATTTGTTCTTTCCTTTTTACCTATTAACTATTACTGATCTGGCTTCTATACACCCAAATCAAACAATGGAGAGGACAAAGATATAAAGAGCCAGGAAACAGTGATGGTCACCAGAATTCTTTGGCTTACTAAGGACACAGAATCATACTAGAGAGGCCCTCTGGTAACTAAAGGCTCTGTTCTTTGTTACCCTTTGCCCTGTACTAAATAGAAAATCTAACTTGACAATAGAATTAAATATTTAACTTGTAATTCTCTACTGGAAAGGACAGAGAATATTGATAAACCTTCCACATTTTCTTCCCTTAAATTTGGTATAAATCTTACGGAGTGGGATTTTTTTAAAGGATTATGAGGTTCTCCTGTAACTTTGAACATTATACTCAAAATGCTCTGTTCCTTTGTCCTTATCAAAACCCACTGTCAAATAGGCAGTGATAAGTGACAATTTTATTCTAAACATTTAGAATTAACCAGGCCTGTAGACTGTATCTAAACATTTAGAATTAACCAGCAGTAATCTTTGATCTTGCTAATGATGACCTTGGATTGTTAGAACAGCAGAGGAAATCCTTCTGTTTCTATTTGTTAGGAGCTGGACACTGAAACCTTGGGTACCTGCATAGATTTCCAGGTTGTGCCAGGCTGTGGCATTAACTGTAAAGTCACCAATATCGAAGGCTTGCTACACAAGAATAACTGGAAGATAGAGGAAAATAATATTAAAAATGCATCCCTGGTTCAAATAGATGAGAGTAATGAACAGTCATCAACTTCGTCTTCCATGATTATTGATGCTCAGTTCTCAAGTAAGCTAATTTTCTTTGTAGTACCACTTATGGGACAGTTATTAACCGGTATCTAACCTTATAAATTGAATTGTTACATAAGAAACAAAGATTGGCATCATGGTTTCATTCTTGTAAATCAGTTTTACCACAGGCCTTCTAATTATTTCACTGAATTGCTTAAGAATGTTTTTCAACTTCACTCCTTGATTACAATAGAGGGTGATAAACCCTAGCTCTAGCTGATCTTCCATTTTAGTTCAGCTGTCTTTATTTCTCACCACAGCTGCTCCAGACCTTTTTTATCTTTCACAAGCTCTATGGCCTTCTCCCTAGTTCTCTAAGCAAATTGTCTGGCTTATTTTTCACACAGAAATTTAAGATTCTCAGACATGTGTTCTTCTGTTTCTTTTCTTTCTTTCTTTCTTTTTTTTTTTTTTTTTTTGCCCAGAATGTTTTCGTTTTCTGAGAAAAAAGTATGCCTTTTCTTACCTAATGAATCCCCTCATCTTTGGTCCAGACCTCACCCTCTCTTGATTCCTCAAGGACCTCATACTCTGTTATAGTATATCCCCTTGCTGCTTTTATTTTCCAACTCTTTGTCATAGCTCCTTCTCCTAAACATAGAAACATTTCTCCCATCAAAATCACTGTATTCCCATCTAGATTTTTGTCCCATCTGTCTGTCTTTTCGTTAATATCCAGGCTTCTAGAAGGACTAGTCTAAGCTGGCTGAATTCACTGCACAGTCTGGCTTCTGCCCCATCCATACTAGTGAAACTATTTTAAGTTCACCAATGACCTTGTTTAGTCCCCTCTCCAGTGGTTAGTTTTCAGTCTTCATTGCTGCATGACTTCGCTAAGGCATTTGACAATGATGACCATTTCTTCTTTCCTAAAATATTTTTCTCCCTTGATTCCATGACCCTGGTTTCTCTAGAGTCTCCTCTCACCAATTTGGCTATTCTTTTTAATCTTCACCTGATTGCTCTTTTCTTCTCCTCTTAAATGTTGGATGTCCTCAGAGTTTTGGTCTTTTGTCTTTTGCTGATTTTACATATCCTCTCTATATAATCTCGTTCATACTTATTGCTTATTCTACCACCTGTAGGGTTTCCACCACCACTGTAAAATCCGTATCTGCAGCAACGCCACTTTACCGAGTTTCTTGTTGGTCTATCCATCTGACCAAAACCAAGATATACATACCTAAGTGTACTTGCACCTCCCCACCCATTTGTACTTGAGTAATTTTGCTAACATTCAAACCTGATTATATCACTTTCTGACTAGTACCTTTTATTGCAGTGGTTTATAACCTATTTTTGAGTCATGAACCTTTGGAGGAATGGATAAAAGCTATTCCCACTACTCAGAAAATTTCTGTTTTGGACATTTGTATATATCCCTAAGCCCCTCCATGGAAATCTGTTAAGGATCCTGGCTTTATAGGCTCCCCATCTCTGACAGGACAAAGTCCAGTCTCTCTGTGTTTTGTTCAAGATCTATTGCCCATGATATGTCTCCTGCCTCCCTGCACCACCCATCTTGTGTCTTTCCACTGTTACCCATGTACCCTGTGTTTCGTTCTTATGGAACTACTTAAAGTTTCTCTGTACATCGTGTCATTTCAGGCCTGTTAGATCACTTTATTTACTATTTTCTCATCTTTGAAGACTCAGCTCACATCTCTCTTTAGTGAAGCCTCCACTGACTGACATACATAGGCAGAGATATTTGCTGTTCCTTTTTAGTCGTAACTATATTTTATCTGGCACACTGCATGATAATTATTTATCTGCCTGATTCTACTAAGTTATGATTTCTTTATTATTTGTCTATGAATTCATAGTATCAAGCACACTGACACATAGTGATTTCGTTCATATGACAGGTTTTATAAGCACTGTTCAAGATACTAAAGAATCAGCAGTGAGCAGAATAGACAAAGACCCTATATCATGGAGTTTACATTCCTGGTGAAAGAACACTAGACAGTGTGCAAATAAATAAGCAAGTAGAGTCTGTCTGATGGATAGTGCTATGAAGAAAATGAAAAAGAGCAAGTGGTTTTGGGCATGCTAGGGAATGCTATTTTATATAGGCTGATCAGGGTAGGCCTCATTGAGAAGGTGCTGTTTGAGCAAAAACCTAAGGCGAGGGAGGAAGAAAGTTATGTGAATATCTGTGACAAAAGCATTCCAGTTAGGAGGAATATTGAGTACAGAAACCTTAAGTCAGTAGTGTGCTTGACTAGTTTAAGGAACCCTGTGGCTAGAACAGAGTAAATGACTGGGAACTTTGTAAGGAGTTTGGTTTTTACCATGAGCTGGAAAGCCGTTGGAGAGTTTTGAGCATAGGAGTGACAGAATCTGACTTAATATTTTAAAAGTATTACTTGGGCTTCTTTGGTAAAAATACACTGTTTCTGTGGGTAGGGACAAGGACAGAAGCAAGGGGATAAGTTAGTGGGCTGTTGCCATAATCTAGGTAAAAGATGATGGCTTGACCAATGTAATAACAGTAGAGGTTGTAAGAAGTGGTCAAATTCTAGATGTATCTTCTTCTTTTTTTTTTTTTTACCATGCTACATGGCTTGTAGGATCTTAGTTCCTCCACCAGGAGTCAAACCTGTGCCCCTTTGCAATGGAAGTCCTAACCACTGAACTGCCAGGGACTTCCCCAGGATGTATCTTGAAGGGAGAGATGACTGATATATCTCCCATATTGGAAATGGGATATGAGAGAAACAAGAGTCAAGAATTAGGCCAAAGTTTGCAGCCTAACCAATTTAGAAAGATTCAAACAAGATGGAGATCACAGGAGAGATAATGTTGAGGAAAAGTGATTAGGAGTTCAGTTTTTGACATGTTAAGCTTGAGTGCCTGTTAGGTATTCAAGTGGAGATGTTGTGTAAATGTTCTTTCAAGGAGGCAGGTGGCTATACAAGTCTGTAGACTTAGGAGTCATCCATTTATAGATCTGTTCTATCCAGTGTGGTAGCCACTAGTTTCATGTGACTATTTAAATTAATTAAAATTTAGTTTAAAACTCAGCCCTTCAGCCATACTAGTCACATTTCAGTGCTCAATAGCCTCATGTTGTTAGTGTCTACTGTATTAAACAGCAGATGTAGAACATTTCTGTCATCACAGAAAGTTCTGTTGGACAGTGCTGATATAGGTGGTCTTTAAAGTGATGAGACTGCATAAAATCTTCAAAGAGTTGGGAATTCCCTGGTGGTCCAGTGGTTAGGGGGCTTCCACAGTGGCTCAGCAGTAAAGAATCTGCCTGCAATGTGGGAGATGTGGGTTCGATCCCTGGGTTAGGAAGATCTCTTAGAGGAGGGCATGGCAACCCACTCCAGTATTGCCTGGAGAATCCCATGGACGGAGGAGCCTGGTGCACTATAGTTCATGGGGTCTCAAAGAGTCAGACATGACTGAAGCAACTGAGTATTCACACGTGCCAGTGATTAGGACCAGGCACTTTGACTGCCATGGGCCTGGGTTTGATCCCTGGTCAGAGAACTAAGATTCTGTAAGCCATGAGGTAAGCCCCCCAGAAAACTCAAGAAATGAGAGTAGATTGGTGGGGAAGAAGTTTAAGGATTAAGCCCTGCAACACTACAAATTAAGAGGTCAGAGAGATGAAGAATGATCAGTAAAGAAAACAGAAGTGGTAGGAGGTAACTCATAAGAATGTGGTGCTCTAGAAGCCAAATGAAGAAAGTATTTCAAGGAGAGAATGGTCAACTGTGTTAAATGCTAGTAGGGCAAGTAAGATGAGGACTAAGAATTACCCTTTACATTTATTAAAGATCACTGGTGTACCATATGAACAATTCTTTGGCATAAGAGAGACAAAAGTTCTATTGGAACATTTTCACAGGAGAATGGGAAGCTGATACAGACAACACTTTGTAGGAGTTTTGCTATGAACAGAAGCAAAGAAATGGGGCAGCAGCTAGAGAGATAAATGAGATCTGTTTTGTTTTCTTTTTTAAAACTAGGACTGTGTGCAGCAGAAGTAGAAAATATGATGATGCAGAAGAGAGAGGAGAGAATTGGAGAGATGTTCTGAAATAGGCAAAGGAGAGGGATCTATTTATGCAAGTGCAGAAGTTGGCCTTAAATAGGAGTTGGGGCTGTTTATAGTAACAGAAAAAAAACTAGATCAGTATGTACAGAGGCTTAGGTAGTTGGGTATATATGGCAGTGAGAGCTTCTGAAAGTTCTTTTCTGATTGCTTTTATTTTCTTTCTGAAGTAGGAAGCACATCATCATCTGGTATGAGAATGGGAGAAGAAAAGGTATAAAATAGCCATCTAGAAGGAATGGAGAATGAATGGACTAGGGAAATACAGTAGAATTGCCAGAAAGCACTAAGGACCCACTTAAAGTTAGTAAGATATCATTGCAGTTCTGTGTTCTTATCTAACCATTGATGGTTGTACTGATATACACTAAATATTTTTAACTTTATTCAATTGCCATGGAAGATCATAAGGAAATGTTGAATGGAAAGCATCACCAAGAAAGTAATGCTTGAACTAGCTTTTAAGGAATATGATGCATTTTGGTATTTGGAGAGGAGAGGTGAGGACCTCCAGGTGGAGGCAGCAACATGTACAAAGGCCCAGAGGCGTAGAAGAGCAGAGTGTGTTCCTTGAACATTTGGAAATCACTGTTATAGGCTATGTTCTACCAAAAAAAAAAAATGTAGTAACTGCAAGCTTAGAGAGGAAGAATGTCCCTAAAGGGTTGTTATAAATATTAAACAAGTTCACTAAATGTTTCTTCTGTACTTTTTTTCAGATACTCTTAATGCTCAGCAGTACAGAGTTCTCATTGGCAACCGGGAGTGGATGATTAGAAATGGTCTTGCCATTAATAACAATGTAAATGATTCCATGACTGAACATGAGAGAAGAGGTCGGACTGCTGTACTGGTAGCAGTTGATGGTAAGGTTTTCCTTAAGTACACTGTGACTCAGTGTTGTGATCTCAGTTGTTTTCTGTGTATTTTTGAGAGACACCTGAACTATGAGGGTTATTCAAAAGCAGCCTGAATGCAAAATAAAAAATGTCAGCAATACATAATTGTTACTGATTAATTTAAAATTCTCTTGCATTTGCCTGGCTTTTATTAAATTATTTCTTAGGGTAAGTTTGTAGCTGTGAGATTAATTAGTTAACATTTGTAATCTTTGCTAAGTATGAAGGCAGTATCTTACTATGGCCTTTTTAGGTCCAGGAAAAAAGCAGAAAATACCATTTACTTTCATTTTTGAAATAAAATAGCTACTTGCAGTGATTTTTTTCCCCCAGTATAAAATGGCAGTTTTGTTTTCATCCTCCCCTTCACCTTTGAAAGGAAGAAAGTATTGAGTTTCAGTTTCATTTGCTTTTAAATTAGCTGAAGCGTTCAGAGCTCTTGGCAATACTTCTCTAAAGGAAGAATGTAAGTCTTTTAGTATATTCAGTAAAGTTTATTTTCATTTTCCTATTATTACCTTCATTAGTAATGCCTACCTCACTCTGAGATTTTCACAGCCAAGAATAGAGGCTTACTGTGGGGTTACTGTGGGGTTTGTGGTATTTTCACAACCAAGAATAGAGGCTAACTGTTGTGTTGTCTTGGGGGTATTTGGAGTTAAGCTAAGCCCTGAACAACTTTGTTTAACAAAAATCATTTATTTCTGAAATTTTAAGTCAGAATATTATTCTGCTTTCACCATATTCTAAATTCTATTTTCTGGTGCTCCTATATTAGATGAGCTGTGCGGTTTGATAGCTATTGCTGATACAGTGAAGCCTGAAGCAGAACTGGCTGTCCATATTCTGAAATCTATGGGCTTAGAAGTAGTTCTGATGACTGGAGACAACAGTAAAACAGCTAGATCTATTGCTTCTCAGGTAATGGGTTTACTTAGTAGCTGGGGTGGGAGTATGTGTTAACTTCTAACTCTTCGTGTACATTTTCTTTCTTGCCTTCAGGTGCTAAAGAATTGGTACTACCTATTATTTTCATTATCCCTGAGTAGCCATACCTGGTTCCTTAAAAAAGAATTGACATACTGTCTGCACAGGAAGGACTTTGTGCCTTTTTCTGGAACTGTTATAAGTAAAAAGCTATTTGCTTAATTCGTGAGATGCTTAGTGACATTGTACACTGTTTCTGTTGATGCTTCCTTTGAAATGTTGCTCGTAGTCTCTACCAGTGCTGCCAGCCTAAGCTAGGCTCTCATCCTCTCATGCCTAAAGTACAGCAGTAGCTCCACGCATGGCCCTCTCTAGTCCATCCTGCATACCACTGATAGAACGAACCATCTCTTCCGTAGCATTTTCCTGCTACTGATCCCCCACTTTTGCCTTCCCTCTAAAACTTTTCTCATGTTAGTCTTTTCTACTTTGGAATGCCTTCTCCCCTCTTCTATTGACTAATAGAAGGAATATATAAATACTGTCTTGTATAAAAAGAAGGATATAAAGTAAAAAGTTTGTCACCCTTTCCCCAAGCTCCCTGTCCAGCCCTCTCCCCTTACACTTTCTCATATACTTATTGTTCATATACAGATGTATAGTTCTGGTATTTTCAACATAAATTGGATCATTTTTGTACAAATTGTTAGCAGTTTACTTTCTTTCAGATAATAATATGTATGCCTTGTCCATGTCCATGGAGCTTTGTCCATGTCTGAACATATAAAGTTACTTCATTCTTTACATCATTGCATTGAATTCCATGGTGTGAATGTATCATAATTGGCTTAACCATTACTCTAATAAAAAATAATAATTTATGTGCTTTTGAAAATTTTGTCCAAAATATAGCTAGGAGTGGAATTACTTAACCAAATGACATGCACACTTTGATAGATGCTGGTACATGCCCTCCAAAATGACAGTACACATTTACACACCCACCAACAGTATCTAAGAGAGCTCATTTCCCTATAGTCTTACTATCCCTAGGTATTACTAATATTTTAAAATTTGGACATCTGGTAGGTGGAAAATGAAGGCTCCTCATCATATAAAATGATGAACCATCATTGTTATGTATATAAAATCACTATGTAAAATAATAAATATTTTATATAAAATATAACAGTTATATTTTAGGCTTTGTTGTTTTTGTTATTTAGTCATGTCTGACTCTTTTTGACCCCATGGACTGTAGCCCACCAGGCTTCTCTGTCCATGAAATTTCCCAAGCAAGACCAGGGGTTGAACCTGCATCTCCTGTATTGGCAGACAGATTCTTTACCACTGAACCACCAGGGAAGCCCTGTATTTCACATACTCAGTAGTATTTCTTGAAATGAGTGGAGTTTGTTTTTCCTCATGTAGGTTGGCATTACTAAAGTGTTTGCTGAAGTTCTACCTTCCCACAAGGTTGCTAAGGTGAAGCAACTTCAAGAGGAGGGGAAACAGGTAGCAATGGTAGGAGACGGAATCAATGACTCCCCAGCTCTGGCCATGGCTAATGTTGGAATTGCTATTGGCACAGGCACAGATGTAGCCATTGAAGCAGCTGATGTGGTTTTGATAAGGGTAAGTCTGGTGGCCTGACCTTTGAGGAGTGTGAGACTGCTCTGCATGGTCAGAGATAATGTTGTATATTGAACATATGACTCTGTCCTTCTAATTTCCATCCTCCTAGCCTTTGAGAAAGGGAGAATTCAGGATGGGAGTATGAGAAGTCTTAGTAATTACTTTCAGACTTTCTCAATTCAGGGGAGCAAATGAGAACGACAAGCTTTTAAATGAAGAATTAAATTTAGGAATATACATAGAACACAATTATCTTCAGCAAGTATTTGCTGAAGTTATTTTAGTGGGGTTTAGTCCCTGTACCAGCATACAACCCTAAAAGTGTTTTCAGAACCCTGAGAAAAAAATTCTGAAAAACCTCTTCCAAGACTGACTCAAATTTTTAGCAGTATCTGAGATTTGAGTTAATTCACATATTTCCCTAAGATACACATCATCTTTGTCATACATGGTATCAAATACAAGTTACTAGTTAAGTTAGAATCTGTTGTTATGGGGTGGGAGATGGGAGGGGATTCATGTTTGGGAACGCTTGTACACTCGTGGTGAATTCATGTCAATGTTTGGCAAAACCAATACAGTAATGTAAAGTAAACTAAAGTTAAAATAAAAAATTAAAAAAAAAAAGAATCTGTTGTTAATATCATAAATATTTCTGTTCTCAGAATGATCTTCTGGATGTAGTGGCAAGTATTGATTTATCAAGGAAGACAGTCAAGAGGATTCGGATAAATTTTGTCTTTGCTCTAATTTATAATCTGATTGGAATTCCTATAGCTGCTGGTATGTGACGGTTAACTTGTATTGCTTTTTTCCTGAAGCCGTTAGATGCCTACCATATTGGAAGTTTTAGTCTTCTTCCTACTAGTTTTGAGCCCAGTTTTGTATGTAGCCTGCTGCTGGTATGGTGAGAGATAATATTAAAGTGAAAGTGAAAGTCACTCAGTCATGTCCGACTCTTTGCGACCCCATAGACTATATCGTCCATGGAATTCTCCAGGCCAGAATACTGCAGTGGGTAGCCTTTCCTTTCTCCAAGGGATCTTCCCAACCCAGGGATCAAACCCAGGTCTCCTGCATTGCTGGCGGATTCTTTACCAGCTGAGCCACAAGGGAAGCCCAAGAATATTGGAGTGGGTAGCCTATCCCTTCTCCAGTGGATCTTCCCAACCAAGGAATTGAACCAGAGCCTCCTGCATTGCGGGCAGATTCTTTACCAGCTGAGCTATCCGGGAAAATCAGTAATTTAAATTTTCAGCATTTTCATCATGCCTTAAAATGTATAATCATTCAGACAGGCTTATTTTATTTTACCGTTTTTCCCCTCCAACTTTGTATTTTGAAATTTTCAAACCTACAAAAGTAAGGGAAAAAATGATATAATAAAATCTGTATACCCTTCACCTAAATTCACAGTTAATATATCTTACCACATTGCTTCATCTCTTTCTCCATATGTACTTATTTACTTGGTCATTTATTTTTTTTTGCTGAAGAGAATAAATTTACCTTTAATCTCACTACCCAAATACAACTACTGTTGGTATTTTAGTTTGTACATGTCTTTCTGATCTTTTTTACTCTGTATCAGTTTTTATCTTGTTTCATTGTTGTAATCATAACATATAGAGAATGTTCTTAATGTTTTAAAATACCAACAGTTTTTTTTAGGTTGAGGAGCCAGGGGTGTGTGTGTGTGAGAGAGAGAGAGAGAGAGAGAGATTGAACAAAAGAATATGGCCCCCCAAAAAGCAGGTTACAATTATTTCATAAGCATCTGATCATCCCTGTTACCTAGGGGCTTGGTAGGTGTTAACAATAACATGAGAAAAATAGTTATCAGACTTCCCTGGTGGTCCAGTGATTGAGAATCCTCCTGCCGATTCAGGGGACACGGGTTCAATCTTCCTGGTCTGGGAAGATCCCAGATGCCGTGGAGCAACTAAGCCTGTGAGCCACAACTACTGGAGCCCACGCTTCTCGATTACTGAGGCCGCCACAGTGAGAAGC
This sequence comes from Redunca redunca, assembly GCA_006410935.1. Lineage (NCBI taxonomy): Eukaryota > Metazoa > Chordata > Mammalia > Artiodactyla > Bovidae > Redunca > Redunca redunca. Next base: position 51,186 of record SJYQ01002861.1, read on the forward strand.
CTGCACACTGCAGTGAGGAGTAGCCCCTGCTTGTTGCAACTAGAGAAAGCCCATGTACAACAATGAAGACCTAGCACAGCCAAAAATAAATAAAAACTAAATAATTTTTTTTTAAAAAAGAAAGAAAAATAATTATCACTTTCTTTCTGTTCTCTCTGGTTAGACAGCCAAAGATGAACATGAAGAACATGAGAACAATTACAAAGCTGGTTATCAACAGGGAAACACAGATACAGAGAGGACAAAGTAAAAGAACAGTCAAAGTCCAGGGAAATTAATTCATGGAGCAAGTTATTTTTGAAAAATTATATAAGTAATATATGGTCACTGTAGAAAAAGTATAAAAATACAGATTAGCACATAAAAAACTACAAGTGCAGTAAGTCTGTCTCATCTCTATCATTTGAACAAATTTTAAAATGTCTGTCAAAAGCAAGTGTAGATAAGTTTGTAGAATATGAACTCTAATACACTATTGGGGAGTTTGTGATCTGGTATAACCACTTTGGAGAACAACTGAGAAGCATCTACCTAAAGTTGAAGGTGTGCCCATGTTATAATCCAGCTGTTTCACCTCTAGGTATGTACCCTAGGGAAGTTCTCAAACATACACAGGGAGACATGTACAAGAATGTTCACAGCAACACTCTGTTAGTGAAAAATTGGCAATGACATAAATCTGTACCAACAGGAGGATAAATTGCTGATTAAATATTGAGGAAGGAAATGATTTGTATATATGTATTAGGAACACATTGGTAATGTGTTTAGTACTGTCTGCTCTAATTAATCCAAACTTATTTCCTAGGAGTTTTTATGCCCATTGGTTTGGTTTTGCAGCCCTGGATGGGATCTGCTGCAATGGCTGCTTCATCTGTTTCAGTAGTACTTTCTTCACTCTTCCTTAAACTGTAAGTATAATGGCTTGCTCACGCTCCTCTTTTGTATTCCTTTTATCACCACAGTCAGTCTTGCTAGGTTTTATTCTTGTATTTATTAATGATAAGCCCAAACTGTTTTTAATAATAAATATTAACTTTACATAATTATCACCTTGTGTAGTCTATACAGAGCAACCACAAGCACTGAGGGGTGTAAAATCTAGTACACTGGCTTTGAGAAGTAGGATTTCTGATCATGTGACCTCACACAACTCCTTTTGAGCTAATTTCCTAGCAGGGACCACCTTTATACATGTTATACTATCCAAATCTCTTCATTTTTGAATGTAACAAGTGCCTGGTTCACATTTGATTATTTCAAACTAGTATACTTTTGCATCTTTCCAGTTACAGGAAACCAACTTATGAGAATTATGAACTACATGCCCGAAACCAAATGGAACAGAAAAGTCCTTCAGAAATAAGTGTTCATGTTGGAATAGATGATACCTCAAGAAATTCTCCTAAACTGGGTTTGCTGGACCGAATTGTTAATTACAGCAGAGCCTCCATAAATTCACTACTGTCTGATAAACGATCACTAAACAGCGTTGGTACCAGTGAACCTGACAAGCATTCACTCCTGGTCGGAGACTGCAGGGAAGATGACGACAGTGCGTTATAACAGGCCACAGAGAATGCTGCTAGATGATGTTGTCCTGCACTGACACAGTATTCATGATCATCTTAGCTTTTTAAAATATTGCAAGGCTTTATGTTGGTCTCATGCTCTCATTTTAGGGAACCTATTTGAATTGCATTTGTCTGATGGCAAAAATATCCTTTTCAGGGCATCAGCTCAGAACCTAGCTTTATTGAAAATGAAATTCCAGTATTTTTGTTTTTACTAGCAACAGATAACGTAGAGCAGTGAGGTTTACAAGTCCTACAGCTGAAGATGCTGAATTGCTGCTGAAGTCATAAATAATTTTTTATTTGACTAAAAGTTCAAGAAAAGATAATTAAACATTGTAAAATTTGAGTGCATAATCTTGAGATTCTTGAGCCCTTCTTCCTGCCTGCCAGATTGGGGAGCAGTGGCTTTCAAAGCACTGTATAAAATGTCTAGTTTTTGAAGGGAAACAGTAGAAATTGTTTAAAAATAGACGTGCCTTATTTATTACAGGCTTTCTTCCCCTCTTATTCTCCCTGCATCTTGGTTTTTGTGGTTGCTTTCTTAGATGCCCCAGTGCGTTTACTTTTGTTATGTTCTTTCAAGTGAGCTAAGTGTAGATAGCTTCTCATTGACAAAAGTAACTGACAACTTTTCTAGTACCTTCTTTGTTTCTTTTATCTTGTAGCTCAAAGACCTTAAGGGCCTATATACTATATAGTTGCCTGCTTCCCATCTTTCCACTGTTAAAAAAAAAATACATCAGATTCTTCCTTCGGTGACTACTTCAGTTCAGTTCAGTCGCTCAGTTGGGTCTGACTCTTTGCAACCCCATGAATCGCAGCACCCCAGGCTCCCTGTCCATCTCCTGGAGTTCACTCAAACTCACGTCCATTGAGTCAGTGATGCCATCCAGCCATCTCATCCTCTGTCGTCCCCTTTTCCTCCTGCCCACAATCCCTCCCAGCGTTAGAGTCTTTTCCAATGAGTCAACTCTTCGCATAAGGTGGCCAAAGTATTGGAGTTTCAGCTTTAGCATCATTCCTTCCAAAGAACACCCAGGACTGATCTCCTTTAGAATGCACTGGTTGGATCTCCTTGCAGTCCAAGGGACTTGCAAGTCTTCTCCAACACCACAGTTCAAAAGCATCAATTCTTTAGCGCTCAGCTTTCTTCACAGTCCAACTCTCACATCCATACATGACCACTGGAAAAATCATAGCCTTGACTAAATGGACCTTTGTTGGCAAAGTAATGTCTCTGCTTTTCAATATGCTATATAGGTTGGTCATAACTTTTCTTCCAAGGAGTAAGCGTCTTTTAATTTCATGGCTGCAGTCACCATCTGCAGTGATTTTGGAGCCCAAAAAGATAAAGTCTGACACTGTTTCCACTGTTTCTCCATCTATTTCCCATGAAGTGATGGGACCAGATGCCATGATCTTCGTTTTCTGAATGTTGAGCTTTAAGCCAACTTTTTCACTCTCGGACTCTTTCACTTTCATCAAAAGGCTCTTTAGTTCCTCTTCACTTTCTGCCATAAGGGTGGTGTCATCTGCATAGCTGAGGTTATTGATATTTCTCCAGGCAATCTTGATTCCAGCTTGTGCTTCTTCCAGTCCAGCATTTCTCATGATGTACTCTGCATGTAAGTTAAATAAGCAGGGTGACAATATACAGCCTTGACGTACTCCTTTTCCTATTTGGAACCAGTCTGTTGTTCCATGTCCAGTTCTGACTGTTGCTTCCTGACCTGCATACGCTCTGTGTAATCTTTCTGTTCACTCCTGCTGAGTTTAGCTATAAGTTCTTAGTATTGTCTGTCAGCCTTGATTCAGGAACTTAAGATTTCGTGCCACTTCTACAATTGATTTTTTTTTCCCCAAAGATTGACACTACCATCTTTAACATATACTGGTCATAAAGTTACCTTGCTGTTATTCTTGCTGTTGTTCAGTCACTCAGTCACAACTAAATCTATGCCACCCCATGGATTGCAGCATGCCAGGTTTCTCTGTCCTTCACCATCTCCCAGAGCTTGCTCAAACTCATGTGTATTAAGTTGGTGATGTCATCCAACCATCTCATCCTGTGTCGTCTCCTTCTCTCCCTGCCATGAATCTTTCCCAGCATCAGAGTCTTTTCCAGTGAGTCATTTCTTCGCATCAGATGGCCAAAGTATTGGAGCTTCAGCTTCAGCATCCGTCCTTCCAATGAATATTCAGGACTGATTTCCTTTAAGATTGACTGTTTGGATCTCCTTGCAGTCCAAGGGACTCTCAAGAGTCTTCTCCAACACCACAGTTCAAAAGCATCAATTCTTTGGTGCTTAGCCTTCTTTATGTCCAACTCTCATATCCATAAGTGACTACTGGAAAAACCACAGCTTTGACTATATGGACCTTTGTTGGCAAAGTAATATCTCTGCTTTTTAATATGCTGTCTAGATTGGTCATAGCTTTTCTTCTAAGGAACAAGTGTATTTTAATTTCATAGCTATGGTCGCAGTCTGTGACTGGAACCCAAGAAAATAAAGTCTGTCACTGTTTCCATTTATTCCCCATCTATTTGCCCTGAAGTGATGGGACTAGATGCCATGATATTCGTTTTTTGAACGTTGAGTTGTTTTGTTTTTTTTTTACCAACAGTTTATTTTCCATCAACCAAATTTCCATTTTGGTGGAAGTTTGTGGAAGTTCTACAAGTGTCTGGAAGAACAGCTTATGACCACTCAGTGGTGGTTCCTACCCATTCCGTGGCCTGGGCGGTGGGGGCTGCAGACCAGTCTTCAGTGGAAGGCTGAGCACTCCATTGAGTTTTAAGTCAGCTTTTTCACTGTCCACTTTGACTTTCATCTCAAAGCTCTTTAGTTCCTCATCACTTTCTACCATTCTCATCACTTTCTACCATAAGTGTGGTATCATCTGCATATCAGGTTGTTGATATTTCTCCTGCCAGTCTTGATTCCAGGTTGTGCTTCGTCCAGCCTGACATTTTGCATGATGTACTCTGCATATAAGCTAAACAATCAGGGTGACAATATATAGCCGTGATGTACTCCTTTCCCAACTTGGAACCAGTCTATTATTCTTTGTCTGGTTCTAACTGTTGCTTCTTGACCTGCATAGAGGTTTCGCAGGAGGCAGTTAAGGTGGTCTGGTACTCCCATTTCTTTAAGAATTTTCCACAGTTTGTTGTGATCACAAAGTCAGAGGCTTTAGTGTAGTCAGTGAAGCAAAAGTAGATGTTTTTCTAGAATTCTCTTGCTTTTTCTTTGATCCACTGGATATTGGCAATTTGATCTCTGGTTCCTCTGCCTGTTCCAAATCCAGCTTGAACATCTGGAAGTTCTTGGTCCACATACTGTTGAAGCCTGGTGTGGAGAATTTTGAACATTACTTTACTAGCATGTGAAATGAGTGCAGTTGTACGGTAGGCTGAATGTTCTTTGACATTACCCTTCTTTGGGATTGGAATGAAAACCTGGATTCACTAAATCTGTCCTTTTGGAGAGACTACAAGACATTAGCTGATATTTATAATTTAATAGATTTTAATTGTCTTACTGTTTTAGATAATCTCTCAAAATGACTTTAAAATAATGCCATTACGCTAAGCTGCTTTTTCCAAAAACTATAGTAAATTGTAATACAGAAATGAGAATTTCCCTAGGTTGTGATACCTTTTAGCCAAATCTGTATTTGTCTGTAGTTTAAAATATTTGCACTTGCTAGTTAGTGTGATTGGCAGATTTATGGGCTTCTCATTGGCATATAAACTTAGAAATTGCCCTGTGAGTGCCTGGGAGTTAATACATTGGTCAGAGGTCTGGTACTTGTATGACTATTTAATTTGTTATCTGCAAGGTGGATTTCAGATGCAGAATATGTAAGTGAAAAAAACTCGTAAATTCCTAATGTCTAGTCCCATTGTCACATGTAAAGCTGCTAACTCAGTGCCTAGCACATAAGATTTATACTCAGTAAATATTAGTTATTATATCCCCTTGAGATCAGCAATAAATATTAAAAATTCTTTTTACAGAGCAGAGTCAAATCATGTGGGAGTAGGGGATGGGTTTCTTCTTCCCCAGCTTCCTTTTTCTCTTGTTCTTTCATATGGACTCAAAAAGTTTACAACATAATTCTACATTGACTTTTAAGATTTGGAAAAGATCTCATTTTTATCTCAGCTATCTTAAAAAGAGAACTAAAATGTGATGAAGGTGCTTTTAATCTAGAAAAGCAAACCAATTTTAATGAAGTATGAATGAATTTGTATGTCTAGGCTCTTTATAGACCAATGCCTATGCCATCTTCCATGCTTTCAATTTGAATTTTAATACTTGTTTCTTATTTCAATTCCAGTGGTCCATCATACCATAACTTGTTTCTTCTAGAAGAAATAGCTAATACAAAAAAAAAATGTATAATAGAGACTTTTGAAAAAAGAGACACCTTTCCCCTCATTCTCATTCCTGTCTCTCTGAAGCACTTGAACATAGCCAGATACTACTTTTATTTCATGTGTGTGTTAGAGTTGTCCATTTGGCCCCACGTGCCAAGAGATGCACACCATAGGACAATGAGAAGAGAGTCTATATAATCTGAGAAAAATCAAGAATATAATTTAGCCTTTTGTACAGGAATAGAGAACATGCCATTTTGAAAGAATCCTGCTTTAAATATCTGTCACTATCTTTGAATTCTCTTCCACAAGTCTCTTGAAATTCTGAGCTCCCATTAGCTTCATAGAGCATCTGTAGTCACCAAAGAGAGAGGTGATATATGGAGGGGATCAAAANAGATAAAATACAAAAGCACTAATTCTTGTTCTTCAGTGAAAAGAGCTTCTGTAATGGCATTGATAATAAATGCCTTTTATAGCCAAAACCAGGCGTCTCAATCTTATGCTTTTAGTTAAAGAAATGTTTAATTAACCATTGTTGAACATTGATTAATACCCAAAACATCAGTGGACAATGTTGTGCAATAATCATCTACTGTAGTCAAGATATTCAGTAGTTTGTTTTTCCATAAGCATGCAACTGATCATATTTCTGCCAAGGATGTGCCTTCAACTTTACAATTATAGTATTCTAAAAAAAAGAATTTTTTTGTCAGTGTCTATTTTGTTATATCATCCAACTCCTCTACCAGAAATTCCAAACTACCTTGTGGTTTTAGGTGTCTTTTTTTTTTAAATCAACAATGGGACAGGATTGGAGGCAGGACCACACATTCACTAAGAGTGAGAGGAAAGAAATCTGTTTTCCTTCAGACTTCACTCCTCTTGCTGTATCTTTTAGTGAGGATAAGAAACAAAGGAATATAACTGTCCTCCTTTCCTTCATAGCCTGTAATACTTTCTTTATAGATTGTCTACCCTGCTGCTAAGTTGCTTCAGTCGTGTCCGACTCTGTGCAACCCCATAGACAGCAGCCCACCAGGCTCCCCCGTCCCTGGGATTCTCCAGGCAAGAACACTGGAGTGGGTTGCCATTTCCTTCTCCAATGCATGAAAGTGAAAAGTGAAAGTGAAGTTGCTCAGTCATGTCCGACTCCCAGCAACCCCATGGACTGCAGCCTACCAGGCTCCTCCGTCCATGGGATTTTCCAGGCAAGAGTACTGGAGTGGGGTGCCATTGCCTTCTCCCTAAATGAGCTAAATGGAGACAAGAGCTTTTCTAGCAACTGGGGAGTCCTATTTGTGTATGAGGATCCCACCCGAAATATATTCCCATACCTAACACTTATTCAAGTTAAAGAAGGGTTTTAAACTTATTTGTAAGGAAAAACTAAGTTTTATTTCCCTCTCAAATCCTTGGGATTATTCAGGGTATGAAAATCAGATTAAAAATGAAAGTAGAAGAAAAAAAATCACTGAGGTATCTGCTTGGCTGGCCAGCCCTCTTTCCTATTGGAGTCTTGACTGACCTCTGAGAAAGACGTGCAGTCAGGTTTCAAAACCTCCCAGACAAAACCAAAACAAAACAAAGAAGCCAGAAACCTGTTGTGGGAGGCTTTAAAGGCCCTGCTAAAATTCAAATAGAGATGAGAGAGATTGGGCTGCTGCTTTCACAAAGTTAACTAGAGCCAGTGCTGCTGCTGCTGCTACTGCTAAGTCGCTTCAGTTGTGTCCGACTCTGTGCAACCCCATAGACGGCAGCCCACCAGGCTCCCCCGTCCCTGGGATTCTCCAGGCAAGAACACTGGAGTGGGTTGCCATTTCCAAATTTGTGAATTGCTTAATGCTTCCTTTTCATAGATGTGACCACTAGTTGTGGAAATGAGTGATGAGTAAGGTGTGAAAGGCAAGGTTCTTGAGGAAAAGGTTTAAATGAAATTGCTAATATAAATAGAATCTCATGCAATTTAAATCTGAAAACTTCCATGCAGGCAGTTCTCTGAAAAAGTTTGAATTAGTCTTTGGCATATTGTATCTATTGCCCTCGAATGGCCCCCAGCTTTTCATTTTCAAAACCTTTCCCCCAACCCCCAGGCCTGTCTGTAAACTGAAGTGCTGTCATTACTTGAGCATTATTTGCTTAACCCTCACCCAATCAAAATTTCAATTTCTTCATTGCAGTTATTAGCATCACATAATAAAAAACTGAGATTAATTCATTCTAAAGTACTAATGACCTTTAGATCTAGCCAGAAGTATTAGCAATTACTTGAAAAGATTGTTTTAAATCCAAATAACTTTATTGAAATGAAAAACAACAGGCCGTGTAGAAGAGGTCATATTGTAGAACACAGAATCAGTTCTAAGCTCTTCTTCCTTCTTGTAGCTTTTTACCTTTCACTTTTGCATCCACTGTTTCTTTTCTTGAATATTTTTTTTATTTATTTATGGCTGCACTGGGTCTTTGTTGCTGCATGCGGGCTTTCTCCAGTTGTGGCAGTTGGGACCTACTCTCTAGTTATAGTGCACGTGCTTCTCATTGTGGTGGCTTTTGTTGCAGACCATGGGCTCTAGGGCACATGGGCTCAGTAGTTGCAGCACCAGGTTTAATTGCCCCATGAAATGTGGGATCTTCCAGGATCAGGGACCAAACCCATGTTCCCCTGCATTAGCAGGTGGATTCTTACCCACTGCACCACCAGGGAAGTCCCATCCACCATTTCTTTAAAAGCACCACATCTCCATAGTGATAGAAAGAGCATTGAGTTTGGAGTCCACCAGACCTATTTGCAATATTCCAGTTCTGTCATATACCAGTTGGGTGACTATTATTTAATAGTTTCCTATTGCTGCTATAACAGATTACAATAAATTTTGTATCTTTAATTTTTATTTTATATGATAGTTGGTTTACAATATTGTGTTAATTTCAGGTGTACAGTACAGTGATTCAGTTATACATATATCCATTCTTTTTCAGATTATTTCCCGCTATGTTATTATAAAATATTGAGTAGGTCCTTATTGATTATCTATTTTATATGTAGTAATGTATATATGTTAATCCCGTATTCCTAATTTATCCCTCCCCTGCCCTTTTGTCTTTGGTAGCTGTAAATTTTTTTTCTATGTCTGTGGATCTATTTCTATTCTGTAAATAAGTTCATTTGTATTTTTTAATTAATTTATTTATTTTAATTGGAGGCTAATTACAATATTGTAGTGGTTTTGCCATACATTGACATGAATCAGCCATGGGTGTACATGTATCCCCCATCCAGAAACCTCCTCCCACCTCCCTCCCCATCCCATCTCTCAGGGTCATCCCAGTGCACCAGCCCTATCTCATTGAACCTGGACTAGCGATCTATTTCACATATGATAATATACATGTTTCAATGCTATCTTTCAAGTCATCCCACCCTTGCCTTCTCCCACAGAGTCCAAAAGTCTGTTCTTTACATCTGTGTCTCTTTTGCTGTCTCACATATAGGCTCATTGTTACTATCTTTTCTAAATACCATATATATGCATTAATATACTATATTGGCTTTTTTCTTTCTGACTTACTTCACTCTGTATAATAGGCTCCAGTTTCATCCACCTCATTAGAACTGATTCAAATGCATTCTTTTTAATAGTTGAGTAATATTCCATTGTGTATGTGTACCACAGCTTTTTTATCCATTCTCATTTGTATTTTTTAAAGCTTTCACATATAAGTGATATCATATGATATTTGCCTTTGTTTACTTCACTTAATATGATAATCTCTAGTTGCATCCATGTTGCTGCAAATGGTAATTTCATTCTTTTTTTCTTTTTATGGCTGAATAGTATTCCATTGTATATATGTACCACATCTCCTAAGTATAAAGGAGATATATTATGTCACACAGCAAGAAGTCCTGAGAGGGGCAGTTCTAAAGTTCATAACCACTGACATAATCAAAGACAAGATGACTATAGCAGCTCCTGGAATCACAGCTTCACTTAATAACATCCAAAAACCTTGTGTCCCAGGTTTTTAAAAACAACTTATTTAAAAAAATTTTAGGACTTCCCTGGTGGTCCAGTGATTAAGAATCTACCTTCCAATGCAGGGGACGCAGGTTCAATCCCTGATCAGGGAACTAAGATCCCACATGCCATGGGGCAACTAAGCCTGTGAGGCACAACTAGAGAGAGAAGCCTACACCTTTCAAGGAAGAGCCCATGGGCCATAGCTAAGACCTGATGCAGCCAAATTAATTATTGTTTTTTACTTTGAACATACAATAAAATTGGATCTTTCTTTTGGTATACAGTTCTGTAAGCTATAGTACATGTAAACACCACAGTAGTCAGTATACAGAAGAGTTCTACTACCCACCAAAACAACTCATGTTATCCCTTTGCCACATTTTCCCTTCATTCCTAACTTCTGGCAACCTCTGATCTACGTTTTTGTCCTTATAATTTTGACTTTTCAAGAATGCCATGTAAATGGGACCATACATTCTGTAACATTTTGAGATTGACTTTCACTCAGCGTAATAACTTTGAGGTCCATTAAATTTAATGTGTATATTAATGACTATTTATTTATTTTTGCTGTAGTAGTCGTACTACACTGCATGGACTTAGCATTGTTTTCTTATTCCTTTCTCTATTGAAGGATATTTGGGTTCTAGTTTTTGGCAATTGTGAATAAGATACTCATGAACATTTGGGTTTAGGTATTTGCATGAACTTGGGTTTGCATGAACTTAAGTTTCATTTCTCTAGCAATGCCATTCTCAAGTGGGGGCTATTTTTCAATCCCAAGGGATATCTGACAATGTTTGGAGACATTTTGATTGTCTCATCTTGGTGGAAGGGGGTGCTACTTGCATCACTGGAATGCACAAATCAGGGATGCTGCTAAACATCCTCCAAAGGATAGAACAACCTGCTCCCCACCACCCAATAAAGAATTAGCTGGCCTGAGATGTCAATAGTGCCAGGGTTGAGAAATCTTGGTCTAGGGTAAATGCTCAGGAGTTCGTTTGCTGGGTCATATGATGAATGTCTGTAAGAAATAACCAAACTCCTCTAGACTGGTTGTGCCATCTTACATTCCTGCCAGTATTATAACTTGTATAACTCAGTGACGCTAGGAGCCATGTTGTACAGGGCCATCCAAGACAAATGGGCCATAGTGAAGAGTTCCTACAAAACGTGGTCCACTGGAGAAGGAAATTGCAACCCACTCTAGTATTCTTACTGTGAGAACCCCATGAATAGTATGAAAACACAAAAATATATGATGCCAGAATATGAACCCCACAGGTTGGAAGGGGTCCAGTATGCTACTGGGGAAGAAGGGAGGGCAATTACTAATAGCTCCAGAAAGAATGAAGTGGCTGGGCCTAAGTGGAAATGACACTCTGCTGCGGGTATGTCTGTGGTCAAAGTAAAGTCCGATGCTGTAAAGAACAATATTGCATAGGAACCTGCCAAGGATATTGCATAGGAATAGTTAGATCCATGTATCAACCCAGCTCATCAGCAGAAAGTATAGGGATTAAGAGAAGCCACATGGTCTTAGGTAAACAGTGATATCATCACAGCTCTGTTCCTTACCGGCTAGGTGACCTTGGACTACTTATTTTTCTGTGTCTGTTTCCTCATCTAAAAACTGGAACAATATTTACTTCATAGAGTTACTTGTTACCCGAGTAAATACATGTAAAGTACTAATTACACCTGGCAAATGATAAATTGTTTCTATTTATTTATTATTTATTGGCTGCATTGAGTCAGCTGAGGCATGCGGGGTCTTTCCTTGTGGCACAGAGGCTTCTCCCTAGTTGTGGTGCACAGGTTTAGTTGCCCCAAGGCATGTGGGATCTTATGTCCCTGACCAGGGATCAAACCCACGTCCCCTGCATTGGAAGGCATATTCTTAACCACTGGACCACCGGGGAAGTTGCCATTAGCTATTTTTATTCAAAAACAAAAGAGGATACATAGAATAGGTGAGAGTTTTGAAAAAGTCAGAAAGGGGTCCTTTCCTCCCAAGAAGGGCATTGCTACAAACCTCAGGGATCCTGCTAGGGAATGTCTCCTGACTCACAAACAAAGATGTTGTCCAGGGGATACCCCCCTCCTCATTAAGATGTTTTTGCAAAACATACTATTATGCCTTTATCTCTTTTTCTGAGAAACACCTCTACTGAAACCTTGTAGTTTCATTACTTAAAAGTGAGAAGCACTGGGCTATCAAAGGGTTTCTCTCTAAGTTTCTGGAGTGTGACACACATGGTACAAAATCTTGGCCCCAGATACTCTAGAGGTGTATGAAGGAGAAAGTACTAAGGTTAAAACTACTAAGATCTGGCTAGAAATTTCTCAGTTCTGCCAAGAATTGGCCCTGTAAATGGGTTTTTGTGATGTTTCTTCCACACACCCTTTAGTAATGGTTTCAAGCTAGTTCTTGATCATGTTGTAGGTTCAGAATTCAGTCTCTTTACAGGCTTCTCTTGGCCATCATTAGGAGAAAGTAACAAATTCTGCACTTCAAACCAAAGAAAATACAAGACAACACAGGCAATACTGTCAAACTGACAGCCAAGTTTGAGGTAGAAAGGAGTCAGAGGAGGAGGAAGCAGGATGAGACAGCCTGACCACAATGCTCAGACACAGCTGAGATCGGGATGAAGATGAAGCACACCCAATCCATACGTGCAATCCTAGATTGCACATATTGCAATATTGGCTAGAATTCCTCTCAATGTAGGGCTTGAACCAGCAGAGTAACCCCAAGAGCTCCCAGGGAGGAAGAAATCTGGAGAAACTTGTGGTGAGCAGAAGGTGAAATCTTCTCACTAAAAATGTTTGTTTCATAACACATGTCAAGCAGGATTTGAAACTCCCTTAGTTCCTGGGTGGGGGGAGGGGGAGATGAGATCCAAAGAGGAAGAAAATGCTTTTAGCTTGGTCACATGTCCTAAGAGCTCAGCAATCATCTTGAGGTTTTGAAGATTCCCAAGAGAAAAGCTTATTTTAGAGAAAATCTGACTACAGAAAGATGAGCAGCAGGAATATGTACCAAGAGCTTCTCACAGGTATGTTGTTTTCCTTGATTCTTGGATGCATCCCAGCAATATACAGGGAATTATGGGAAGAAATCCTTCCCAGAATGGTAGCAAGAGATAGCAGTATTAGAGACTGGAGGATCGAGACAATAATGTTTTTTTCAAAGTAATTCGTTCACAAATTCCACTATAGACAGTGGCATTACATGGAGGTGGCATAACATTTCTTTTCATATTACTCAGCAAGCCTTATTTCCTACTGCTTAAACCTTTCCACCTGTACCCGATGACCTAAGAAGCTCTAAGAATTTGGGATCTAAAGAGATATCTGCACCTTCATGTTCACTGCAGTACTATTCACAATAGCAAAGATCTGGAAATAAATGTTCAACAGCAGATGAATGGATAAAGAAAATGTGGTATCTATATGCAGAGAATAAAACTCACCCATAAAAAATAGGGAAATCTTCCCACTTGCAAAAATATGGATAGACTTTGAGGGCACTATGCTAAGTGAAATAAGTCAGAGAAAGACAAATACTGTATGAGCTCGCTCTTATGTGGAATCTAAAAAACCAAATTCATAGAAACAGGAATCAGATTTGTGGTTTCCAGAGGAAGGAGGTGGGGGTAGGGCAATTGGGTAAAAGTGTTCAAAAGGTACAAGTTCTGGTTATAAGATAAATAAGTTCTGAGGATCTAATGAACAACATGATGACTGTAACTAAAAGTACCATTTTGTATATTTCAAAATTGCTAAAAATAGTAGGTCTTAACAGTTCTCTTCACAAGGAAAAAATTTTTTGTAATTATGTGAGGTGATGGATTTTAGCTAAACTTATTGTGATAATCATTTTTCAACATATACAAATATCACATCATTGTGTTGTATACCTTATACAATTTTATATGTCAATTATATAACAATATAACAATAAAACTGGAATAAAAGAATTTGGGATCCCCAAGTACATCCTAAATTAAGTGCTGCTGTAACTACTGGGCAGAATATGCTTTCTAACTTTTCACAGTCCTTTAAAAATGCACTTGTTAGTCTAATAAACTCACTGAGATTACATATGCAAGTTTAGAGCTAATTTTGATTTTGACTACCACAGTGATTCTTGACTGGGTTTCACCACACCTCAGAAGTATCAAGAGTAAGCATTTAAAAGAAAAGAATAGAATTCTAGATAGCATTCTGGGCCCATGTCACCCACAGTCCCTTCAGCAGTACTTGGAAAGCAGGTGTCAAGATCTGTTTGCACCACCTGTGCTGAAGTGGTAAGAGCACTGGAGTGGAGGTCAAAAGGGCTGGATTTGTTATATTTATTTATTGAAGTATAGCTGATTTACAATGTTGTATTAGTTTCTGGTGTACAGCAAAGTGATTCAGTTATATATATTCTTTTCCATTATAGGTTATTATAAGATATTGAATATAGTTCCCTGTGCTATACAGTAGAGCCTTGTTGTTTATCTAAACTATGTATAGTAGTTTGTATCTACTAATTCCAAACTCCTAATTTATCCTTCCCCATCTCCCCTTCAATCACCCTAATTTTTTTTTTTGAAATTTTTATTTTAANAGACTGTTTCTATTTTGTAAGTAACTTCATTTGTATCATTTTTTAGATTACACATTTAAGTAATATCATGATATTCATCTTTCTTGAATTTATTTCACTCAGTATAATAATCTCTATGTCCATCCATGTTATTGCAAATGGCACAGCTTCATTCTTGTTTATGCCTCAGCAATATTCCATTGTCTCTATGTACCACATCTTTATCCTTTCCTCTCTTGATGGACATCTAAGTTGTTTCCACATCCTGGCTATTGTAAAGAGTGCTGCAATGAACTCTGGGGTGCATGTATCTTTTTTGAATTATGGCTTCCTCTGGGTATATTCCTGGGAGTGGGATTGGTGGGTCATATGATAATTCTATTTTTAGTTTTTTCTAAGGAAATGCCATACTGTTTTCCATAGTGGCTGTACCAATTTACATTCCTACCAACAGCGTAGGAGGGTTCCCTTTCTCTGCACCAAGAGGCCTGGATGTAATCACTTACTAGCTGAGTGCAAAGTCATGCTACTTGTCTTGGCCTCCTTTCCTCTCCTGTAAAATTTCACAGCGAAATATGTGACAAAACTGTAAATTGGAAAGTGCTAATTCCAGACTGTCTTTTCTGGGTGTCAGGCCCACAGACTCCTCAAGAGCATGAAGTATGGATCATATCCGCTCTCATCTCCCCTATCCTCAGCTGAGTTTTCAAGTCATAATGCTGTCAAGAAACTTCCAAGAATTGAAATAAAAGCATCCACTCTTTCTAGTTTCACAGAGAAAGCATAGAATATTAAAAAAATAATAGTAATAACAAGATATGAACAGTTTAATTTGTGGCAGACTTTTAGCCAATACTGTTAGAATGCCTGTTTGCAGATGAGTTCAGTTCAGTCACTCAGTCGTGTTCGACTCTTTGTGACCCCATGAACCACAGCACGCCAGGCCTCCCTGTCTATCACTAACTCCCGGAGTCTACCCAAATTTATGTCCATTGAGTCAGTGATGCCATCCAGCCATCTCATCCTCTGTCATCCCCTTCTCCTCCTGCCCTCAATCTTTCCCAGCATCAGGGTCTTTTCAAATGAGTCAATTCTTCACATCAGGTGGCCAAAGTACTGGAGTTTCAGCTTCAACAAACACCCAGGATTGATCTCCTTTACAATGGACTGACTGGATCTCCTTGCAGTCCAAGGGACTCTCAAGAGTCTTCTCCAACACCACAGTTCAAAACCATCCATTCTTTAGCACTCAGCTTTCTTTCTAGTCCAACTCTCACATCCATACATGACTACTGGAAAAACCATAGCCTTGACTAGACGGACCTTTGTTGACAAAGTAATGTCTCTGCTTTTTAATATGCTGTCTAAGTTGGTCATAACTTTCCTTCCAAGGAATAGATGAAGGAGTGTCATACTCTCAGGTTCTGTGTGTCATGAAACTGTGTTTTCTAAAAATATTCACTAGGATCTTACCCACATTTTAGAGGGAAAATTCCTTTGATCCTTTCCTCTTTGTACAAGAGAATGTCTCTGAAGTGATAGCTTATGGTGAGTGGTGTCAGATTTGTGATCTCTGAAGAAGAGAATTTTGCTTTGGGACCAGACACAGCTTCAGGCACTCAGAGCTTCGTGTGGGAAGTTTTATTACAGTGAAAAAGGGATAGAAAAAGCTTCTGGCATAGACATCAGAAGGGGGCAGAGAGTGTCCCACTCACTAGTTTGTGAGGGGTTTTATATACTTTGGGGCTTCCCTGGCGGCTCAGATGGTAAACTGTCTGTCTGCAATGCAGGAGACCTGGGTTTGATCCCTGGGTTAGGAAGATCCCCTGGAGAAGGAAATGGCAGCCCACTCCAGTACTCTTGCCTGAAAAATCCGATGAACAGAGGAGCCTGGTAGGCTACAGTCCATGGGGTCGCAAAGAGTTGGACATGACTGAGCGACTTCAATTTCACTTTATATATGTTTTCAATTGGTTACTAACAATGGAAAGGTCTTACCAGACCCACTCACACAACATACATCTTAAGATGACAGGATAGTCAGAAGGTTCTTGTTAAGGAGAAACATGTCCTAGGTCAAGATATATTGTTGTTATATAATCATTAGCAAAGAGCTTAGGAAAAACATACCCTTCAGCAAGATATGCACCTGAGCAGCAGCCACGTGGCACTGGAGCAACTTCTAGGAGATACCCCATATCCAAGGGCAGAGAAGCCTTGTGTGCACTAGGACCCATAGACCTCACAGAGACTGAGAACTTATTTCAGTGTCTCCTGTGGAGATAAGGGTCAGCAGTGGACTGCCGCAGGGGCAGGGGCTCTGGGTGCAGCAAACTTGGGTATGGCATAAGCCCTCTTGGAGGAGGTCATCGTAAACCCCACCATAGAGCTGCAAGAACTTACAAAGGACTGGGAAATAGACTGTTGAAGGGCAAAAACAGAAACTTGTGTGCACCAGGACCCAGGAGAAAGGAGCAGTAACCCCACAAGAGATTGACCTAGACTTGCCCAGGAGTGTCAAGGAGTATCCACTGGAGGTGTGGGTCAGCAGTGGCCTGCTGCAGGGTTCGGGGCACTGAGTATAGCAGTACATGCATGGGACATTTTGAAGGAGGTCGCCATTATCTTCATTACCTCCACCATAGTTTGGCCCTAGGTAAATAACAAGAGAGTCCAAAATGCAGTACTTGGATGCAATCTCAAAAATGACAGAATGATCTCTGTTCATTCCCAAGGCAAACCATTCAATACCACGGTAATCCAAGTCTATGCCCCAACTAGTAACACTGAAGAAACTGAAGTTGAATGGTTCTATGAAGACCTACAAGACCTTTTAGAACTAACACCCCAAAGAGATGTCCTTTTCATTATAGGGGACTGGAATGCAAAAGTAGGAAGTCAAGAAACACCTGAAGTAACAGGCAAATTTGGCCTTGGAATACGGAATAAAGCAGGGCAAAGACTAATCAGAGTTTTGCCAAGAAAATGCACTGCTCATAGTAAACACCCTCTTCCAACAACACAAGAGAAAACTCTACACTTGGACATCACCAGATGGGTCCTGCTGGAGAGCTCTGACAAACATGGTCCACTGGAGAAGAGAATAGTGAACCACTTCAGTACTTGTGCCTTGAGAACCCCATGAACAGTATGAAAAGGCAAAAAGATAGGACACTGAAAGATGAACTCCCCAAGCTGGTAGATGCCCAACATGCTACTGGAGATCAGTGGAGAACTAACTCCAGAAAGAATGAAAGACGGAGCCAAAGCAGAAACAACACCCAGTTGTGGGTGTGACTGGTGATAGAAGCAAAGTCCGATTCTGTAAAGAGCAATATTGCATAGGAACTTGGAATGTTAGGTCCATGAATCAAGGCAATTGGTCAAACAGGAGATGGCAAGACTGAACGTCAACATTTTAGGAATCAGCAAACTAAAATGGATGGTAATGGGTGAATTTAACTCAGATGACCATTATATCTACTACTGTGGGCAGGAATCCCTTAGAAGAAATGAAGTAGCCATCATAGTCAACAAAAGAGTTTGAAAAGCAGTATTTGGATACAATATCAAAATCAAAAGAATGATCTCTGTTCATTTCCAAGGCAAACAATTCAATATCACAGTAATACAAGTCTATGCCCCAACCAATAATGCTGAAGAAGCTGAAGTTGAATGGTTCTATGAAGACCTACAAGAACTTCTAGAACTAACACCCAAAAAAGATGTCCTTTTCATTATAGGGGACTGGAATGGAAAAGTAGGAATTCAAGAAATACCTGGAGTAACAGGCAAATTTGGCCTTGGAGTACAGAATGAAGCAGGGCAAAAGCTAACAGAGTTTTGCCAAGAGAACACACTGGTCATAGCAAACAAACTTTGAACAACACAAGAGAAGACTCTACATGGACATTACCAGATGGTCAACACCAAAATCAGATTGATTATATTCTTTGCAGCCAAAGATGGAGAAGCTCTATACAGTCTGCAAAAACAAGACCGGGAGCTGACTGTGGCTCAGATCATGAATTCCTTATTGCCAAATTCAGACTTAAATGGAAGAAAGTAGGGAAAACCACTAGACCATTCAGGTATGACCTAAATCAAATCCCTTATGATTATACAGTGGAAGTGAAAAATAGATTCAAGAGATTAGATCTGAGAGACAGGGTGCCTGAACAACTATGGATGGAGGTTCGTGACACTGTAGAGGAGACAGGAATCCAGACCATCCCCAAGGAGAAGAAATGCAAAAAAGCAAAAGGCTATCTGGGGAGGCCTTACAAATAGCTGTGAAAAGAAGAGATGTGAAAAGCAAAGGAGAAAAGGAAAGACATACCCATTTGAATCCAGAGTTCCAAAGAATAGCAAGGAGAGATAAGAAAGCCTTCCTCAGTGATCAGTGCAAAGAAATAGAGGAAAACAATATAATGGGAAAGACTAGAGATCTCTTCAAGAAAATTAGGGATACCAAGGGAACATTTCATGCAAAAGTGAGCACAATAAAGCACAGAAATGCTATGGACCTAACAGAAGCAGAAGATATTAATAAGAGATGGCAAGAATAAACAGAAGAACTATACAAAAAAGATCTACACAACCCAGATAATCACGATGGTATGGTCACTCACCTAGAGCCAGACATACTGGAATGTGAAGGCAAGTGGGCCTTAGGAAGCATCATTACAAACAAAGTGGAGGTGATGGAATTCCAGTTGAGCTATTTCAAATCCTAAAAGATGATGCTGTGAAAGTACTGCACTCAATATGCCAGCAAATTTGGAAAACTCAGCAGTGGCCACAGGAGTGGATAAGGTAAGTTTTCATTCCAATCCAAAAAAAAAGGCAATGCCAAAGAATGCTCAAGCTATAGCACAATTGGACTCATCTCACATGCTAGCAAATTAATACTCAAAATTCTCCAAGCCAGGCTTCAACAGTACATGAACCGTGAACTTCCAGATGTTCAAGCTGGATGGAGAAAAGGCAGAAGAACTGGAGATCAAACTGCCAACATCTGTTGGTTCATTGAAAAAGCAAGAGAGTTCCAGAACAACATCTACTTATACTTTATTGAATATGCCAAAGGCTTTTACTATGTGGATCACAACAAACTGTGGAAAATCATGGTTGGGAACTCATGTACACCCGTGGTGGATTCATGTCAATGTATAGCAAAACCAACAGTATTGTAAAGTAAAATAAAGTAAAAATAAAAATTAAAAAATAAAAAAAAAAAGAAATGGGAGTACCAGAACACCTGACCTGCCTCCTGAGAAATCTGTATGCAGGTCAAGAAGCAATAGTTAGAACTGGACATGAAACAACAGACTGGTTCCAAATTGGGAAAGGAAAACATCAAGGCTATATATTGTCACCCTGCTTATTTAACGTATATGCAGAGTACATCATGAGAAACGCTGGGCTGGAGGAAGCACAAGCTGGAATCAAGATTTTCAGGAGAAATTACAATAACCTCAGATATGCAGATGAAACCACACTTAAGGCAGAAATGAAGAATAACTAAAGAGCCTCTTGATGAAAGTGAAAGAGGAGAGTGAAAAGTTGGCTTTAAATTCAACATTCAGAAAACGAAGATCATGGCATCTGGTCCCATCACTTCGTGGGAAATAGAAACAATGGAAACATGGGAAACAGTGGAAAGAGTGACAGACTTTATTTTGGAGGGGCTCGAAAATCACTGTAGATGGTAACTGCAGCCATGAAATTAAAAGACTTTTGCTCCTTGGAAGAAAAGTTATGACCAACATAGTTCAGTTCAGTTCAGTTCAGTCTCTCAGCCGTGTCCGACTCTTTGTGATCCCATGAATCACAGCATGCCAGGCCTCCCTGTCCATCACCAGCTCCCGGAGTCCACTCAGATTCATGTCCATTGAGTCAGT
>SJYQ01002865.1:0-18491 GCA_006410935.1 Redunca redunca
GCTGCGATTCATGGGGTCGCAAAGAGTCGGATACGACTGAGCAACTGAACTGAACTTAACACCAAAAATAAATAGTCAAACAAATAAATAAATAGTGGAATAAAGTCTAAAATAACCTTTGACAGGCAGAAGGGATCACGTGGTCCAGCTGAAGCACTGAGCATCACATAAGGAATCTCCAGTGGCAGGGGCCATTCCCAAGCCTGCTGCACCTCCACCTGAACAGACACCGATGTATTCCGTTCTTCACAACTTCTTGAATGCATATGCCTATTTTTGAATTGAAAGAAATTTTAGTGCAGTAGGAATACTGTTTAATAATTATTGTTCTCTGTGTTTACTTACACTGCAGACAGACTTTCACTTGGTAAAATTTTGACAGAGGCAAACTTCTGGTAAGTCAGATTAAACACGTGGGGAAACGGAGTTTCCTGGCTGTCCAGTGGTTAGGACTGGGCAGCTTTCACTGTGGTGACCCAGGTTCTACCCCTGGTCAGGAAACAAAGATTCCACAAGCCGCACTATGTGGCCAAAACCAAAAAAAAGGGCAAGTGGGGAACCGGACCATCCACAACATTCTGTCCTACAGGCATATTTTTGAGGAACAGGTGTCTTCATCTCTAGAAAGGGAAAGCAATGATTATTTAGCAGGTAATGGGTATGCACCCTATAAAAGTACACAATCACAACAGTGTTTCTTGGTACCACAGAGCCCCCAACAAATTACACATTTTGTCAGTCAAGTCAATACTCAATGGAAAAAATGGTTGTAAAACAGTTCTCATATTTTTTTGGTTGTTTATTAAAGAGTTTATCAAAGATGCCTATATATCCCCAAGATGGTTGTCTGAAGAGCCCTTACAAATAGCTGAGAAAAGAAGAGGAGCAAAAGGCAGAGGAGAAAAGGAAAGATATACCCATTTGAATGCAGAGTTCCAAAGAATAGCAAGAAGAGATAAGAAAGCCTTCGTCAGTGATCAATGCAAAGAAATAGGGGAAAACAATAGCATGAGAAAGACTAGAGATCTCTTAAAGAAAATTAGAGATACCAAGAGAACATTTCATGCAAAGATGGGTACAATAAAGGACAAAAACGGTATGGACCTAACAGAAGCGGGAGATATTAAGAAGAGGTGGCAAATATACATAGAAGAACTATGCAAAAAAAAAGATCTTTATGACCCAGATAACCACAATGGTGTGATCACTTACCTAGAGCCAGACATCCTGGAATGCAAAGTCAAGTGAGCCTTAGGACGCATGACTACAAAAAAGCTGCTGGAGGTGATGGAATTCCAGCTAACCTATTTCAAATCCTAAAAGATAATGTTGTGAAAGCACTGCACTCAATAAGCCAGCAAATTTGGAAAACTCAGCAGTGGCAGGACTGGAAAAGCTCAGTTTTCATTCCAATCACAAAGAAAGGCAATGTTTCCAAAGAACGTTCAAACTACTGCACAATTGCACTCATCTCACATGCTAGCAAAGTAATGCTCAAAATTCTTCAAGTTAGGCTTCAACAGTACGTGAACCTAGAACTTCCAGATGTACAAGCTGTATTTAGAAAAGCCAGAGGAACCAGAGATCAAATTGCCAACATCTGTTGGATCATTGAAAAACCAAGAGAATTCCAGAAAAACATCTACTTCTGCTTTACTGACTATGCCAAAGCCTTTGACTGTCTGGATCACAACAAACTGTGAAAAATTCTTAAAGAGATGGGGATACCAGACCACCTTACCCACCTCCTGAGAAATCTGTATGCAGGTCAGAAGCAGCAGTTAGAACGAGACATGGAACAATGGACTGATTCAAAACTGGGAAAGGAGTACATCAAGGCTATTCTTTGTCACCTGCTTATTTAACTTCTATGCAGAGTACATCATACGAAATGCCAAGCTGGATGAAGCACAAGCTGGAATCAAGATTGCTGGGAGAAATATCAATAACCTCAGATATGCAGGTGACAGCACCCTTATGGCAGAAAGCAAAAAGGAACTAAAGAGCCTCTTGATGAAAGTCAAAGAGGAGAGTGAAAAAGTTGGCTTAAAACTCAACATTCAAAAAACGAAGATCATGGCATCTGGTCCCATCACTTCATGGCAAATAGATGGGGAAACAATAAAAAGAGTGACAGACTTTATTTTCTTGGGCTTCAAAATCACTGCAGTTGATGACTGCAGCCATGAAATTGAAAGATGCTTGCTTCTTGGAAGAAAAGCTATGACAAACCTAGACAGCTTATTAAAAAACAGAGTCATTACTTCGCCGACAAAGGTCCACCTAGTTAAAGGTATGTTTTTTCCAGTAGTCATGTATGGATGTGAGAGTTGGAACATAAAGAAAGCTGAGTGCTGACGAATTGATGCTTTTGAACTGTGGTGTTGGAGAAGACTCTTGAGAGTCCCTTGAACTGAAAAGTGATCCAACCAGTCCTGAATATTCACTGGAAGGACTGATGCTGAAGCAGATGCTTCAATACTTTGGCCACCTGATGTGAAGAACTTACTCACTGGAAAAGACCTTCATGATGGGAAAGATTGAAGGCAGGAGGAGAGGGGATGACAGAGGATGAGATGGTTGGATGGCATCACCGACTCAATGGACATGACTTTAAGGAAATTCCAGAAGTTGGTGATGGACAGGGAAGCCTGGTGTGCTGCAGTCCATGGGGTGGCAAAGAGTCAGACATAAATGAGTGGCTGAACTGAAGTGAAATTATCTAGGCTTATTTAAAACTGTCCTGTAATACATCACATTAATTTATTAATGTGAAAAAATAACTTGGAAGAAAGATATGGTAAATCAATATTGCCATCAATAAAATAATCCTTAAGTATTTATTGAAAGTCTTCTATATGTAGAGGACAAGAAGCATCCTTCCTGACTACAGAGATCCTACAGTCATGACTAATCCTTTGTTTTTCTTGAAACTATTCATACTTTATGTTTGCATTTGTTCTTATCAAGCCATTTGGATGAGACACAATCACCTTAGATATAAAAAACTCACTACTGTCATATAGGTGGAAATTAATTAACATTAACAAGATTTGATGGTTGAGCATTTCCTACAAAAGCCTTTAGGGTGAGCTTTGGTTTGTCCCTGAAGATTGCATGAAATAGAACCTTGGAGCAATTGCATAGTTCATGTTGCAATGAGTGTGATCATTAATACAATACTTTTCTTAATCCTAGCACAGGCATCTGCAGTGTGTTGCCTGATTTCTCCCTCTCATTTTTACTAAATAAACATATACTTTTAGCATACTCCAGAAGAAATAAGTAATCAAGGCAGTTATATCTGTAAAGTTGATGTATACTATAACCTAATATTACTTAATATAAGTCTATAAAAAAATAAAACAGTATTGTTTGTGTTTCCAAGTCTTATGCTGCTGCTGCTGCTAAGTCGCTTCAGTCGTGTCTGTGCGACCCCATAGATGGCAGCCCACCAGGCTTCCCGTCCCTGGGATTCTCCAGGCAAGAACACTGGAGTGAGTTGCCATTTCCTCCTCCAATGCATTAAAGTGAAAAGTGAAAGGGAAGTCGCTCAGTCGTGTCTGACTCCTAGCGACCCCATGGACTGCAGCCCAACAGGCTCCTCCATCCATGGGATTTTCCAGGCAAGAGTACTGGAGTGGGGTGTCATTGACTTCTCCAAGCCTTATGGCTATCCTCTTATATAAAGGGGAGTGTATTAACTGGTATATAACTTTCTATTGGCCTTTGGTATTTTGTTTTCATCCTATATCTTTACACCATGCTTTCTGAATTTGTGTGCCATTAGACACAACCAAGCATGCAGTGAAAGGTGTTAGTCACTCAGTCGGGTCTAACTCTGCAACACTATGGACTGTAGCCGACCAGGCTCCTCTGTCCATGGGATTCTCCAGGCAAAAATACTGGAAAAGGTGCCATTTCTTTCTCCAAAGGTTCTTCCCCCGACACAGGGATGGAACCTGCATTTCTGGTGTCTTCTGCACTGGCAGGCAGATTCTTTACCACCAGTCCAACTGGGAAGCCTTTTCTGGATTTAACAATATATTAAACGTCTTCAGTAGATTCAAATACTATTTACATCATTTTAAACAATGCAAATATCCACAAAATATACTATAAGTTAATCAGTTCCCCACTTGTTGCATGTTTAAATTATTTTCAATCCCTTGGCATTATAAACAATAGTGCAACATAACTACACATGATGAACACAGCAAAATATCTCCCCTCAGTCTTGATTATTTCCTTAAGATAAGTTCCTAAAAGTCCAATTGCTAAGTTAGGCAGAACACAGGCTCTTTAAGTCCTTGTAATGTATTGCCAATATATCTCTAACAAAGGATAACACCAGCTAAGTACCTATACAGTATCTAAGTGGCCTCTGTCCACTTACCAGTAATGAAGTTGTTTTGTTTTGGTTTGTTTTGGTTTGTTTTGGTTTACATTTTTCTTTATGGTACTAATTTTGTAAGCCACCTTAAGTCTCAACTAGCACACACACAAAAAAAATCTAGTAAAGTAAAAAGCCCTGTGGTGCACATCTAAAAATCAGCTTAGCTGTTTCTAAACACTCATATCAAAAATTAGCTGCATGCATAAAAATGTATGATTGAAGTGGCTGGTCTTTTGCTGAAATTCTGTCTGAGATCATATGATTCCCCCAATCCTTCCATATATCTGCCAAAAATAAAAGATTCCAGAAAGGAAGTTCTGTACAAATTCAAAGTGTTGTTAATCATTTTCATGTTCAGTGCACACACACAAGCTAATAACAATGGGTTGATGGTTCACCGAGTTTCATAGCAAACTAAAAAGCAAAGTGTCAGAATTTGTGTCATCCAGCAATATAATGGTGGTAGCTGGAGAAGGTATTTATTGTCCCTTTCTAAAAAAAAAAAAAACCTTAGTGTAATGATTTCTAGCATCCATTATGGTCCAATCACGTTTGCCATCAACCGCCTTGTTACATGTACCAGCATGTCCCACGTGTTACTGAAAAAAGTGTCCTTACTTACCAACCATCAGGTAGGCATTCACTTTCATAGCCTTTAGGGGTAGATTTGTACCATTCCATCCAAGTCCTTGCCTTTTAATTACTTGGATAAAATTTCAAGGTAAATATACAACTGTCAGGGTAGAACCAACTAAACTGACCTGTCCAGTACCTGAAATGAAACATACACCCAAGGCCTAATTAGCACTATGTTCTGATGAAATGTACTGATATTTCTGAGGGTAAATGGGTTGGACGGTGTCATGGATTAAATATTTCCCTCCAAAATTCATGTCTACAAAAAAACTTCAGAATGTGAAAATACTTGGAATAGAGTCCATTAAGATGAGGTTGTATTGGATTAGGAAGGCCCTAAATCCAACAACTGGTATCCTTATAAGAAGGCCATGTGAACACACAGAAACACACAGGTAAAGCATCATGTGAAGATGGAGACAGAAACTGGAGTGACCAAGTCAAGGAATGCCAAGCAACCACCAAAAGTGAGGGAAAAGGCACAGAGAAAAGATTCTCCATCAGAGCTTCCAGGAGAAACCAACTGCAAAACCGTGGTTTTGAGCTTCAGCCTCCAATTAAGCCATCCAGTTTGTGCTACAAAAGTAATCAGTTGAGTTCAGTTCAGTCACTCAGTCATGTCCGACTCTTTGCGACCCCATGAATCGCAGCACACCAGGCCTCCCTGTCCATCACCAACTCCCAGAGTTCACTCAGACTCACGTCCATCGAGTCAGTGATGCCATCCAGCCATCTCATCCTCTGTCGTCCCCTTCTCCTCCTGCCCCCAATCCCTCCCAGCATCAGAGTCTTTTCCAATGAGTCAACTCTTCGCATGAGGTGGCCAAAGTACTGGAGTTTCAGCTTTAGCAATACCTATATGTATATATACTCTTTTTCAGATTCTTTTCCCTTCAGTTCAGTTCAGTCACTCAGTCATGTCCGACTCTTTGCAGCTCCATGGACTGCAGCACATCAGGCCTTCCTGTCCATTACCAACTCCCAGAGCCTGCTTGAACTCATGTCCATTGAGTCGATTATGCCATCCAACCATCTCATCCTGTCACCCCCTTCTCCTCCTGCCTTCAATCTTTCCCAGCATCAGGGTCTTTTCCAGTGAGTCAGTTCTTCACATCAGGTGGCCAAAGTATTGGAGCATCTGCTTCAGCATCAGTCCTTCCAATGAATATTCAGGACTGATTTCCTTTAGGATTGACTGGTTTGATCATTTTGCAGTTCAAGGGACTCTTAAGAGTCTTCTCCAACACCACAGTTTAAAAGCATCAATTCTTCAGTGCTCAGCTTTCTTTATGTTCCAACTCTCACATCCATACATGACTACTCGAAAAACCATAGCTTTGACTAGACGGACTTTTGTTGGCAAAGGTCTTTTCCCTATAGGGTATTATAAGACATTGAGTAATATTCCCTGTGCTATACAGTAGATCCTTGTTGTTTATCTATTATATATGTGATAATGTATATATGTTCATCCTAAACTAATTTATCTCTCATTACCCCTGCTATCTTTGGTACCCATAAGTTTTTTATTTTTAATTGGAGTATAATTGCTTTACAATATTGTGTCAGTTTCTGCCCTATTTAATCAGGCATAGGTATACATTTGTCCCCTCCCCCTTGAACCTCCCTCCCACCTCCCACCCCATCCCAAACCTCTAGGTTGAGCTCCCTATTGTGCTACACAGCAGCATCCCATTAACTGTTTTACACATGAAAATGTATATATTTCAATGCAACTNCCTCCCACCTCCCACCCCATCCCACCCCTCTATTTTGTCAGAGATCACCAGGTTGGGCTCCCTGCATCACACAGCAAATTCCCACTGGCTATCTATTTCACATGTAGTAATGTATATGTTTCAATGTTACTCTTTCAATTTGTCCCTCCACCTCCTTCCCCCAAAGTGTTCACAAGTCTGTTCTCTATGTCTGCGTCTCCACTGCTGCCCTGAAAATAGGTTTTTCAGAACCATCTTTCTAGATTCCATATATATGTGTTAATATACAATATTTGTTTTTCCCTGACTTATTTCATTCTGTATAATAGGCTCTAGTTTCATCTACCTCATTAGAATGGACTCAAATAGTTTCCTCTCTATGGACGAGTAATATTTCATTGTATGCATGTATCACAACCTCTTTACCCGTTCATCTGTCCATGGACATCTAGGTTGCTTCCATGTCCTAGCTATTGTAATTAATGCTGCAATGAACACTGGGGTATATGTGTCTCTTTCAATTACGGTTTTCTCAAGGTATACGCCCAGAATTGGGATTGTTGGATCATATAGTAGTTTTAGTCCTAGTTTTTAAAGGAATTTCCATACTTTTCTCCATAGTGGATGTATCAGTTTATATTCCCACCAAAAATGCAAGAGGGTTCCCTTTTCTCCATACTCTCTCCAGAATTTATTGTTTGTAGATTTTCTGATGATGGCCATTCTGACCAGTCTAAGGTGATACCTGATTGTAGTTTTGATTTGCATTTCTCTAATAATGAGTGATATTGAGCATCTTTTCATGTGCTTACTAGCCATCTGTATGTCTTCTTTGGAGAAATATGTTTTTTGGTCTTCCGCCACTATTTCATAGAGTTGTTTATTTTTCTGGTGTTGAGCTGCATAAGCTGCTTGTATAATTTGGAAATTAATCCTTTGTTGTTTCATTTGTTATTATTTTCTCATTATGAGGGTTATCTTTTCACCTTGTTTATAATTCCTTTGCTGTGTGAAAGCTTCTAATTAAGTTCCATTTATTTTTACTTTTTGTGTTGTTGGTTTTATTTCCATTATTCGAGGAGGTGGGTCATAGAGAATTATGTCAAGGAGTGTGCTACCTATGTTTTCCTCTAGGAGCTTTTTGATTTCTGGCCTTACATTTAAGTCTTTAATCCATTTTGAGTTTATTTTTATGTGTGGTGTTAGGAGGTGCTCTGGTTTCATTCTTTTACATGTAACTGCCCAGTTTTCCCAGCACCACTTATTGAAGAGGCTGTCTTTTCTCCCATGTATATTTTTGCTTCCTTTTCAAAGATAAGGTGTGAGGGTTTATCTCTGGGCTTTCTATTTTGTTCCATTGGCTACATTTCTGCTTTTGTGCCAGTAGTATACTGTCTTGATGACTGTAGCTTTGCAGTATAGTCTTAATTCAGAAAGGTTGATTCTTCCAGCTCCATTTTTCTTTCTCAAGATTGCTTTGGCTATATAAGGAATTTAGAAAAATGGTACTGAAGAATTTATTTACAGGGAAGCAATGGAGAAACAGACAGAGAACAGACTTATGGACATGGGGAGAAGGGAGGAGCGGGTGAGATGTATGAAGAGAGTAGCGTGGAAACTTATATTACCATATGTAAAATAGATAGCCAATGGGAATTTGCTGTATGTCTCAGGAAACTCAGATGGGCTCTGTATCAATCTAGAGGCAAGGGATGTGGAGGAAAATGGGAGGGAGGTTCAAAAGGGAGGGATATATGTATACCTATGGCTGATTCATGTTGAGATTTGACAGAAAACAACAAAATTCTGTAAAGCAATTATCCTTCAATTTAAAAATTAATTAATTAAAAAAAAGATTGCTTTGGCTATTTGGGGTTTTCTGTGTTTGGTAACTATAATTTTTTTTTCAGCGTCTATGAGTCTATTTCTGAGATGTTGCCCTTTCTGTTTCCTCTTGCTCTTTGCCTATCCCCTTCTGTCCTCTTATACCACATACCATTAATGCATGATTCTCAATTTTCCTTTTTGATCTTCTATCCTTTTGAGAATCTGATGAAACTTATATGCTGTCCCCACAAAATTGGTGCATATACTCACATAAGATTTAATAATAACTCACAAAAGATTTCTAGATTGTTCATGGACTCTTTACCTCAACCATTTACCAAATCTAAGAATCTTCTAAGCTCACTCATACTAATATGTAATAATAATACATGTAATATGTAACAATATTTGGCCATTCTCTGCCAGAAGGGAATTTTAAATGAAGTGAGGTCATCTCTAACTAATATAACAGATCTAAAGGATATAAGCATCATTGGGCAATGTGGGGGCTGCATTTTCTTCCTAAGGGCCCCTTCCTGAAGCCCCCAAATCAAATCTTCATATAAGGTAAGCTTGATTTGACATACCCTCCCTAGAACACAGGCAAAAAATATATAATTGACTCATGTTTCCCCCCAGAAATTAATGCCACCGTAATCTAGACTCGGAATCTTGGAATTACTTTGATTCTCAGAACTTCTCCTCTCATCTAGTCATTCATCAGAAACCATTTTTCTTTATAATGTTTTTCATATCCATCTCTTCCTCCATGTATTTATTTCCTATTGCTTCTATTTCTTTGAGCCCCTTTTTCATAACAAATTGCCAGCTACTTAGTGACTTAATACAAATTTATTCTCTTATACAGGGATGAAATCAAGGTTTTGGCAAGGCTGATTCCTTCTAGAAGCTCCAGAGGAGAATCTGTTTCTAACCTCTTGCAGTTTCTAGAAGCTGCTCACATTCCTGAGCTTGTGTCCACATTACTCCAATCTCTATTTCCATTGTAACATAAAGTTCTCCTAACATTGACCATCCTGCCTCTCTCTTATAAAGGCCTTTGTCATTACACTAGAAGTATCCAGATAGTCTAGGGTAATTTCCCATTTCAAGATTCTTAATCACCTCTGGGGGGCTTCTCCAGTGGCGGAAGTGGTAAAGAACCTGCCTGCCAAGGCAGGAGATATAAGAGACACAAGTTCAATCCCTAGGCTGGGAGTATACCCTGAAGGAGGAAATAGCAACCCACTCCAGTATTCTTTCCTGGGAAATCCCATGAACAGAGGAGCCTGGCAGGCTACAGTCCATGGGATCGCAAAGAGTTGGACACAGCTCAAGTGACTTAGCACGCACGCATGCAATCACATCTGCAAAGTCCCTTTTACCATGTAAGAGAGCATATTCACAGGCTCTGGGCATTAGGACACGGACATCTTTGGGGGACAATATTCTACATCACTTCTTCCTCAGCCCCAGTTTTGGTCCTTATCTGTACCCCTGGAATACGTCAACATTTTCCTAATTGGCTTTCCTGACCCCTGCCTCTCTCCCAGTTCCTTTGGTCATTCTAGATGTGATAAATATTCAGCAAAAATTAGTTCTTCATCCTGTTCTTCACCCATTCCAAGACCCTGACCTTAGTTTACTTTGGCCCAATATCGTTCACTTCAATTAAACTGATCTCTACATTCTTCCCCTACACACACACACACACACACACATACACACACACACACATTAATGGAGAGACCTATTCAGCATTTTCAGGGAATTCCTCCCTGAAGAGAAAACCTATAAGGTTAAAAGTTAAGGATGTAAAGAGATGCCGAATAGAGCAAGAGCATCCCTGGCAGAGGGAAGAACATATGTGAAAGTTGTGCGGCTGAGAAGAGCTTGTCATTGTTATGCAATGAAGGGATTGCCAGATTACCAATGTGACTGGGGCAGAGTGAGCAGAGAGGGGAGGGGCAGGAGATCACTGCAGAGGAAAAGGCAGGGACATATCATGCTGAGCTTTACAAGGGTTTTAATTTTATTACAAGTGCAATGAGAAACCCCCTGGAAGGTTTTGAATAGATCACTAGTTCCTGGAGAGATGGCAAAGAATGGAAGGGGAATGACAATAGAACTAGAAAGACCAGTTAGGTGGTTATTGAGGTGATTATAGGAATCCAGACTAGAAATAGCAGTGGCTTGGGTTCAGATAATGGCAGTCGAGTTAAGAGAAGTAGATGTAGCCACGATCTATTTTGGAGCTAGCAGAGAAGGGATCTGGCGGGTTGAGAGAGGAAACCCAAAGAGAAGTCCTAGATTTCTGGCTTCAGCAGCTGGTTAGACGGCAGTGATGCACTTACTAAGGTGAAGAAGGTTGAGAAACAAACAGGTTTTAGAATGTAAACCCTGTCCTCTAAAAGTATAAGATCCTTATGGGAGTGGCAATGTTTAAACTTTGCTCGCCAGCATATACCAGCACGTAGAACACTGCCTGAGGAGCTTCCCTGATGGCTCAGTGGTAAATAATCCACCTGCCAATGCAGAAGACACAGGTTCGATCCCTGGGTTGGGAAGATCCCCTGGAGAGGAAATGGCAATCCACTCCAGTATTCCTGTCTGGGAAATCCCAGGGACAGAGGAACCTGTATTCTTGTCTGAGAAATACCATGGATAGAGGAGCCTGATGGGCTAAGTCCATGGGGTTGCAAAAGAGTCGGATATGACTTAGCAATAAACAACCACCACAGCACACTGTATGACGTGGTGAACATGAACTGAACTAAGGCTGCTGACAGTCCTGTAACATCCTGATGATTCACTGCTTATAAAAGGGGATACAGTACATTTAAGTGAAGTACTAAACAGACATGGAATATAGTTAAAAGATTCATATTTCAAAGGTATGAAATGACAATAGCTTATGTCTTTCACATATATGAGCCTTATGTAAGGCAATTTCATAGAATGTCTGATGTAAAGAAAGTCTGATGCTATAAGTTGATCTTTTAGAAAGGAAAAAGTCGTAAGAACTCCACTATAGATGAAGGTTCCTTGTTATTACCTGAGTGCTTAAATTATATTGTTTTAGAGAATTGACTCTTAATGACATGGCATCAGCCTTGCACTACTAGTCTTTAGTAGTCAGGGGAGAAAACAAGAGAGACAGTGACAGCTGTTGATGTTTGTCAGATTTGACAGGGTAAGGAGGGGCCCTCAAGTGACACTGAGACTAAATCAGGATTCATCTTTTAAACGCCAAGGGCAACATGATGTTTAGCATAGTCATGTTGACACGCTATGTGCATGGCCCAGCACTACTAGAATATGGACTGTTCATTGTGAGTAAAGGAGAAATCCTGTACAAAAGGATACAAAAGCATATATCTTCATTGGTGTTTTACCAATAGGCATCTAGTATCTTTAATACTTTTCAATACATAATTGGCATCTGGTGCTCTTACTATTCCAAGACAGGCTTTTCAAAAATTGGCACTAGCCATCAACAAATATCAGATTTGATAAGGGAGATTACAAACTCAGCTAAATTTATCCAGACCTGAAATTTTATACCTTGTCTGCTGCTGCTGCTAAGTTGCTTCAGTCGTGTCCGACTCTGTGCAACCCATAGACGGCAGCCCACCAGGCTCCTCTGTTCCTGGGATTCTCCAGGCAAGAACACTGGAGTGGGTTTACCATTTCCTTCTCCAATGCATGAAAGTGAAAAGTGAAAGTGAAACTGCTCAGTCATGTCCAACTCTTCCAGACCCCATAGACTGCAGCCCACCAGGCTCCTCCATCCATGGGATTCTCCAGGCAAGAGTACTGGAGTGGGTCACCATTGCCTGCTCCGATATCTTGTCTAAGTGAGATCTAAAACAAAACGAACAAGCAAACAAAAATGCTCCAAGAGAGCGAAGCAATACATTTTAAAAAAACATTCTGAAGGGATTAAAAATAATTATTAATTCCTTACAATCGAGCAATTCCAGTTCTGGGTGTATACCCAAAATAATTGAAAGTAAGGTCTCACAATGATTTTTGTACACCCACATTCATAGCAGTACTATTTTCAACGGCATAAAGCTAGAAGTAACTCACTCAAGTGTCTATCAACAGAAGGATGGATAAACAAAATGTAGTATGTGTGTACAATGGAGTATTATACAGCCTTAAAAATGAAGGAAATTCACACATGCTATAACATAGATGAAGTCTGAACACAGTAAGGTAGATGAAATAAGCTAGTCACACACAAAAAAATCAACTATTGTATGATTCCACTTATATGAGCTACTTAAAGTAGTTAAATTCATGGTGACAAAGTAGAATGGTCACTGTGAGAGGCCAGGGGGAAGGGGAAAGGGAAGTTAGTTTAATGGACACAGAGCTTCAATTTGGGACAATGAAAAAGTTCTGGAGATGTATGGCAGTGACAGTCATACAATAAACTGAATATATTTAATGCTGCCCAACTGTACATTTAAAAATTGTTTAAATGATAGATTTTACCTTTTGTGTATTTTACCTCAATAAACAATAATAATACCTTTAAGCTGTAAGTGGTTAGTCACATGAGCAATATTATCATGATCTTACAGGATAAGACATGCTAAGAGTGGGATCTTAGCCTCTGCACTACCTTCAGAGCACCTGGCACCATGGGTTTTAGTTAATAGTAAGGTGAGTTTGAAACAATAATGGATAAATGCAGTCTCCAAAAAGCAAAACAGTTTTAATGCCCTGTAGAATTATTTTATCTAGAATGAGAGAATGATAGTTTCACTTCTCTTCAGACCAGTCCACATCACATGCTTTTCAGCTACAGGGAAACTCTTTCAAAAAATCATAAACAAACTGCAATGGGTTCAGGGAGGAGTAATCAGGAAGAAAAAGGGATCTGAGAAGTCTTTTCTGAGAAACAGCTGAAGGATGACACACTAGCAATGATGAAAAAAAAATGTAGTTTGTTTCCTCATGACTGAGAAGAATAGAATTAAGACCAAATTTTGGAAGCTACACAGGAAGACAGTTTTCAGATCAGTAGAAGGAAGAAACTCTCCAACAGTTTCCACAGCACTTTATCAGTAGCCCTCGTACAGAACTTTCCACTCTCTATCTGTAACTAAAGTTGCTCCCAGAAATTACTTCAGTATCCACGTAACATCTGATGATGCACATATTAGGCCCTGAAATACTTGTTTGATGAATTAAAGGATATGAGAATGATTAAACAAATGACTGTCGGATCTAGCCAAAGATGAAACTGAGCTGTCCTGTGAGGGAAGGCGTTCAAACAGAGGCTAGTTAACTACTTGGCAGAGATGTTATGGAGGAGATCCAAGTTTCGTTTACTTGGTTGGATTAGATGACTTTTAAAGGCCTTTCAAGCCCTAAAGATCTATGGTTTCATGGCCTGGGTTTAAGTGCTGGCCTCACCACTTCAATAGCACCGCCATATTAGGTAAAGTCACTGCGCTGCTTTGCTCAAATGGGATCAAAAGATATACCGTGCATGCTATATAAATTATTTGGAAGATCAAAATAACTTTTAACAAAAACAACAAAAACCAAAAATGAAGGCTAACTACCTCCCTACCTTGACTGGCGAGAGGTCAAGCGTGAACTTTTAGAGGGCTCCCTAGGGAGGCAAGTGGAAGCCTGGGGTGAGAGGGACCAGACCAGGGGAACTGGCTGTATGACAGGGTTTGTCCCTGAGGGTAAGGCAGTATTAACCCTAAATCCGGTGGGCCAAGGGCACAACCATTTCAGGTTTGATGAAGGTCAGTGTCCATCTTTGGCAAGTCAGTCCGAGGGGAGCAAGGCCTCAAAAGTACACTCTCATATACTGCTGAGGGGGCATGGAAATAGAAAACCACCACTGGGGCAGGTGATTCTGGACTGATCAAGATCGCAGCCAAGTGGATGGGATTCAAGTTATCTAAAACACTTAAAAAGAAAATAATACAGGAGCCAGGGGGACAGGCCAATGTAGAAGAAAGTGGAGGAAGACTGTGGTTCAACTCAGACATTCCAGAGTCTAAATAAAAGCACTGAGATGAATGCCAGGCCCCAGCTGATAGGTCTGGTGCTACAACTGTACTGCTGCCTTAGTCAAACAGACTCAAACTGCCTGAGGTTAAACCTGTAGGAAGAAACAATCATGGAATATAGGTCAATCAGGAAGAGAGGCAGGGTTAGACTGGGAAAGTGCCCCACAATTTATAAAGGACTGTATAGGCATATGTGGTTATGCCTTAGTGATTAGACATGCCTCTGGAGTCAGATTATCTGGGATTGAATCAGATTTGACTCAATTTGACTTGAGAGTGGGCCCCTGCCCTACCTTTCTGTGTCGCCATTTCTTCTGTAGCAAAACAGAGATGATAACAGTACCTACCTCATAGCATGGTCTGGGGATAAATGAAATAACATGGCAACATGCTTAGAACAACACCTGGCATACAATGTCTCCACAGTAAATATCAGGAGTTAAAGATCTTTATCTAGAGCTCAGTGATCTGTTCTGATCTATATATCTAGGTCATTTTTTCTTGCTGAATAACCTATTCTTAAATTATGTCTTTGGTTGTCTTCTTCCAGTGGTTCTCAACCAGGAGTGATTTTGCTCTGAGGGACATTTAACATAATCTGGAGACAGCTGGACATCTCTTCACGGGGAGGGGGGGGTGGGGGCTGGGGGGGGGTGATGGTTACTGGCATCGAGGTCTGCCCAGCCCCAAATGTCAATAGAAAAGAGGTTGAGAAATCCTGGCCTAGGCCCATTTCTAGTAGCAAAATGTCATTTAATGCAGCTCTAAAGGAAAAAGCAGTATCTTCTCTTTCTTTCACTTTCCAGAGCTCTAAATCCTCTGAAAGCATGTAACGTACACAAAGCTGCATCCCGCAGTGGGCACTGCCACAAAGACCCTCCTTATCCTTGTCCCTTCTTTTAGTGCTCTGGAGCTGGGGGCATGGTGGGCACTATACATCCCAGAAAGCAATGGACCATTTAGTTCCTTCCTAAATCCTGCCCAGTTGCTTTCAGGGGCCTGCAATTCTCATATGGATATTGATGGACTTGTGGGGTGGGAGGTGGATGAGGATAGGGAACCTGCAATCTGGCTGCCTCAGAAAGCAGTGCCTGCACATTCAAGGCATGGTAGAGAGGGAAGACAAGGGTCTTCATGTCTACTTTCAATTAGGATTATGCTGTTTCTGGCAGCATAAGGTAGGTGGTCTGTCAACTATTTGAATTCTTCAATTGTGTCTTGTTGCTTCACAAATGGTGGAAATTCTTTCTAGTGGAGGCTGAAGAGATTCAGAAATTCTACCATTTTTAGAGGGGGAGTCTGAGATTTGCATCATTTTTGGAATATCACAGGTGTGTTTACTGACAGCTAGCAAAGGCTGTTATGGCTACAAATCAGGTATCCTTTAAAATCATTACTTTCTCTTTACTCCTGCTGACTTGATTTGGAAAGATTAAGGCACGAGCATCTCCTTTCAGGCAGTCGATAAATCTGTAGTGGGGATTTTCCTTTTCTAGATACTCAGAGTCATTAGATTAGATTTTGAATCAACGCAAAGATGTGGGAGTGAAGGGAGGCTCTGCACTCTTCGAGTCACCATCTTTTCATCCTGCCCCAGAATTGCCCATAATTCCAAAAGTCAGAGTGAACGTATGGTCCATGGTTCATGGGTCTTTGTAGCGATGTGAATTAAAAAAATGATCATATTGTACAAATTTCTGACCCTGGGTATAAGATATTCAACCAAAAATGTCATCTAATCAAGAGATTAAGTGTTCTAAGAACTGGAAGTGGCTGGATTATAAACCTGATGAGCTTTATGCTCTGTGTGCTCATAAAGAATGTTTTGTAATGACGGATGAGCAAGCTGACTTTTCATTTTCTTCTCCAAACGGCTATAGATTTTCTTTTTCTCAGTGAACACTGATATTAAATACACACAAATGCTAAAACCCAGCTGTTTCTCTTTGTGAGCAAAGATCAATCTTAAATTAGTTTTTATAACATATACATTCCTTTCACTCTAGAAAAGTGCAATTCTCAACAAATAATGTTTTAATTAAAGTCCAGTGAATGCTTTTCCTGTTCTTTTTCTCCCTAGTCTTACACTATACTGTTTTGCATCTTATGTCCAAGAGGTGTTATCAAAATATAATTTTTCAAAAAACAGTATCAAATTATCAACTTTATTTTGATTGTAGAGTTTATGATCAAAATGTTTCCATTTATGTAACTTCAATTACAGGCTTCATGAAGGAGAAGACTGCAATTTTACCATTTTTACCTATTGATAAATCAGTTTTTTTGGTTAGAAAATGGCTTAAAGCCACGTACACTTCCTTAACTGCCACCAACTGCACAGTGACCATAACCCTGGATTTCTGAGCACTTATTCCTTGGTACAGTGAAACTGATGCTCTCAGGAAAACTACACTGTCAAAATCCATTAGTTTGGAGGATTTCCTCTTTGGTGCGGTACTCTATTCAATCTAACTTGAATGTGTCTCATTGGAAATACAAACCTTTCAGCACATACTTGGAAACCAACTGCAGTTTTGCTAGGGCTGCCATAACAGAGTACCGTACCACAGACAGAGTGGCTTAAACAACAAAACTTTGTTTTCTCCCAATTCTGGAGGTTCGAAGTCAGAGAGCAAGGTGCTGGCCGGCTTGGCTTCTTCTGAGATCTCTCTCCTGAGCTTCTAGGTGGCTGTCCCCTCCCCGTGTCTTTACATGGTCTTCCCTCTGTGTGTGTCTCTGTCCCAATGTCCTCTTCTTATGAGGACACCAGTCAGACTGGATTAGAGCCCACCCGACTCATTTTAGCCTGACTGCCTCTTTAAAGATCCCACCTCCACACAGAGTCACATTCAGAGGTACTATGAGTTAAGGCTTCAATATATAAGTTTCGGAAAGACACTGTCAAAAATCCAGGAATGGCAAAATTAAAACCACAAGATCAGTAAGTAGTATTTAGTAAGAATTTATTGTGCATATAAGAAAATTTGAGAACTGGGAACTTTCAAATGTGAAACTGATGTGAAGCTCAAGGACATGATGTTGCAGGATGGCTAATAAAGTGAAAATGAGGAAGTTAACTTTTATAATGATTGGTTATTTTCAATGGGAGTTTCCAGATGGTAGGGAGTTGATTAAAAGTGATTTTATATCATATTTAGGAAGATAAATTTTTTCATGATTATCCAGGGCATTTACAAGAGATAACCTAAGTTAATTTTTACTTGTGTTCACAAAGTAATTTTGATTTAGTTTTGCTTATGTGGCTTAAACAGTTTTGTCTGCCAGGGAATTTTCAAGTCTAGTCTCCATTTGTATTTAATTTTAACAATATCAAATCACAGACTTTCCATATTTTTCATTTGGTTAAGGTGGAAAAAAGTAGTCCCAGATGATCATTTCTATACAGAAATATTAAATCTAAGTTATATTCGAAGAGGAATCAGGTTATAGCATAAGCTATAGGTTGCTAGAGATTCCTAAACGTTATTGTTAAAAATGGCAAATATTTGCACCAACAAATCTCAGAAGGCTGAGGATATGAAAGGCCTATCAGAAACAATGAGGTCCCAGGTATAATGGAAATCAAACACTTGCATGTGTACAAGCTTTGTTTGATGTATCTGAGGCTTTGCACCTGAGACCTACTGTTTGCACACCAAGTTCACCTTCTTCTCGATCTTGTTTAGTCGCTAGGTCATGTCCAACTCTTTGCGACCCCGTGGACTGTAGCCCGCCAGGCTCCTCTGTCCATGGGATTTTCCAGGAAAGAATACTGGAGTGGGTTGCCATTTCCTTCTCCAGGGGATCCTCCCAACCCAAGGACTGAATTGGCAGGTGGATTCTTTACTTCTGAGCCACCAGGGAAGCCCA
>SJYQ01002865.1:18498-33401 GCA_006410935.1 Redunca redunca
TGGGTGGGTGGGAGGAGTGAATGAGAGTTCAGAAGAAAACTCTGGAAAATATTTTCAACCAAGGTAGTTTCTTTCCTTCTGCTACTTAGTCTAGAGCCAAGAACATTCAAAGTCCATAGAGGCTACCATTTCTCTAAAGGAAAAAGAAAGAAGCCTTAATGGTTTGCAAACACCTGCTCAGGCCTTGACTTTGCCTCCCTCCCCACTGCCTGTCTGCCATTCTGGAAAGGTGTGATGTAGGGAAAAGTGGGCAGTACACTAGACAGAGATGTGTTCCCCCACCCATTCAAAACTAAATTAGGGGAGCAGAGTGATAACTGACAGGGGAAGTAGGGGAGAGCTGAAGTTCCTCACTGCCTCATCACACCACTGTCCTAGACACACCCAATGACTAGATAAACATCATCTTCTAATAGAGACTGGCAACTTCTAGTAAAGAAAACCTCCTGTTGAATTTGATAAGGAAATTATGTACTCATTATTAAGAAATTGTAAAAAGGAAGAAAACAATGTATTACTGAGTAGAAACACAAGAGATTAGAAATTAAAAGCACAGAAACGGTCACTGACTTACCATCATACTCGCAGGAAGGATCAAAAGGCAGTAACCAGAGGTCATTCCTTTGCTAATATCATTTAATATTTTTGTGCTTGAACTGAGATAGAGCAATAACAAGTACACGCTTATGTGATTTGTAAACACTAGGTTGAAAGGGTTGCTAATGTTTTAAACAAAGAATATTCAGCATGACTGTAAGTAGTAGATGATCAGAGGAAGTTTAATAGGAATAATTTCAAGACTGTACGGATAAGGAAAATGATATCAGCTTTAGCAATATAGTGTATTAGCGGGCACACAGCTAGTATCCAAAATATGTTTCTTGGAATGAATATGAATATGATGCTTCTGTTCTGTGCCTGTTGGTTAACTGAGAGCCTAAAACCCACTGAGAGTAGATCAGCAAAAAGTCTTTTAAAGCAATTGACACTAGAAATGAAGAAGTAATAAAATTGCATTTTAATATATCTAGTTGTATCAGATATGTCCTTCATTTACTTGTCTAACAAATCTTTATTGATCAAATTGGACAAATGAACAGGACAGGATCCCTGGCATTAAAAAATTGTACAGGAGAAAGCCTGGGAGGCCAAGTGTTACAGTAGAGTGCTGGGGACAGGGAAGAATGGGTGCAGCCGCGAGAACTTCTAAAAGGATGCATCTCGTAAGGGATGACTAGGAGTTAGCAGTTGTGGGCTGGGAGAAGAAAGCATGAGCAGAGTAACCAAGTGTGCAAAGGAACAGAGGCTAGAAAACAAGGCATTTTTGGAGGACAGCACGTGACAGGGTTGAGGAGTCAGGGTAGATGATGAGACTAGAGAAGGATATAAGAATTTATCCTGAATGCCTTGGAATGGTTTGCTGAAGAGGTGGACTTTATTCTTTCCTTCCCCAAACTTTATCAAAATATAACTGACATATGTTGTTCATGCAACCAGTCATGTCCGACTCTTTGCGACCCCTGGAGTGCAACATGCCAGGCCTCCCTGTCCCTCACCATCTCCCAGAGTTCACCCAAGTTCACATCCATTGCATCAGTGATGCCATCTAGCCGTCTCATCCTCTGACGCCCTCTTCTGCCCTCAATCTTTCCAAGCATCAGGGACTTTTACAATGACTCGGCTCTTCATATGAGTTAACCAAACTACCAGAGCTTCAGCTTCAGCATCAGTCCTTCCAGTGAATCTTCAGGGTTGATTTCCTTTAGGGTTGACTGGTTTGATCTCCTTGCAGTCCAAGGGACTCTCAGGAGTCTTCTCCAGCAACATAGTTCAAAAGCATCAATTCTCTAGAGCTCTGCCCTCTTTACAATCTAGTTCTTACAACTGACATATAACACCGTATAAATTTAAGGTGTGACATGTTGTTTATACACGTGGTTTATACACTCGTAAATTGCAAATCAGTTACCACCAGAGTATTAATTAACACCTCCATGACGTCACATAATTACCATTCCCTTTTTGTAGAGAGAATATTTAAGATTCACATTCTTAGCAACTTTCAAGTGTATAGTACAGCATTGTTATCTATAATCACAATGCTGTACATCAGATTCCTAGAATTGTTTCACCTCCCAACTGGAAGTTTCTTCTCTTTGATCAACATGGCCCCATTTTACCTACCCCTCACCGTTCTACTCTTTGTTTCTATGCTGCTGCTGCTGCTGCTAAGTCGCTTCAGTCGTGTCTGACTCTGTGCGACCCCATAGACAGCAGCCCACCAGGTTCCGCTGTCCCTGGGATTCTCCAGGCAAGAAGTTTGGCTTTTTTAGACTTTTTTTCTTAAATATAATCAGGAGACACTGATAATTTTAAGTTTTTCAATAAAATGATCAGATCTATGTATTCAAAATATTGTGTTAGTAGTGACAGTATGAAGAATTAATTGGCACTGGCAAGGACTAAAGACAGTGGTGATAAAGGTTGTTTTAGGATCTAGATGAGCAACACTGACCTGAGTTAAAACAATGGTGGCAGAGATGAAGATGAGGAGAGATCTATGAGCAATACTAGGTAGACTTGATTGCACACGGGACCAGTTAATGAGCCCATGATATGAGCCAGGCACTGTGCCAACTGCTAAGGAAATGGAAAGGAAAGAAATATCTCTTGTTTCTAAGTGACTTCTAGTCCAGCGATAAAGGGCTTCCCTGGTGGCTCAGCAGGTAAAGAATCCACCTACAATGCGAGAGAACTGGGTTCGATCCCCGGGTTGGCAAGATCCCTTGGAAAAGGGAACGGCTACCCACTCCAGTATTCTGGCCTGGAGAATTCCATGGACTGTATAGTCCATGGGGTTGCAAAGAGTCAGACACGATGGAGCAACTTTCACTCAGTCCACTGATAAATGTGAACACTTAAACCAATTACAAGTCAATATGAAAAGCATTAAAATAGTGGTACGAACAAGTGCTGTGGCTGTCCT
Source organism: Redunca redunca (assembly GCA_006410935.1). Lineage (NCBI taxonomy): Eukaryota > Metazoa > Chordata > Mammalia > Artiodactyla > Bovidae > Redunca > Redunca redunca. The sequence continues at coordinate 21,485 of SJYQ01002865.1, forward strand.
GAGAAGACGTGATTAACTTAGACTGAGAGAAGAAAGAAAAAGGATTGAAAGGATGAAGATGGGTGAGGGAAAAAAAGGTGGGCACTTCCGAATAAAATTAATCTGGAGAGGATGCACAGAGGAAAGGGAGAGGTATAAGATCACTTTGCAAAACTGCAAATAGTGTGCTGTGTGCAACTGTAAGGTACAGGGGAACAAGTGTTGAAAAAAAGGCTGGAGAACTAAGTTGAGAATAAGTAGGGCTTGTGCCATGGAAAGGAGTTTGAAATTAATCCTGGAGGTTGCAGGGCACATTTGAAGAAATTTAGGCAGGCAGGCTCCATGACGTAATTAGTGTTTTAGAAAGATAGCTGTGGTGGCAGGATGGAGAATGGATTGTAGAAGGATAAGCAAGCAAGATCAGTAATGAAATGGAACTGAGTGCAAGTGAGAGTCTAGATCAAGGCTAGGATAAAGAGGTAGAATTTATAGGATGCGTGATTAATCTGATGGAGAGGTTTCAGAAAAGGAAATATTTGAAGAGTGTCTGTTCTATAACTCTCGTGTGTGTGCACACTGAATCACTTCAGTTGTGTCCAACTCTTTTTGACCATATGGACTGTAGCCCGCTAGGCGCCTCTGTTCATGTGATTCTCCAGGCAAGAATACTGGAGTGGGTTGCCATGATCTGCTCCAGGGGATTTTCCTGACCCAGGGATCAAACCCAGGTTTTCTGCATTGCAGGTGGATTCTTTACTGCTAAGCCACCAGAGAAGCCCCTAACAAATAATAGCAGCAACATTAAGCAACATACATTTTATCCTTCACTACTCCCCACATAATTTCCATTCACTTTTCCCATTAAGAGTTCTCTTTAGAGTTCTTGCTCTTTAGAGTTCTCGACACTTGAGGAAAACAATTATTGTCAAAGGTAGCAAGTTTATGCTGAATATTTTTAGTTATTTCTTTTATCTACAAGGAACAAAGACCCTTTCAAATTAGTTCATGTGGAAGAAAAAGGAAATTAGGATTTCACGGAAATTCAAAAACTGAAGCAGGAAATTGGTTTTGGATTCAAGTTCATTCTAAAAACTTTAGATGCAGAAATTCAAGAATTTTTCCTTTCTACTCTGCTGTTAATGTTGTTAGTTCTATTCTGTTTATCTACTTCTTTCTATCTTGCTTTAATAACTGCTTCTGCTTTTTATAACTTCTGCTTCCCCATAATTTTAGCTTATATGTGGTACATTATAGCCTCCCAAGTCCTGATTCTGTATCATATTCAACTAAAGCTTCCACCAGTAACTGAAAATTTCTTTCTTTGCTTCTTAGGTCCATTCATGAGAAAGAGAGTTCATTTGGCCAGATGAAGTTTTTTGAATCTGGCCTTAGAGGGTGAAAATTACTATATCACCTAAGGATTAGTTTTCTTGTGTCAGAGGGTTATTTCAGTCCAAAAGTGGGGTGAAGGATGGAGAAAGGAGGGAGAGATCACCATACCATATATGACTCCTGAGACAGCAGGGTCCAATGGTGGGTCAGTTTCCTTGGTGGAGGTTATTAACAAAACAAGCACAAAAAAATGAAGCTGGCTAGTAGTTACAGATAATACAAGATGTAACCCTATTTCTCACTTAATATTTATCTCAATTTTGTTAAATTCTATTATGCTATTGATTTAGGAAATGCAACTGTGTCAGAAAAATGTAAGAATTATAAATACTTTTAAAGGTCATTACAGCACCTACAAAATAACCCATATAACATAATACTTAATGATGAAAGACTGAATATTTTCCTCCAAAGATCAGGGAGAAGGCAAGGATGTCTGCTCTTGTCACTTCTATTTGACATCATACTGGAAGTTCTAGAAGGCAATTAGGCAACAAAATAAAGTAAAAAGCATCTAGATTGTAAATGAAGAAGCAAAACTATCACTATTACAGATGTTATAATGTTCTATATAGAAAATCCTAAGGAACGTAGTAAATAAACAAGGCACATGAAAAGATGCTCAACACTGCTAGTCATCAGAGAAATGAAATTAAAACCACAATATGATATCATCTCACGACTGTCAGAATGGCTATCATCAAAAAGAACACAAATAACAAATGTTGGAGATGATGTGTGATAAAAACCAATTTAATAATTTTAAATATAAATGGATTAAATTCTCTTATGAAAAGATACAGAGTAGCTGAATGGATTAAGAAAAAAGAAAAGCAAGACCCAACTATATGCTGCCTACCTGAGACTCACTTTAGCTTTAAGATACACACAAGCTAAATAAAAGGATGGGAAAAGATATCCCATGCAAATAGAAAACAAAAGACAGAGGGGCAGCTCTACTTATACATATAAAAAAGTCAAAACCTGTCATAAGAGGCAAAGAAGTTCAGTATATAACAACAAAGAGGTCAGCTCATAAACAGGATGCACCTGAGCTTCCCTGATAGTCTAGTGGTTAAGAATCTACCTGCCAGCGCAGGGACACAGATTCAATCCCTGGTCAGAGAAGATTCCACGTGCTGCAGAGCAACTATGCCCATGTGCCATAACTACGAAGCCCGTGTTCTAGAGCCCGTAAGCCGCAGCCACGGAAGCCCACGTGCCTGGAGCCCGTACTCCACGACAAGAGCAGCCGTTGCAGTGAGAAGCCCATTCATCACAATGAAGAGTAGCCCCTGCTCACCACAACTAGGGAAAGCCTTGCCCGGAAACAAAGACCAAGAACAGCCCCCAAAAGTAAATAAAGAAATCTTAGAAAAGAGAAGTGGATGCATCCAACAACGGAGCACCTAGAGATGTAAAGCGAATATTAACAGAACTGAAGAGATAATGACAGCAATACAATAATGGTAGGGGACTATAATGCCCACTTTCCCCAACTGATACATCATCCAGACAGAAAAGAAAGAAACGGCAGGCTTGAACAACACTATATACCAAATAGACCCAACAAATATGTACAGACCATTCCATTCAATGGTGGCAGAATACACATTCTTTTTAAGTACATGTAAAACATTTTCCAGGAGAAACCACATGTTAGGCTATGATACAAGCCAACAAATTTAAGAAGATTAAAATCATACCAAGTATCTTTTCTGACTACCACGTTATGAAACTAGCAAAAGGATCAATAGCAGAAGGATTATTAGAAATTCACAAATACGTGGAAATAAAACAACACACTCCTGAACAGTGAGTCAAAGAAAAAAATCAACATTATCCTAGACAAATGAAAATGAGAACTGCTGCTACTGCTAAGTTGCTTCAGTCGTGTCTGACTCTGCGACCCCATAGATGGCAGCCCACTAGGCTCCTCTGTCCCTCGGATTCTCCAGGCAAGAATACTGGAGTGGGTTGCCATTTCCTTCTCCAATGCATGAAAGTGAAAAGTTAAAGTGAAGTCGCTCATTCGTGCCCGACTCTTAGCGACCCCATGGACTGCAGCCTACCAGGCTCCTCCGTCCATGGGATTTCCCAGGCAAGAGTACTGGAGTGGGGTGCCATTGCCTTCTTCAAAAATGAGAACACAATATACCAAAACTTATCAGATGTAGCAAAAGTTGGTCTGAGAGAAATTTATAGTAATAAATGCCTATGTTAAAAAAAATCTCAAGTAAACAATCTAACTTTACACCTCAAGGCTACAAAATAAGAAAAAAAACTAAGCCTAACATTACAAAACAAGAAATTAATACAGATCAAAGCAAAAATAAATGAAATAAAGACTATAAAAAACAATAGAAATGATCAATGAAATCAGGAGCTGTTTTTTCAAAAAGATAAACAAAATTGAGAGTTTTAGTTCAACTAAGGAAAAACAGAAGATTTAAATAAATAAAATTATAAATGAGAAAGGAAACATTATAACTGATACCACAGAAATGAAAAGGATCATAAGACTACTAGGAACAATTATATGCCGACAGATTAGATAACCTACAGTTCAGTTCAGTTCAGTTCAGTTCAGTCGCTCAGTCGTGTCTGACTCTTTGCAACCCCATGAATTGCAGCACGCCAGGCCTCCCTGTCCATCACCAACTCCCGGAGTTCACTCAGACTCACATCCATCGAGTCAGTGATGCCATCTCATCCTCAGTCATCCCCTTCTCCTCCTGCCCCTAATCTCTCCCAGCATCAGAGTCTTTTCCAATGAGTCAGCTCTTCGCATGAGGTGGCCAAAGTACTGGAGCTTCAGCTTTAGCATCATTCCTTCCAAAGAAATCCCATAAGAAATGGTTAAATTCCTAGAAACATATAACTTACTGAGACCGGGGCTTCCCTGGTAGCTCAGTGGGTAAAGTCTCCCTAAAGTGCAGCAGAACCATGTTAGATCCCTGGCTTGGGAAGATCCCCTGGAGAAGGAAATGGCAACCCACTCCAGTATTCTTGCCTGGAGGATTCCCAACAGAGGAGCCTGGTGGGGTACAGTGCATGGGGCCACAAAGAGTTGGACATGACTGAGTGACTAACACTTTACTTCACTTTACTTTACTGACATTGAATTATGAAGATATAAAAACAAATACAAATAGACCAGTAACAACAACAAAGGAGACTGAATCAATAGTCAATCTCTCCAACAAAGAAAAGTTGAAGACCTTATGGTTTTACTGGTGAATTCTACAAATATTTAAAGAACCAATGTCAATCACTCTCAAACCCTTCCAAAAAACTGAAGAGATGGGAACACTTCCAAACTCATTTTATGAGTCTGTCATAAATGAGTATGTCACCACTACTCTTACATCAAAGCCAAATAAGGATACGGCAAGAAAAGAAAATTACAGGCTAATATCCCTAATGTAAAAGATTTCAACAAAATACTAGCAAACCCTATTCAGCAGCATGTTAAAAGGATCATACACCATGATCAAGTGAGACTTATCCCTTAGATACAAAGATGATTCAACGTATGCAAATCAATAAATGTGATACAGTAATAGAATGAAGGATAAAAATCATATGATCATCTCAGTAGATTAAAGAAAAGGCATTTGGCAAAATTCAACACCATTTCATGATTAAAAAAAATACCTCAGCAAGTTTGGTACAAAAGAAATGTACTTCAACATAATAAGGCCATATATGACAAGTCTATCACTAACATCATACTCAGTGGTGAAAAGCTGAAAGCTTTTCCTCTAAGATCAGGATCAAGACAAGGATGCCTACTTTCACCAATTTTATTCAACATATATACACACATATATATAAATATATGTGTGTGTGTATATATATATGTAGGTCATACATATACACACACACACATATATTTATATATGTGTGTATATATATATATATATATATATGTAGGTCCTATATACCACTGGAAATAGTAGTTTAAAAACATCCCATTTATTGTGGTAGATTTATAGCTCTGGAAGAAAAGAGTAAACATAGATCAAATTACCTGTACAGTTTCAGCACAGTTCTGTCTTAAAAAATACGTGAGTTAAACAAAGGGACTGAAAGTTAGGACTCATCACTTTAACATCCACATAAATCTGTTCTTTTGACTGTAAAGTATGACTAATAGCCTAGGACATTAGCTTCCTGTCAGAGGTTTCTGAACAGTGATCCAACCATGAGCCAAATGCATTCAGCATTACAGAAACAACAGTTCTGTTGCTATTCAAACTTCCTCCCCTTGAGGAGCTGCTGAATGCAGAACTCTGGTTTACCTAAGGCTTTAATAGTTAGCCCTGTAGAAATAAGAGCTACATCTTGTTTCCATAAAAAAATTCTGCGACTGAAGCCCTGAAAGTGTCAGAAGACTGCAATTTTTAAACAGTTTTCTAGCTTTTACATGTAATCTCTAAGAAGTTCAAATAACAGGGCTATATAATTTCCCATTAGATCACTTAGGGAAATTTGTGCTCTCTCTTTTATTTACCCTTAAATATATCTCATCCCCATATAATATTTATTAATTACATAGAGAAAAAGTTACTTACAGCAGAGACAACTTGCTGGCACCACCTTAATAAAATGTTAAGAGTTAGCATCACTGGTAATGCTTCTTGGTTAATGTGCTGAGAAGGACAAAGCCTCTCTCTGTGGTATTCTTGGCAACATGTATAACCTAAATCTAATCATGAGGAAATATCAGACAAGTAGAATCAAGGAATGAACCTGCTGTGAATTAACTGGCCTGAAAGCTTCTTATTAACGTAAAGATCATGAAAGACGAAAAAGATGAAACAACTCTTTCAAATTAAAAGAGACAAATGAAAAAATGAGAAAAATGAAGAAAAGAGAGAGACAGAAGAAACATGACAGCTAAATGCAGTGTTTGATCCTGGATTGGATCCTGGACTAGAATGGCTTTTTCTAGTAATGTTTTCGCTACAATGGGACAACTAGCAAAAATAGTATGAAATCCATACATTATACATAATATATCAATACCAATTTTCTGATTTTCATTATCAAACTGTGGTGACATAAGTTAATGTCTTTTGTTTTGTTTTGAAGTGTTTAAGCCTTAGGTCTGAAAGTTACTTTTAGTTTTTTTTAAATCAAGCTATTGAAACCTGCTAATTTAGGAAATCTAAATGAGAGTATTCTTTGTTCTATTTTTATAGCTTTTATAAAAGTCTAAAATAAGAAGAAAGATCTCATACAATACTCCTTCTAGTACCACCAAAAAAAACCCNNAGTGAACTCCGAGAGTTGGTGATGGACAGGGAGGCCTAGTGTGCTGCAATTCATGGGGTCACAAAGAGTCGAACACAACTGAGCTACTGAACTGAACTGAACTGATATAAAAGCTTTTCTACAACACTTGATAAAGGCTTGAGAAAGAACATCAAAAATAAAAGAGATGAAGAAATTGGAAAACATAAATCTAAATGAAATGGAAGCACTGAATACGAAATAGAAAACAAACTAGATAAAAGTAAAAGATCCTCATACAGTCCAGTTATTTTTAAACATGGCTGATCATTAAAAACATATCTGAACCTCTGGCCAAAAAAAAGGCAATACCTGGACATCTGTATTTTTCAAAAAATTTCAAGCTAATTCTGGATATATATCTGGATTTTAAAAAGTGATTACAGGATTTTCTATTAAATGGTAGTTTTGGTGATATAGACTTCTACAATTTTTCTGTTGACCAATCGTACAATGGTATCAAGTGAGTGAAAGTGAGAAAGTGAAGTTGCTCAGTCGTGTCCAACTCTTTGCGACCCTATGGGACCCAGAGGGTCTAGGCTTCTCTGTCCAGGGGATTCTCCAGGCAAGAATACTGGAGTGGACTGCCATTTCCTTCTCCAGGGGATCTTCCCGACCCAGGGATCGAACCCGGGTCTCCCGCATTGTAGGCAGATGCTTTACTGTCTGAGCCACCGGTGGATGGAGAAGCCTAGTAGGTTACAGTCCACGGCGTCGCAAAGAGTCGGACACGACTGAGCGACTTCACCTCACCTCAATTACATAATCACATAGTAAAAGATGTTTATCAGTTTTCACAATCAATAGCCAGATAAAAAAATAAAGATAATTACAACTGCAAGCCATAATGAGAGCATGGTTAACCTAACAATGTAAAATAATTAGATACATTCTGGGGGGTCAGGCAGAATGATGTGCTAAGTGGAAATGCATACATACACATATTTTCATTGTTCAGCCAGTCTATGTCTTTCAGTTGGTGCATTTAATCCATTTATATTTAAGGTAATCATTGACATGTATGATCCTATTACCATTTTCTTAATTATTTGGGGTTTACTTTCTGTAGACCGGGCTTTTCCTTCTCTTCTTTTCTGCCTAGAGAAGTTCCTTTAGCATTTGTTGTAAAGCTGGTTTGGCGGTGCTGAGTTCCTTTAACTTTTGCTCCCCTGGAAACCTTTTGATTTCTCCAGCAAATCTGAAGGGGAGTCTTGCTGGGTAGAATATTCTTGTTTGTAGGTTCTTTCCTTTCATCATTTTAAATATACCATGCCATTCCCTTCTGGCTTGTAGAGTTTCTATTGAGAAATCAGCAGATAGCCTGATGGGAGTTCCCTTGTAGGTTACTTGTTGTTTTTCCCTTGTTGCTTTAATATTTTATTTCTGTCTTTAATTCTTGTCCGTTTGATTACTATGTGTCTTGATGTGCTCCTCCCTGGGTTTATCCTGCCTGGGACTCTCTGTGCTTCCTGGACTTGGTTGATTATTTCCTTTCCCATGTTAGGGAAGTTTTCAGCTATTATCTCTTCAAATATTTTCTCAGATCCTTTCTCTATTTTCCTTCTGGGGCCCCTAAAATGCAAATGTCCATACATTTAATATTGTCCCAGAGGTCGCTCAGGCTGTCTTTATTTCTTTTCATTCTTTTTTCTATATTTTGTTTTGTGGCAATGATTCCTGCCATTCTGTCTTCCAGGTCATTTATTCGTTCTTCTGCCTCAGTTATTCTGCTATGAATTCCTTCTAGTGTATTATTCATCTCGGCTTGTTCTTTAATTCTTGTAGGTCTTTGGTAAACATTTCTTGCATCTTCTCAATCTTTGCCTCCATTCTTTTTCTGAGATCCTGAAGCAAATTCACTTTCATTATTCTGAATTCTTTTTCTGGAAGGTTGCCTATCTCCATTTCATTTAGTTCTTTTTCTGGGGTTTTATCTTGTTCCTTCATCTGGGATATAACTTTCTGCTTTTTCATGCTGATTAACTTTCTGTAATGTGGTTTTGTTTAGTTGATGTGGGATTGTGGTTCTTCTTGCTTCTTCTGTCTGCCCTCTGGTGGAGGAGGCTTAGCTACTTGTGTAAGCCTCTTGATGGGACGGACTGGTGGTGGGAAAACCTGGGTCTCGCTCTGGTGGGCAGGGCCTTGCTCAATAAAGCTTTAATCCAATTATATGGTGGGGTTTCGAACCCTACCTGGTAAAGAAAAAAAAAACGAACCCTACCTGGTAGCTTTTTGGCCTGAGGCGACCCAGTCCTCTAGGGTCAGGTTAGTGGCAAACTTCAGGAGGATTTCCATCAAAGGGGCCCTTCGCAGACAGNCCGTCCCTGTGGCGAGTCTCTGCCAACCCCCACCCCTGAGGAGACCCTCCAACACTAACAGCTATTTTTTTTCAGTTTCCTATTGAGTCGCTGCTCCTTTCCTCTGCGTCTTGGTGTGCGCAAGGGTTTGTTTGTGCCTGCCAAGGCTGGAGTCTCTGTTTCCCCCATTCCTGTGGGAGTCTCATAATCAAATCCTGCTGGTCTTCAAGGTCAGATTTCCTAGGGATTCCCAGGCCCTTTGTTGGGTCCCCAGGCTGGGAAGCCTGATGTGGGGTTCCAAACCTTCACAATATTGGGAGAATGTCTTTGTTATTACTGTTCTCCAATTTGTGGGTCACCCATTGGCAAGTATGAGATTTATCATGCTAGTACCCCTCCTACCATCTCACTGCAACTTCTTCTTTGTCTTTGGATGTGGGGTATCTTTTTTGGTAGGTTTCAGTGTCCTTCTGTTGGTGGTTGCTTAACAGCTAGTCATGCTTTTGGTGCTCTTGCAGAAGGAGACGAGTGCACATCCTTCTACTCTGCCATCTTGAACCTATATCTTACACTCTAACATGAGAAAGACTTGCATTCTTTCCAGTTTGCAGTATTACTGTAAGAGATTGGAGGGGATTCACTCTCAATGTGCCAAATGAGAAAGTTTAAGCTGTAACTGAAGGTCATGACTTCAATCATTTTTCAGAAAAATAGTGGCTCAGCCAAGACAACAGCTCTTGACCTTGGGTGCATCTCTTTTTTTGTTTACTTCTCATAAATCGGGTGACAAATGGCCAAAAATCTCTGTTCATATCTTTGAAAGAGTTTAACAATGAGGGAGAGAAGCCTTGCAATCAGAAAATTAGGGAATGAGTGCAGAAAATAGATGTTGGATACCAAAGAATATTTTGAGTAAAAATAAAAGATCTTTTCCCTTAAAGGAAAAAAATATTTCTAATTTATACCTGTCTCAGGATTCTGAACTTTCATTTACTCTCATATACAAAAAATACATATGAAAAGAATGAGCAGATGAGCCACAGACTGGGGGAAAATATTTACAAAGACATATTCGATAGCAGACTGTTATCTAAAATTTTAGAAGAATTCTTAGAGCTCAACAAGAAAATGAACAACTTAATTTAAAAGTGAGCAAAAGATCCCAACAGATATCTCACCAAAGGTGATATATAGATGGCAAAAAACATGAAAAGATGCTCAACTTCATATATCATCAGGGAATTTCAAATTAAAGTAATGACATACTACTACAGAATAGAATAGAATAGAAAAATCAAAAACATTGACAACACCAGATACTGACGAGTATGTAAAGTAATGAGAACTCTCATTCACTGCTGGTGGGAATGCAAAATGACACAGCCACTTTAGAAAACAGTTTGGCAGTTCTTACAAAACTAAATATATTCTTACCATATGATCCAGCAATCACATTCCTTGGTATTTACCCAAATGAGTTAAAAACTTATGTCCACAAAAAAACTTGCACAAGAATGTTTACAGAAGCTCTATTCATAATTGCCAAAACTTGGAAGCTACCAAGATGAACTTCAGTAAGTAAATGGATAAACAAACCATGGTACATCCAGAAAATAAAATATTTTTCAGTATTTTATTGAAAAATATTGTAAAAAGAAATGAGCTATCAGTGCATAAAAATAAAACCTTAAATGTATACTAAGTGAAGGAAGTCAAATTTGAAAAGGCTACATACTATATGATTCCAACTATATGACATTCAGTTCAGTTCAGTCGCACTATATGACATTCAGTTCAGTTCAGTTCAGTTCAGTTGCTCAGTCGTGTCTGACTCTTTGCGACCCCATGAACTGAAGCACGCCAGGCCTCCCTGTTCATCACCATCTCCCGGAGTTCACTCAGAATCACGTCCATCGAGTCCATGATGCCATCCAGCCATCTCATCCTCTGTCGTCCCCTTCTCCTCCTGCCCCCAATCCCTCCCAGCATCAGAGTCTTTTCCAGTGAGTCAACTCTTCTCATGAGGTGGCCAAAGTATTGGAGTTTCAGCTTTAGCATCATTCCTTCCAAAGAAATCCCAGGGCTGATCTCCTTCAGAATGGACTGGTTGGATCTCCTTGCAGTCCAAGGGACTCTCAAGAGTCTTCTCCAACACCACAGTTCAAAAGCATCAATTCTTTGGTGCTCAGCCTTCTTCACAGTCCAACTCTCACATCCATACATGACCACTGGAAAAACCATAGCCTTGAGTAGATGGACCTTTTTGGCAAAGTAATGTCTCTGCTTTGGAATATGCTGTCTAGGTTGGTCATAACTTTTCTTCCAAGGAGTAAGCGTCTTTTAATTTCATGGCTGCAGTCACCATCTGCAGTGATTTTGGAGCCCCCCAAAATAAAGTCTGACACTGTTTCCACTGTTTCCCCACCTATTTCCCATGAAGTGATGGGACCGGATGCCATGATCTTCGTTTTCTGAATGTTGAGCTTTAAGCCAACTTTTTCACTCTCCACTTTCACTTTCATCAGGAAAAGGCAAAACTATAGAGACATTAAAAAAAAAAAATCAGTTGTTGCCAGGGTCTTTGGGAAAGGATTAGCAAGTGAAGCACAGGTGACTTTTAGGGCAGTGAAAATACTTTGTGTGATACTATTAATATAATGGTAGATACTTGTCATTACACATTTGTCCAAATGAGTTGGTCACAACTCCAGCAACTAAGCACACAAACATGAAACGTGCAACACCAACAGTGAATCCTATTAAAAACTATGGATTTGGGGTGATAATAATGTGTCAATGTAGGTTCATTGATTCCAATAAATGTGCTACTCTGGTAGGGGATCGTGATAGTGGAGGAGGCTGTGTATGTTTTTTGGGGAGGGGATATATAGGAACTCTCTGTACTTACCACTCAATTTTGCTGTGAACTTAAAATTACTCTAAAAAATTAA
>SJYQ01002865.1:33594-44410 GCA_006410935.1 Redunca redunca
AAAATTTCCCCTAAAGCAAATACATTCAGGAGTTTGAAAGTTACATTTTAAGCATTTACTTAAGTTTTATAATTAATTTTTACATTAAAGGAATATTTTGGCAACACTGAATTGAAAAAACAAAAGACTGGAGGCAGGACCTATTGAAAAATAGGACAGAAGTCATGAGGACCTAGATTAAGGGATGCAAATGATAGGAACTGGTGACTGATTACATGTGGGAGGTAAGGAAGGGAGAAGTACAGGAGGACTTCAGTTCTGGGGCCCAGGTGATGCAGGGGATGTCGGTATCATTTACTAAGTTTAGCAAAGCAGAGGGAGAGTTGTGGGGGGAGTGAGATATTAACTTTAAGAGGATCATTCTGTCTGATTTAATCACCTTATATAACATTTTTCAGTTTATGAATTTTATTAATATAAGTTGGTGAGTAAATTATGTTTCGATGAGTCTATTACATTAAAAGAAAATATCCTCAGAGACAAGTCTAAACACTTTTTTAAAAATGTGGTATTATTTTAAAATGTGGAAAGCAAGCAAGAAGAAACCAGAGCAGAATGAATCCCAAGGCTGTGCGTGCCCCAGGTGCTGGCAGGCCACATAGTAAGTGTCTGGTGGGAAGTTCAATGCTGGGCTATGAGTCATCCAGAGATGCCTGACAGGTGAGAAAACCAGGAAAAGCAGGCTTTCAAAAACTTGGAATTGTGACCATAGTTTACATAAAAATACTTTTATATTTACTTTCATTTAATCATGATTCTAGTAAAATCATCCTATTTTTCACAGGCAATAAGTCTTTTCTGTGGGCTGTATTGCTGGAGAGTCAAATAATTCCCAAATCTCTTCAACCATGGAAAACACAGCTTCCAACAATCAGAGTGAAAATTCTTAGAGCCAGTTCCCATCTTGCTCATCTAAATACAGGAAAAGGCTTCTTTTAAGATTCATACAATCTGAAGATTCTCAGAAAACACACACAGTGTAAAACATCTATTGATTATCATTTTAAGAATCACTTCAGCTGTTTTCTAAGACTCCAAAAAGCACCAATAAATATGGATAACACAAAAGCCATATACGGTCAAACATTTCAAGCTTATAAAGTTGCTGCCTTAATTTTTCTTCATCCTTTTCTAGGATTACAGGGCTTTTAAAATCATGTTAATACCATGAAAAACTCTATTCATAATTTTCAATTAATAAATTGGAAGAGCAAAGATGATGCTGTTAAAGTGCTGCCCTCAATACACCAGCAAATTTGGAAAACTCGGCAGTGGCCACAGGACTGGAAAAGGCCAGTTTTCATTCCAGTCCCAAAGAAAGGCAATGCCAAAGAATATTCAGGCTTCCACACAATTCTGCTAACTTCACATGCTACAGCGGAGAAGGCAATGACAACCCACTCCAGTACTCTTGCCTGGAAAATCCCATGGACGGAGGAGCCTGGTGGGCTGCAGTCCATGGGGTTGCTAGGAGTTGGACACGACTGAGAGACTTCACTTTCACTTTTCACTTTCACGCATTGGAGAAGGAAATGGCAACCCACTCCAGTGTTCTTGCCTAGAGAATCCCAGGGACGAGGAGCCTGGTGGGCTGCCGTCTCTGGGGTCGCACAGAGTCGGACACGACTGAAGCAACTTAGCAGCAGCAGCACATGCTAGCAAGGTAATGCTCAAAATCCTTCAAGATAGGCTCCAGCATTATATAAACCGAGAACTTCTAGATGTTCAAGCTGGATTTAGAAAAGGCAGAGGAACCAGAGAGCAAACTGCCAACATCCTTTGGATTACAGAGAAAGCAAGGGAATTCCAGAAAAACGTCCATTTCTGCTTCATTGACTACCCTAAAGCCTTTGACTGCGTGAATCACAACAAACTGGCAAATTCTTAGAGAGATGGGAACACCAGACCACCTTACCTGTCTCCTGAGAAATCTAAATGCAGGTCAAGAAGCAACAGTTAGAACCTTACATGGAACAACGAACTGGTTCAAAACTGGGAAAGGAATATGTCAACACTATATATTGTCATCCTATTTATTTAACTTCTATGCAGAGTACATCATGCGAAATACCAGGCTGGATGAATCACAAGCTGGAATTAAGACTGCCAGGAGAAATATCAACAACCTCAGATATGCTGCTGCTGCTGCTGCTGCTAAGTCACTTCAGTCATGTCCAACTCTGTATGACCCCATAAACGGCAGCCCACAAGGATCCCCCATCCCTGGGATTCTCCAGGCAAGAACACTGGAGTGGGTTGCCATTTCCTTCGCCAATGCATCTTTGCTTTTTGCTATTATGGTGGTAACATATGCTGATGATACCACCCTAATAGCAAAAAGCAAAGAGGAACTAAAGAACCTCTTGATGAGGGTGAAAGGGGAGAATGAAAAAGCTGCCTTAAAACTCAACATTCACAAAACGAAGATGATGGCATACAGTCCCATCACTTTATGTTAAATAGATGGGTAAAAAGTGGAAACAGTGACAGATTTTATTTTCTTTGGCTCCAAAATCACTGAGAACAGTAACTGCAGCCACAAAATTAAAAGATATTTGCTCCTTGGAAGAAAAGCTATGACAAACCTAGACAGCGTATTAAAAAGCAGAGACATCACTTTGCTGACAAAGGTCCATATAGTTAAAGCTATGGCTTTTCCAATAGTCATGTACAGATGTGAGAGTTGGACCATAAAGAAGGCTGAGCACCAAAGAATTGATACTTTTGAACTGTAGTGCTGGAGAAGATTTTTGAGAGTCACTTGGACAGCAAGGAGTTCAAACAACTCAGTCCTGAAGGACATCAACCCTGAATATTCACTGGAAGGACTGATGCTGAAGCTCCAATACTTTGGCCACCTGATGTGAAGAGTCGACTCACTGGAAAGGACTCCGATGCCGGGAAAGACTGTGGGCAGGAGGAGCAGGGGGTTACAGCAGATGACATGGTTGAATGGCATTACTGACTCAATAGACATAAGTTTGAGCCAACTCTAGGAGATAGTTAAGGACAGGGATGCCCGGCGTTCATGGGGTTGCCAAGAGTCTGACACGACTTAGGGACTGAACAACATTACCTGAGGGCTAGGAGACTTTTGAAAGAAAAAAATTCTTCTTGATATTATGTAAAAAACACTTTCAGGAGCTGGCTTAGAAGAGGGAACCTATAAGGCCTCACTGGGAGCAACCTGGAAAGCTTTTTCCTACCAACTAACCCCACCACCACGTCCAAAAAAAAACTCTCAAGAAAACCTGTTACAGTCATAGAAGATACACATCGGGTATTTACGGTGTTTAAGATCATTCTAGAGCAGGGTTCTTGGCCTCAGCACTATTGACCTTTAGGCTGAGATAATTCTTTGTTGTGAGGGACTATCTTGTGCATAAGATGTGAGATGTTTAGCAGCATTCCTGGCCTCTACCCAGTAGCACCACCTCAGCTATAACAAAGATGTCTCCACAACATGGCCAAGTGTCCTCTGGAGGCCAAAATCATCCCAGTTTAAGAATCAGCGTTCCAAACTTTTGCTACTGAAAGTGTGATCTGAAAGTCAGTAGCATCATCTGGAAGCTTTTAAGATATGAGGACTTCAAACCTCCTATTCAGTGTGATCTCAGTCATACTGAATCAGGATTTGCATTTTAACAAGATATCCAGGTGACTCATATGCACATTCAAGTTTGGAAAGTGCTGTCAAATGATATGGATCATATTTATTCAGCAGCAGGAAGGAAACGGGGAAGAAAAGAGTGGGAGGAGGGGGAGGAGGTATACAGAAAGAGGGAGAAAAGGAGTAAAGAAAAGATAGAAAAGCTAAGACACGCAGTTAAAATTGAAAACGTTATAGAACGTTAAATTCAAACATAAAAGTAGGTGGAACAAAGAGGAATTTTAGGGCAGTGGAAAAACTCTGTACAATACCACAGTGGTGTGAACACGCCATCGTGAGTGTCTGTGTGCTCGGCTGCTCAGCGTTATTCAACTCTCCGTGACCCCATGGGCTGTATTCCGCCAGGCTCCTCTGTCCACGGGATTTCTTAGGCAAGAATACTGGAACGGGGTGCCATTTCTTTCTCCAGGGGATCTTCCCAATCCAGGGATCAAACCCACATCTCCTACATTTCCTGCATTGGCAGGCGGATTCTTTACCACTGAGCCACCTGGGAAGTGTACATGCCACTATACATCTGCCCCGATCCACAGGCTGGACAACACCAAGAGTGAATCCTAAGGTAAACTACGGACTTTGGGTGATAGTGATGTGTTAATGAATCTTTTGAAAAGTAATAAATCAAGCATAAATAATTTTTCTTTCTGTGAACATTTTGGAGAAGGAAATGGCAACCCACTCCAATACTCTTGCCTGGAGAATCCCATGGAGGGAAGAGCCTGGTAGGCTGCAGTCCATGGGGTCGCAAAGAGTTAACACAGTTGCCAATGAGAAAGAAATGGAGAAAGTTTCTAAACTTGAATTTTAAAGGATAAAAATTAAAAAATAAGAAATGTAGGACTATATTCAGTTAACCACACTTTTAAAATATCTGAGGCATGGATTCGAACAGTGACTATGAATATCAAAGTGAGTAAATGCCAGAGAATTTATGAAGAAACAAACTGTAAGAACTAGGGACCAGTTGGGTATGAAAGAAGTAACACAGACTTTTGGTTGGGTTGCATGTTCCAGAAGCAAACCTTAGGAAATGGCTAGGGTCCATACTAAGAATGCTACCAAATTACTTGCTGAGGCCTCAGGTGACATCAGTTTTGTTCCTTTGATCCCTCCAATTTTTGTCTATAAAATCAGAATTTTGCATGTACTGTATCCTCCCCACTCCTTAATGCTCTACTTTGAATCTTTGCAGAAGGAAAACTTCCCAAACGATTTTTCCTAACTATGACAACTCATGTCAAGAGGATGACAGTTTTCACGAATGCTTCCTAGTCTTCATACTCCTCATTCTTTTTCATAGATCTGATCAGGGGTAAGCAAATATTTTCCTTAAAGGGCCAGATAGTCAATACTTCAGGCTTTGTGGCTGATTCTGTTTCTGTTGGAACTGTGACCTTGACAAATGAAAGCAGCCACAGACAACATGTAAACAATGATAGTAGCTGTGTTCTAATAAAACTTTATTTATGAAAATAGTTATGGGCTCAATTTGGCCCTCAAGCCATAGTTTTCAACCTCTGACCTACATTGTTCTTTGCATTTTTAACTCATTCCCTGATAAAAATTTGAATAACTACCATTATTGAGTACAAAGTGTCAGGTACTATTCTAAGTGATTTACATATATTATTATGTTACATTCTTACATCAACACTCTGCCATAGTTTATCACTCAGGATTCAGGATGGGAAAAATAAATTATTCTAGGTATTTCCGCTATAAAGGAATTTAATATAGTGAAGTACATGCTTATAAATTCACTTGAAGAGCAGAAATAGGGGGATTGCTCTGAGGTTTGGCCTTAAGGTCACACCCTCATAGCTGTGATCCGGAGGGCTGAAAACCCTGCTGCTACCACTGCTATTGCTGCCACAGCTGTCTCATATTTGAGATCTGTTCAGAGAGAAACATGGAGTCAGCCCAGGCAAAGCACATGCAACCCACTTGTCAGCACTCCCTTCTGCAGGCAGCTTGCTTCTGCCTGTTTCAAATCTCATGTGTGTGCACATCCACAAGCCTAGCTGCAAGAGTCTGGAAAGTGTACTTTTATTTTTTTGGAAAATGTATCTTTAGCTTTCCAACTTCTCCAACTAGAAGGAAGATGAAATGGAGGTAGGGAGGGCCTAAGTACCCAGCACAGACGGGCACTACCACTATTCCTATTTAAAGCCAAGTTGGAATGAACTTCCTGCCATCTTCCCTTGACTTCCTTTATTCTAAGTAGATAAATTATTACGAGGAATTGCTTATTTGGTCACTTTCTCTTTGATACACTTGTTTTAATGACCTCTTATTTTTTAAATATTTCAAAATACGTATAAAAAATATTTTAAAGAACAAAATAGTGCTGATGAGTCTTTAAGAAATACTATTCTGCTTTTCATATGTTCGCATTCCCTACTTATGCTGAACTTTTAAGCTGAAGATCAAATCTGGACATTTTTGTAATCAGTTTTGAAATCTGGTGCTTATATATAGCTGTTAAAAATGTATTTTAACATGTAGCCCTTCCTGGTGGCTCAGACGGTAGAGTCTGCCTGCAGTGCAGGAGACCAGGGTTTAATCCCTGGCAGGGGAAAATCCCCTGGAGAAGGAAATGGCAACCCACTCCAATATCCTTGCCTGGAAAATTCCATGGACGGAGCAGCCTGGCAGGCTACAGTCCATGGGGTCTCAAAGAGTTGGACATGACCGAGCGACTTCACTTTCTTCAATGTCCACTCGAATCCATATTACTTATTCTTATCTGAGTTGCTGTACAGTCTTGATGGTTGGTGGTGGTGGTGGTTGTTATTCAGTTGTAGGTTGTATCCAACTCTTGAGACCCCATGAACTATAGCCCACCAGGGTCCTCTGTCCATGGAATTTCCCAGGCAAGAACACTAGAGCAGGCTGTCATGCCCTCCTCCAGGGGATCTTTCCAACCCAGGAACCAAACTCGCATCTGCCGCATTGGCAGGTGGACTCTACCACTGAGAAAACAGGGAAGCTGATCATACTCACCTCTGCCAGCAACCGTCTATATCCGCACTGCAAAATTAAAATTTGTTTTCCTGGATTAAGAAAGATTATAAAAGGGGCTAAAATGGGTGTCTCCTGAGACCTATGTAATTTGATAGTCCAGAAGACCCATACTTGACTGATACTCCCTCAGCCCTTCCATCAGGCACAGGTATCACTCCCTCCTTTGTGTACCTGAGGCACAATACAAATTCAACAAATGCTGGATAAATACACAAAAATGCATCATGTATAAACCAGGATTTTTAGTTAACTTTATCCTATGCTATATACTGCCCTTAAGATCATGAACTTTTTAAGTCCATAATTTGGATCATATCTTTCACATTTTTATGCCTCTTTTTACCTCCTATTATAATACTGAGAATACAGGAAGTACTTAATAAATATTCATTGACTGAATCAATAGTTTTGAAATAAGATACACATCTATCAATGATTAATCTCAAATATTAACTGGTAATATTTATAGTTTAAAACTACTTTATTAAAGAAACAATTTAAAAGAGAAAAACAATGAAAGAACAATTCAGTAATATTCTAAAAACCTAAAGACAACCAATAGTTGATTTTTATTCTTTTTTTCTATCCCTAAACTCTTGGTTAAAAAAAATAACTGTACTAACAGAAAGAGACTCACAGAAAACAAATTCATGGTTTCTGGAGTTGGGGCACTTTGGGAAGGTCATGTACACACTGCTATATAATGGATATCCAACAAAAACCTACTGCATAACACATGGAACTCTGCTCGATGTTATGTACCAGCCTGGATGGGAACAGGGTTTGTGGGAAAATAGATACGTGCATATGTATTGCTGAGTCCCTTCACTGTTCACCTGAAACTATCACAACATTGTTAATCAGCTAAACCTCAATACATAATATTTCTGGTGCTAAAAAAATCAATAAAAAAATAACTGTACTCGAATAAAATTAGTATCCTTCTTTTTTCACTTACACTTAATAATCATTTTGATATTGTGATGAGTTTTATTTTCAAAAACTGTATTACAGCGTATGCAGAGGATAGCTCCAGCCTCTAGGGCAGTGTGATATTAACTTTTTGTGTCAACTTGACTGGGTCAAGGGCTGCCCAGGTTAGACATGATTTCTGGGTATGTTTGTGAGGTACAGATGAGATTAGCATTTGAATCAGTAGATTCAGGAAAATAGATAGCTCACTGCAACGTGGATGGACATCACTCAATCCACTGAAGGTCTCAATAGAACAAAAAGAAGGAGGAAGGAGGATTTCCTGCCTTTTGCCTCCTACCTGGCTGCTTGAGCTCGAACATCTGTCTTCTCCTGCCCTTGGACTAGGATTTACACCATCCATTCCTCTGGCCCTCAAGCCTTCAGGGATTCAGATTGGATTTCAACACTGGCTTTCCCGTGTCCCTCAGTTTCCATAATCATGTGAGCCAACTCCTCATAATAAACTCTTCCCTGTATACGCACACATATACACACACAGAATCAATTTCTGTTTCTCTGGAGAACTCTGACAGTATCTGTTACATAGTGGGCACTCAATAAATTAATAAATGAATGGCAAATATAATAATTACATTCCTAAATAATTTTATAGGTGAGAAATAGAAACTTCTTTGATGTTTAAACTTACATTACTACTGAGGATGAATAATTATGTGTTTATTGATCAACTGTTTTTCTCAATTGTGATTTTTTTCATACTTTTTGTATATTTATCTGTCAGACCCTTGATTTTAATGAAGTCATTACAGTTATAACTTACTAATAAAATTTTTGTGACTTTTGTTCCTATAGTTTTTGTTGTTGTTCAGTCGCTCAGTTGTGTCCGACCCTTTATTCCTAAATAGATTTCTTCAAATTTAGGAAACAACTGGTAAAATAAAGACAAATTTGTAATCACAGAAAGAAAAGTACAAGCAGGAACAAATGTTAGTTCAAATATTGGTTGATGCCATCTAGTGGAAAAGTGATTTTAACATCTCTCTCTCTCTCTGAATCAGAGATTCCCAAATATCAATGCCCCAAATTTGGCATTTATGGGACTCTACTAAAATATATACTCTAGCCTCTCCTCCGGAGAAGGCAATGGCACCCCACTCCAGTACTCTTGCCTGGAAAATCCCATGGACAGAGGAGCCTGGAAGGCTGCAGTCCATGGGATCGCTGAACGACTTCACCTCCACTTTTCACTTTCATGCATTGGAGAAGGAAATGGCAACCCACTCCAGTGTTCTTGCCTGGAGAATCCCAGGGACAGGGGAGCCTGGTGGGCTGCCATCTATGGGGTTGCACAGAGTTGGACACGACTGAAGTGACTTAGCAGCAGCAGCCTCTCATCTGCCTGTGTTTTCTAACTCCCTTAACGTATATGATAACCCAAGAGTTGTGTTTCAATATTATCCATATTGTAAAGTATAAATTTGGATTCCCAGTGGTACATGATACTTTCCTTTTTCATCAGAACTTTCTCCAGCTTCCTCACAATAGGGGGTTATGCTGCTCTGATAACATTCTTTAAATGTGTACTCTGGGGCTTCTCTGGTAGCTCAGTGGTAAAGAATCTATCTGCCCATGGCTTTGATCCCTGACCCTGGAAGGTCCCCCATGCTGCAGAGCAACTAAGTCTGTGCACCACATCTGCTGAGCCTGGGCTCTAGAGCCGGGGAGCTGCAACTACTGAGCCCACGTGCCGCAACTACCGAAGCCTGCGCGCCCTAGGGCCCGGGCTCCACAAGGGAAGCCACGGCAGTGAGAAGTCTGAGTACCCCAACTAGAGAGTAGCCCCAGAGTTCACCCAAACTCACGTGCATCAAGTTGTTAGAAAACCCAGTTGATTGGAATCTATCAGCCATGTGAGGTGCACTGAAGCTAATGAAGCTTGTTGTAAGCATGGGTGCCTGGCCCTACCCCACAGGGGTCAAGGTTCTGGCCTGCACAGCCGGGCCTGAGATCATTCAGTGCTGGCAGAAGTCAACCTCTGTGTCCCCATATCTCGCTGAAAGTTATCTTTCCTACAGTTCACTCCTTCCCTAGGTATCAACTAACTACACCTGAAAAATTAATTTCTACTACTGCCCCAGTAGGAAATAATGGGAAGGTAACATAGGGACTTTACAATAGGCCCTCTTAAGGCTACATACCTGACAACTGCCTAGATTGAAGTCTTTTGAGCATTAGTGAACAGAGTAACAAATAATGTAAAGAATTTTCAAAAATAGAGTGAAAAAAAAATAAGTTTCTCCACTTTTTGCTGAGAGGAAGAGAAATTTGAAAATATAATCTTGTATTTGTGTCTCTATATTTTCACTTCCACCTCTGCCTCTGAGGAACTCCAAGTGTAAATTGGTAAAGCCCTTTTGAACTGTGGTGTTGGAGAAGACTCTTGAGAGTCCCTTGGACTGCAAGGATATCCAACCAGTCTATTCTGAAGGAGATCAGCCCTGGGTGTTCTTTGGAAGGAATGATGCTAAAGCTGAAACTCCAGTACTTTGGCCACCTCAAGCGAAGAGTTGACTCATTGGAAAAGACTCTGATGCTGGGAGGGATTGGGGGCAGGAGGAGAAGGGGACGACAGAGGATGAGATGGCTGGATGGCATCACCAACTCTACCGACGTGAGTTTGAGTGAACTCCGGGACTTGGTGATGGACAGGAAGGCCTGATGTGCTGTGATTCATGGGGTCACAAAGAGTCGGACACGACTGAGCTACTAAACTGAACTGAATGACATGAGAAAAGATTATTTACCAAAAACGAGGGAAAAGAATGATGAGTAACAAAGAATCTCCTAGTACACTGAACTAGGAAGAATA
Source organism: Redunca redunca (assembly GCA_006410935.1). Lineage (NCBI taxonomy): Eukaryota > Metazoa > Chordata > Mammalia > Artiodactyla > Bovidae > Redunca > Redunca redunca. The sequence goes on from SJYQ01002865.1 coordinate 44,094, forward strand.
GAGAAAAATAAAAATAATTGTAGATAACATTAATTGAGAATTAATTTGTCCCAGGCTAAAATTAATTTTCTAAATGCTCTTTGCATGCATTTGCACATGGGGATTAAATTAGGTAAGTGAAGTAGGTACAATTATTAATCTTATTGTACAAATAAGGAAGCAGGACTTAGGGCATTTGCTGGAGTCATACAACTAGTAAACTATGAACCCTAGAGCCCAAGAACTTATCTACTACACTATAATAAACAGATAAAATCTGCGTCATTTCCTTGGAGACTAAGAGGCAAACATGGGGTGAAAAATCCATTGAATTGTTC